>CAWUFW010001184.1:660000-1172500 GCA_963921515.1 Calotriton arnoldi | reverse complement strand
CGGTGCGTCCATTGGGGCGTTGAGGCGTTGCCCCCCCGCCCGTGCCCGCAGCTCCCTCGGCATCTCTGAACTTAGTTTACTTAAGTTCAGAGATGCCGTCACCGAGGGAGAACTGAGTCTGACAATCATGTCAGTCAGCATGACGTCGGACCGCCCACCCCCTTCAGAGTCTGAAGGGGGTGGGCGGTCCGGCGTCATGTTGACTGACGTGCATTGCAGACCAGCCAGGGACAGGCAGCAGCACAAGTGCGCGTGAGTGGGGAAGGTGAGCGAATTTTTCGCCCGTGCCCAATCATGCGCACTTGTGTTTCCACTGGCTTGCGCATGCCCATTAGGAGCCCCTCGGTCTCCTAATGGGCAGGCGGCGGGCGAAGAGTAACCGTGCCCTCAGCCAATCCTGGCGCTGCAGCAGCGCCAGGATTGGCTGAGGGGTTGCCACTCCACTCCTGATCGAAGAGGCGCCATTGCTGCAACGCGGACCAGGAGCAGAGGCGGTCAGGTAAGTTTGCTAAATTTTGTATTCTCCCTCGGCCCCCCACCCCCCAAACCCTCCCCCACCCCCCGCGAGTACTGCGAGCCGCGGCTGGCACTTACCCGCTGTTCTTTACTAAGACAAAAAGAGTGAAAGATGCTTTCAATGAAATTGCAAACAGCTTAAACAATGTATTTATATAGTTTAGCTTATGCATTTCCAATACATCGGTGCAAAATGAACCTCTTCCCAGCTCCCCACGGGGACGAACCCAACCCACTTACAATCTCGGTGCGACTCTACACTTCTTGCTAAGAGTCTCTAATCTTGTTTTCCCTGGTTTTAAATTTGGTCTACAGGAACCTGGAATGTTGGTTATTTTTTGGCCCGCGCATGAGTTTAATAGCATAAAGGTAATTTCGCGTGGAGCGTGATTTTTGGGCTGCCCATAACTCTCATCATTTCTTATTTATCCTCCACCTATGCCGACGGAGTAGCCTTTCTCACAAGAGAGTTAGTTACTCTTGCAGAAATGTCTTGCGGGGACTGTGAACTCCCGTGTGTACAACGCATGTTAGAATCAGCAACATTTAAAAACAGAATTTAAAGAAACTGCAGAGTGGACAGTCACATGGAAAGGTTCACAAGATCATTTCTTCTCGCAAATTGTGAAAAGGGGGATTTCGTGATGTAGACAACTGTGAAAGGCGCGATTTTCATGCAGATGGACTCTCTTATATACCACTGGTGCAGACTAATTGATTTCCCAAATAGTCTGATTTTATTTGCATTCCTTTCTTATTCATAAAAGTTTTTGAATCAGTATAGTTCCCTTATTGCTTTACTAGTCCTTATCTGTTCACTGTTATATAACCTTTCACACGTCATCACAAACTTCCTTTTATTTTTGTAAGTCATAAAAATCCTCTAACGAGTTTAACATTTTCCAAAACCAGGACAGAATCTGCTTTGTCAAAGAGCCCTGGAAACTGTCTTTGTAACGGAGCCTGAGAAACGGAAACTTGCAGAACCAAAAAAAAAACACAAAAAACCACGACTCTTGTGCATCTCTGGCTGGCGGGCTAACAGAAGGTCTCTGGATGGAGTGCACACCATTGGCTGTTCTACCATCTGATATTAGAACGGTAGAGCAGTGCTTTGCCAAATTTAAATAAATAATTACTTTATTTTTCAGTCTCGTTGGGCGTAAGAGGGGCCTATTCGAACATCAGAGTACACCCATTGTTTACAGGCACTTCAATCATAAATGCTGCTATTGCCCAACCTAATACTAATAATTGTATCCACCTCAGAAGGGTGATAGGCTAAGTCAACCCCGTGAGCCTCAGGTTACAGATTCAATCTGCGGGGGCTTAACTCGCTCAGCGAGCCGACTACCCTCACATGCAACCGAATCTGCCAGCCAAAACCTAACAAACACAATAAATAAATAAATAGAAAAAAGGGGGTCTGCACTGATCTACAAAGAGGAAGATGCTGACATTCTTGGTACTTGTTTTCCAGGCTGGCCCAGTGAGCTTTCATTCTTGGTGGAGGCTTTAGAGAGGCCTCGGCAGCATTTCAGATTCTTCCATCGGTCGGGGAGAGGAGGGGGCGGGATACAGGGGGTGCGAACGAACACTATTTTTGACGTAGTAGGAATTTTTGGGCAGCCTTAGAGGGGGACTGGCATGCATAGTGGAGCAGAGAAGCGAGCCCGTGATTGCTCAGTTGATAGACAGGAGGGCTGTAGTGGAATCACCTAACAACCTCAGGTCGCTGGTCCAAAGGACACTGTGTGGAACAAGGGGCCCGAGCGCATTGGGCAAAACAGGAGTTTTGAGGCAAACTATCTAGCAAGTGCTGCAGCAAGGCTTCCTGAATCAGGGTTTTCACACCCCCCAGCAGCGGGTGGCAAGACCATATTTTGCAAGGTGGTCAGGTGTTGGTAATAGCTGTACAAGGAAAGGGAGGAGAGTGTGTGGCTGTTTGTTTATCAGGAACTGCAAGTTTGTTCACAGATTGTTTTGCAGCTCAGCCGGAGAGGCCTAGGAGGCTGCGGTTCCCCCAAGAGCGGCATTCCCGCCAGTAAAAAAGCAGGGTTGGGGACAGGTTGTAGGTGGAGAAAGTAGCCCTGGTTTCACAGCTTCTCCGGTCATTGTCCCAGTGGGAGGGGTAGGTGTGGTACCAACGCAACAGGGCTCGCTTGTAGTGATAGCGCCTGCGGCGACTAATAGCATTGTGCAAAGTGGCAATAGCTGCATGGCAAATATTGGTGACGCCAGGGACAAGCCAGATAAGTCTGATCTAGTGGGTAATTTAGCCAGTGTGTTACCATGGTTGTCGAAGGTAGGGATGTTATCTACTCCCCTTATGGCAAGGGTCACTGAGGGCAGCAACGTGGAAAGGGCCAGGAGGTTAGAGGTCCACTTAGCACGGGTGGGCACTACGAGATACTAGCAAGCTTTGACATTTTCAGGAATGCCACACTAATAGCATGATTTTTGCGAAGATGGGTCTAAATGTTACTGCGAGCAATGGAAACAGCTGCAGCCTCGCCTTCAGCTGCCCTCTGTGAGGTTTCAGCCTCCCTCCTCTGGGCTGAAATTCTGTCTCTACACATTTTACTGTAACGTCCCGGTAACAGCTACAGGGCGCGATGCATGCCGGGACAGTGCAGGAAATAGGTCTATCTCTGTGAAATACAGTGCTGTGTCTGAATTATTCTGAAATGATAGGAAATAGAGCAGGCGAGGGGCAGCAGGTAAGAGAGGATTTTTTAGAGTTCTGCCGCTGTGTTCTTAAAGCAGGCATCTGATGGATTTCACTCATAGTATTGGGGGAGGGGGCAGAGGGGGGTCCGTGACATAGCCATGACCCACGAAAAGTGTTGCATATGTAGGTACTGGCCTAAATGAGTAAAAACACTTATGTATGTACGTGTTCGTATATTTCAAGGTAACTTGTACAGTGCATTTTATATCAAGGGCGTTAGCTATTTTCCTAATTTATTGGTACATTTTGAAGAAATGCTTTCACCATATAAAGATCTGAATTCATTGTGTATATTGGGCAGCGCAGGGGCCTGCCAGCCTGTAAAAGCTCTTGATCTTTTGGGGGAAGGGCCAATACCGTGTTGACCATAGTTTCCAGGGACGTGCTTCTCTGTAAATGTTTGACTGTGAGTTAGCCAGGCCGATAATCCCTGTGAACTCCTTTATCTGCTCATATGGTACTTTGAGCAATCGGTAAATCCATCGGGTTAGAACTATTCCCTGAAAATTCAAACCTATTTAGCAGTAAATGAGTAATGAAGCTCAGCCGTGCACCTGTGAGGAAGCCACGGCTGAACTCTGTTTACACACTGTGATAATAGATTACCTGAGTGACTCTGAACTGATAACGGGGTTATGCAGTGCTGGCATAAATAGTCAGCCTAACTGGCAAAGTCAGGTTTACCTGTGAAATGCATAAGGAGGAGTTTTGATCTAGAGCCTAAATAGCTTATCTGGGTTGTAATCCATTTGACTAATTTGTATCTCCCTGTGCCTCAGATTGTAAATATGTTTAACAGAAATATGCAAAACTCCAGTAACACCAATGTTGGCGATGGTCACTATTGAAAGGGACCCGTTAGTCCCCTGCTACGTAGTAAAAAATCCCCGTAATTGGGGCTCAGAAGGCCTTTCGTAGCCTTGGGCCCCTGTGCCACTGCACGTTACACACAATTGAATACTGCGCCTGGTTGTACAGTGCGCGATTTAGTTATGTCCCAGTTATATTTTCACACCTCCACCTCGCATGGATTTCTGCATTCTGGATTTAGCCAGGCTCGAGTCTGATAGCAGGCTCTGGCTCAACTTGAGGTCCTCTTGGACCCTCGAGCCCAAAGTGAGCCGAGCTTTCAGGTGGCTGCTGTCTGCCACCCACGCTCTACCCTCGGGTACCAAGAATGATGGTCAAAGTAGTAACCTTTGATGTGAAACTGGCAGGAGAAAGAGATGCTTTTAGTGACTGAACTGTACAACTTTGAACTGAAAAACCTGGGATCTGCCCCGGCTTCCCTGCCTCATAAAATTGTTATCCCTGACAAATATTTTATTTTACCGAGCATCCTGTTGACTTTTCTAACATTTATTGTTATTGTTGTCTTCCTTCTATATAAAATAGGTGGGCTTTTATTCAGTTTATATATTTTTATATAGTACTGCATATCGCTTTTCAATTACTTCAGTGTGCTGCGTTAGTGTTCTGTGTCTAGCTGTCGTACAAAAGATTGTTCTATAACATTGGATTTTTCACAGGGTGTTGGTAGGTAGGGGCTTCATCTGCTCATGTGGCTAATTTGCAGGTGGGTTGTGACTTGGATCAATTTCCTTGCTTGCGTTTGGGCCCTTGCTACCCAGGCTAAGTCACTGCACAGCAGTCTAAGCTCAGTTTCTGTGCACTGCAAGCAGCATGGAGAAAAGAAACTCCTATTGCTTTCCAGAACACATAGTCCGTGTTCGGGCACCAAAGGACCAACTTCCATCACAGCGCTTAATAGAGGTCAGTGCCCGTCCTTTACTCTCTTCGTTTTGATAAAAACATTCTATTAGCAGCCAGAACATTAGAATAAGAGAAGTGTGTAAGGGATACAGAACTCTCCAGTTTCCCAGGTTCATGCATGAGTAGCTCTTCCAGTCTGGGTTTTTGCTCATCATTCTGTGACTTGTCCTTTTTATCCGATTACAAAAATCAAGACTACAAATCCCTGAATGCAAGACAAAAATGCTGAACGGTATGAGCAGTTTACACATGCACCTATGAAGCATGAGAGGTCTGGAGATCAGGGATCGGTGTGACCTATAGGGCAGTAGCTGATGGGCTGGTCTGACAGACCAGTGTGTGGGCCAGTTTCTAAGCATTTGTGGGCTGATGTTAGGGACAGACGGGCCACTTTTTAGTGTTGATTTCCCTGATATTACCACTTTTTAGCTTTCTGCTTCGCTAATGGGGCCACTTATATTTTGGTGCCTGGGTCTATTTTTTTGTTCCCATCCAACCCTGCTAAAGATCATTAAATAAAAATGATTTTGGGCGATTGGAGAGACACACAGGAGTTGTTCCCTAAGATCCCTTGTGTTTACTGAAATACAGACATAGATAGAATCAGGCCCTGGGGAAACGGGGGAGAGCGAGAGAGACGGTAAGGGAGGCATACTGGAATGTACGTTTGGATGAAGACTATTTTGCTGTCTATAAGCAAAAAGTAAAAGCATTGAATAACTTTTAAATTGGAAATTTAGCAACTCATAGTAGGTTCAACTCACGAGACCACTGACACAAATCTATTAAATCTCCCACCAAAGACTCCGGATAGTTACCCGTGATTGCTGGTCCTTGTTTTGGAATACCTTCTACTCTATTTAAAGGTATTTTCTGTATTCCTGGTATGAATGGCTCCAAACTAAATGGCCAAGAAGGAGTTCTGGTGTTGGAATATGCAGAAGGGTTCAGGTTTGTGCAGTAGACTGTGATGAGTTTTCAACTTCCAGAGAAAATATAGAGAGGACATGAGATGAGAGAACTCTCTTAAGGGCATACTTTTTGAGGAGGCCCTCTGCTTTTGATTGCAGTGGCTCAGTTTATTTGGTGATTCACAATTCCAATCATGGGTAAAACATGGCTTGTTGAACATAGATGAGATGTACTTGCAAATTTTTTGATTGCATATTGCATTTCAGGTTTTCAATTTGACCAATCCTTTGACTTCTTACCAACGAAATATGAGTGTCTTCCTGGTCGAGGACCACACTGCTTTTTCTCTTATCTGTCTTGTATCAAGACCCTGCTGGACTATGGGGTGAAAGAAAGCTTGAATAAGCAGCTACCTATGTTATATGACATCTCTTTATTAATGTAATAACTGCACTTTCACAATTGCTTTATTAACCTTCCTGCATTCTCCAATTTGCTTGAAAATGCACCATTTGTCCACTCTTTTTTCAAAATTTTCTCGGGGGGAGAACCCCCCGAACCCTCCTTAGGTTGTTCGGGCTCGCTGCGCTGCAGTATGCCAGTATTTTTACGCCCCACCACTTACAAATGTCACCAGCCACCACTGCACCTCAGGCCAGTTAAAGCATCTGCCTAACCGCTGTTATCATGCAGATGCAACAATTAGGAAAAGAGAAAGAGGTGCCAGCAAATGACGGCCAGAAACCCAGCCCTGCCCAGTCTGCGGCAGCTGAAAGGGATGGAGGAGTCATATTACCCTTTCAGTCCATGGCAGCAGGGCCCAGGTGAGGGGGGCCCCGCCGTGGGCCTTGCACGCTCTACCATGGCTGCAAACCCCAAGGGAGGGGGCTGCCCACCTGGAACTCGTACAAGGCACATGTTTAAAAGGATGATGGACTCGTGGGGGGCCCCGTCGCATTTAGGTCACGGGGCCCTGGGCAGCTGCCCATACTGTCCACGCTTAGCGCCGGCCCTGCAGGCGTGTGGCACGGTAGAGCACCCGAACGCAATTCGGTTGCTACATGACTGTATTGAAGTGGACGGAGTGGGTAAGACATTGCGGCCCTGATTCTTTCCCTTTCAATTTTTCATTACAGTGTTACATCACTGGACATACTTTATGATTTTATAATATTGTGCACTGCCCTCCAGATGTAGAACCACAGCCGGATTTCCGAGGGAGCCCCGAGACAGATATCGGTCATGTGTCCTTGTCGTGAGCGATGTTAATAAACGCTCAGGAGGTATTGGAGTAAGTGGACAATTGGGGACATCACCATGGGCAAATCAAACTGACTAATTAAAATGTAAGCGGGCTCCATATATAATAACAGCGCAGCAAGACTAGTCATCCCCCTTTCCACCCTGGAGCTATAGCTATAAAGGGTCCCTCCTTCACTCCTTGGGTGACAGAGCCCAGGCTGCTCTTCTCTCTAATACCACACAGAGCCAGCATTGCTCGCTTGGGAGACGCTCCAATATGATGGCCAGACGCAGCATACACTGCAATGGCCTTTAAATATCAGGCACAAAGCAACGCAATGTATTATGTCCAAATATTAAACCACAGGCCCTGGGGACAAAGTACTGGAGCTGCGTACAATCAGTTCAATGTCCGCCCTTCCTTCCCACTCGCCAACCTTTCAATTGTCTTAGGATACAGGGCATGCATTCTTGAAAAATTGGAAAACATGCGGAGACGCAGGGGAACCAGAAAAGAGAGTCGTGAGATGTGCAGACGATATGAATATGGGTGCATATGGGCAGAAACAGTGACTAAACAGTGACTAAACACCCTTCTCTTTGGAGCCAGGTTGTGCAGAGACTGCTGCATGACGTGTAGGCAAACAACTCTGTGATGTCCGGTAAGGGGCCTAGCTCAGCTGTGCTTAAGCCGTCCCAAAACGTGCAGCACCCCATTAAATGCTACCACCCACTTGTGTGGTAGCGGTGTGAAGGATGCCGTGTCATTCACTCCTGTGCTCTTTAAATGCACATATATTTATTGTTTCTATTATTTTGAGTTATAACATTTTTTTTTATTTAGTAAATATTTATTAGCATATGCTGTAAAATGACAGTCTTTCACCATACAATAGCCATTGCTGCAGATAGCTGAAGCCGCCACGTGTCAGGTGCGAGCAGTTTATCCAGTCATGTCTTTTATGCCGAGATACTTTGGCGTTAATGCATCTGCTGCTTGAATCCTAGTTCACCTGCGCATCACATGATTGAATACCGATGGAGCCAGCATAGCCTTTCATCTTCTCGAGGTCAATAAGTAACAAGCATTGGCATAGCCAATAGGTCTCGCCTTTGTGACCTTATAAGTAATTAGTTATGCAGCAGGTCCCAAAGACGAGACCTATTGGCTATGCCAATGCTGGTCTTTTTTTCCTTTGGGGGAGTTTTCTATAGCGCGAACTCGACCCGGAAGGTATCAGAGCGCTTCACATGAAGCACCATTTGCGTCACAGACGAGTCGGACATTTCGTTGCGCTCCTGCAGAGGGCCCCATTGCAAGGCAAGTACCTGTATAAAAGACCTGAGGAAATGTAAAATGAAAGCAGAACGGATCGAGGCGACTGGCTGGGTGCGTACCGTAAGATGCATTGAAATTGTCATTGTTCAAAACAGGTTCACGGCTTTGACACCATCTGACTGAGAGGGCGCACGTTTGTGCCTTTAAGATTTTTAGGCTGACAGGACATGTTTGAAACTCAATGTAAAAAAACAACGGGACACAGAATTTCTCTGCTTGGTGCGTGCCCCGCCACTTTTAGGAATGCCACGAGACCTATCATTCAGTTTCCGCTACAGAAATGAATGACAGCTTAAAGGCGCCCCTCGGCAGCTGCAACTCTGGCTCAAAGCTGTTGACAATTTGCAGTGAGCAGCCGGTGGACCATGTTACGGGACGAATGCCATCTAGTGGTTACCATGCGTAATAGCAGTCGAAGTGTTTCAATAGCCTCAAGGAAGAAAAGAAAACAAGCGCTGAAAGACGAGCGCGGCCCCACAGCCGCGAAAGCTAAAGTACTCGTAAATGCAGAGCGTTTGCCTTGCGGGAGCGAGCAGCGGCAGGCGCGATAATTGCTAACAGATGTCGCCACTGCTCGCTCCCGCAAGGCAAACGGTCTGCATGCACGAGTACTTTAGCTTTCGCGGCCGGGTGTGTGTGTGTCTCTTTATGGGTGGGTATGTGTCGGAGTATGTGTGTGTGTGTGTCCTTCTGTGTGGGGGGATGTGTCTGTGTGTGTCCCTGTGTGTGTGTGTATATCTATGTGTTTCTGTCTGTATGTGTGTGTGTATGTGGGTGTCTTTATGGGTGGGTATGAGTCGGTGCGTCTGTGTGCGTCATTCTGTGTGTGGAGGGTGTGGGGGTATGTGTGTGTGTAAACGTGGGGTATTATCACAAATATAACTACTCTACTTAGCTCATCTATCTAGGTATCTATCTATATATCTCTCTATCGATCTATTTATCTATCTATCCATCTATCCACCTACCCTTATATATGCCTATAAGTCTCCGAATCTTGAGAACCTTTCATCGCTGTAACAGAATATGGTTTAGCAGGTCACAAAGCTATAATAAATTACCATGAGAAACACTAAATAGTTTTATTTCGGATACAAAACAATCCATAAAAATGCACACAAAAGCTGAAATTCGATGCTCCACATTCTAACAAACAAACATACATTTTATTGAAAAGCTTTGGTGTGCTAATAGCAACATAGCCCTCTCTCGTCGAGTCACAACGTGACGCAGAGGTTGCCGCACAAGCTCCCTCCAAGGATGCGCCGTTATGCAGATATAACACACGCCTTCCTCGGGCACAGGCACCCTCTAAAATGTGAACACACGACCATCTCGTTCATTGTCTGAATGAAAAAGCGCCCAGTGTGATGAGGTGCCGAAGGGAAGGCGCAGGATCTGTTCGGAACTGAGTGTCACAGCGAGGTGTCCGTGACGTGCCCGCGGGGTGCTGGGCGAGGGGTGCCAAAGGGGTGGGGGGGGCGGTGACGTATCCGCGGGGTGCTGGACAAGGGGTGCCAAGGGGGACTGTGACGTGTCCGTGGGGTGCTGGGGAGGGGTGCCAAAGAGGGGGTGACGTGTCTGCGGGGTGCTGGACGAGGGGTGCCAAAGGGGCCTGTGACGTGTCCGAGGGTGCTGGACGAGGGGTGCCAAAGGGGGCGGTGACGTGTCTGCGGGGTGCTGGACGAGGGGTGCCAAAGGGGGCCTGTGACGTGTCCGTGGGGTGCTGGACGAGGGGTGCCAAAGGGGGGGCGGTGACGTGTCTGCGGGGTGCTGGACGAGGGGTGCCAAAGGGGGCCTGTGACGTGTCCGAGGAATGCTAGACGAGGGGTGCCAAAGGGGGGGCGGTGACGTGTCTGCAGGGTGCTGGCCGTGGGGTACTATGGGGTGTCCGTGTCGGCTAGGTGCTGGCCGAGGGTTGCTAAAAAGGGTCCGTGACGTGTCGGCTAGGTGCTGGCCGAGGGTTGCTAAAAAGGGTCCGGTGACATGTCTGCGGGGTGCTGGACGAGGGGTGCCATAGAGGGTACTGAAGCGCCAACGCAGGCCGCATGGTGGTGGCAGAGGGTACCAAAGAGATGCCCAAGGGTGGCAAAGAGGAAATCCGAGCGGTGCTTTTCAACCGAGGCATCATCATGGAGCGGGGGTTAGGGGGGCTATAGATATACGGGTGTGTTCGATAAATTGATATTAACAGCGAATACACCGCAATGAATTTAGCACGGACTGTCCTTCGTCAACATACATCAGCTGCAACGTCAAACTGGTCTGTATCTAATGATCTGGGGGGGAACGGGGGGCTGTACACACGCGTGCACGCACAAACACATAAATGTAGATGGCGACAGAGGGGTGTTATACAAACGCACAGACACACAAGTATATGATATATATTTATGATATTATACAAACACACACACGTGAACCCACACGAACACACGCATATGTAGAGGGAGGGAGATGGTATTATATGCACATAGGCGCACACACATGATATAAATGTAAAAGGAGAAAGAGGGTGTAATACGCACACGAACACACACATATATATGTGATATATATGTAAAGGGAGAGAGACAGGATGTTATACGCACACTAACACATGGACACAGACACACACATGTATAAGTATTTATATGTATTTATGATATGTAGAGACGGCGTTGTGCACACACGCGCACAAGTTAGATAACAATATTATTAACGAATGCATTGGATTGGTTTTAGCCAACATACATCAGTTGCAACGTCAAACTTGTCTCTAATTATCTGTCTATCGAAAGAAAGGGAGAGAGAGTTATTCACACACGCACGCACAAACAAGCACACACACACAGATATATACAGATATGCAGCGAACGCCCCTTTTTCTTTTCCGTATTTTCATTTTCATAAATTCGAAGCGAAAGATGCCGCAAAGGCTCGGCCTCGGGGCTGATGTCTTCTAACCGCGCTCAACATTTATGCAAAGAAACTGAAAAAAATAAAGATATAATTCCCAGAAAAGACATGGAAAATAACATTTCGAATGCGCAGAATTACACAGTACACGCGCTAACATCAAAGCTGTGCCTAACATACAACGTAACAAAGAGTATCACTTCCAAACAGTCATAATTTAAAATATATGCGCTCCCGTCTGCGTGCAGAATGTGGTTTCAGCTGCTTACACAGCGCTTAAACAGAAGAACATGAATTTGCAGCGCTAACACGACCACTGCGCACGGATATGTATTGGCGTTCCATGGTTACTGCTCTTTGGGTGTGAGTAGGTGTTACACACGCCGTGTTTAAGAAGGGAGTGCTGAGGGTGAAGCGGACCTGCAGGGTAGGATTCATTTAGAGGGGTTCCAAATAGTGACCTCATCGCTGACGACCTGCACCCCCTTCCAATACGTCTCGCGCGCTGCCCACACTCATGACTGTCGGCAGCATCTATAGGGGGAGAAGCCCTGGTCCCCGGCAGACAGATTCAAATGCCCAGGTTGGTATGTAGCGCCGAAGACGAATGTTTCATATTTCTAAGCCCACCGAGTCTTAGCACTTAAGGTTACACAGAGATACACTAATCTGCCGAAGATCACAGTGGTCAAGGTGAGAAGCCGGGATCTGAGATTGGGTTCCACAGCCATCGGGTGGTGCCACAGCGTACTGAGTCCAGCCGAGTCCAGGATATCCGCTGACAGCGCACCGTGTGGTACCCCCTAGCGCATTGATGCTTGGCTTAGCGCCTCGAGGGCCTGTTGATGTCATAGCATTGCTTTCTCCCGCTAGAGCAGCTCGGCCCCCGCCAGAAACGATGACAAATATTCAAATATTCATCTGGGAGATAACATGTTCAGTTTAGAGTCCAACTCATGCCTGCGGAGCACGACCAACGCTTCAAATCTTAGGACCTGCAGTACGAGGTTCTAATCCTGGCTCCAGCAAGTGTTCCTAAAAAGTGTGATTCTGGGCACATCAGCCCTGAGACTGTAAATATGTGCAACAAACATAGTTTAGTGTAACGCAGCTGCATCTGCGATTTGGTCTCAGCGAGGGCACAGGGACCCACCCCACTGTTCAGGAACAGAAACTAGTGTTCGAGGTGCCCCCAATGTCATGGAGACAGTGCTCTCTACAAAGCGCCCCGAGCTTCCTTCAGCTTGGTGTGCGCTACATCAAGCGCAGGTTTCTTATTTGGAGTGTGGTCCAATTATTCCCTTTGGATGCGCTAAGACAACGCACCCAGCATCGTGTGGTTTTCCACGTCCCCCCTCCCCCCCTCACCTGGAGCGTTTTGAATTGAAGCCGGAGGGCGATGCCACCCCAGACCCATTAGGGCTCCTGGCATCACCCAGGCGGGAACAATCCTTCTTGTACCTCATGTAAACGTATTAATGTATTCCTTGAACCTGTAAAGTGCCCTGATACCTCCGGGTCCAGCTAGCGCTATATAAAGCTCAAAACTAAATAAGTAAATAAGGAGGCGTTTCGGGTTTATAAGGCGTTAATCTTTAGAGCTCAGCGCCAAGAGGTGGGGTTCTCCATTCTGGGCACTAGATGTTCTCGCTCTTTCGTCCTACCACTCCCTGTCACAAAAAAGGCAATGACCCGTGTATTCATCATCGACCTTACATCAAAGATGGAGAAACGCCTTCCCACCCCAAATGGAAGATGAAATTCGTGTGCAATAAGTTAGATATTGCGAGTTTCCTGGTGCCAGAGATGCTAAAATTGGGGCGCCAGAAGAACATCATACCGTAACCCCTCCCTAAAACCCCCATCTTCGACACTCACCAGCTTTGACTTTAAGTTGGAGATCTTTTTAAAACCGACCGCTTCTCCGTGCCCATCCGCCTCCACAGGGCCTCTCTGCAGACCCTTAAGCTTCACATGGGCACCAGAGCGCCGGTAGACTCGCTGCTTACGGCGGCGTTCTGGGATACACGGCACTAATCGGGGGGTGCTGTGTTCCCTTCATTTCATCTCCAGGGTTCTTTGCAGTCATGCTACCAGGGCCGTGGAGCTGCACGGGGCCCGGCTGAAATTAAGCCGGTGCTATTTATATCTCCGTGGTTTGCTATTGAATGGCCTGGTCTCCCGAAAATCTCTCCGGCTTCCTTCGTGAAGTCGCTGCCCTGCTCGTGTGTCTCTTTCCTATGATAATATTTAAAACCAAGCCTCTAAAGACGACAATGTCTCCAGTCCCCCAACCTGCGTCTCTGTGATGTGGCCCGTAGCTCTGCACCCTGGAAAAAATAAACCAAATAAGATAAATTATGGACTTTTTTACACCCCAAATGAAGGTGCATTTGCCATCTCGTTGTAGTTTTATTGTTGATTTCTAGGAGACTTTTTTTTTTTTTTTTTTAGGTCAACCCTGGCTCCGGCCTGGTTACTTATTTATAGCCAACATTCCGGAATACTTGCAAAACATCCATGAAATACGAAAAATCTCTGTTTAATTACAAGAACCGTACACTAAAGAGTTAGTGAGATAAATAAACAAATACATTCTGAAAAGCTCAGACCAACAAAACGTGGCCTCATCATTCGGCGGAACAATGCAGATTGGAAAGTGAGTGATACATTGTTTCATTTAGAAATGCCGCGCTATCCTTTTCGGATCTGCAGCCAGGAAATTGCTGTGTATTCCTGCCCGGGCCTGGTGAGCAGACGCCGCTCGCAGCACACAAAGCGTTTCCTTTGCGGGAGCGAGCCACGGGCACCATGTGTTTGCAAGTTAATTACAAACATATGGTGTCAAGCTCGCTCCCGCAAGGGAATCGCCAAACGTGCACGCGTTGCCATTGAAGGCAATGCAACGCGTGCACGTTTTTGGGACAAAAACCGAAGCGATTGCTACAGGTCTTTTTCCTATGCAGCGCATGCGCGCTGCGTAGGCGAGACCAAAAAACAAGCCCATAATATTGTTCCTTCTCGACCTAGTGGGTCTGCTTGTTCTAGTATTTGTTGTAGCTGCGCGCTGAGACAACTTTTATGTTTGTGTTTTAGTAAAGCACAGTGGGTGTCTTCTCGGTCACCTCTAGGCGCATTGCGGGGGTGACAGCAGTGCATGTATAAAAGAAAGGTACTCAAACAGGGGTGACATTTTTTGCACCTCCAGACTGCAAAGCTTAGCTGGCAGCTCGCAGTCCTCGTGGCAGGATTGGGGCTGGCTCAGCTGGCGGCTGGCTACAGTGTTTTACCCAACAGCACAGAAAGTTCACTGACATAACGGCAGTGCCACCAGAGTCTTCATTCACAAGATATGTTTAACAGTACGATAAGGTTACAAGGGCACTTGTTTAGAGCCCTTCCATTTCTGGTACTTATCAGCAGTTTTAGAATCTTAGAGTTCTTCGTTGCTCAAATGGGTGTAATTTCTGATATTTATGTTTCCCTCGACGTCATTGGTTGATTTTTGCGCGCGAGAAAGTGTCACTCATAGTCGTTGAATGTCACTCATTATTACACTGAAATTATGAAAATGTCACACATAAGCAACCTGAAACCTTGGCAGCTATGTTTACTGTCTTCAATGGGGCCTTGTGTGTTCATCGGCTCCTGTTTGAGACATCACCTTAGGCAAGCAGGGTTGGCAGGGGGAACTCTCCCGTGAGGAATCCCTATTTGATTCTTCTTTTTTCTTCGGGGAATGGACTACGGTTCACACATGCCACCGTGGGAAGCAAAGGATCTCCGACATTGATGGCAGGTGGCCACCAGGGGGGGTGTGGTGCTCTCCTCCAGCCCGCTTCAGCCTCAGGTGCTGGGATTGGTTTGGGTCGGGGTAGGCAGCTCCTTGCTTTCTTGTTGGGCTATTGCCCAAGATACAGCACCCCTTGTGCTTCCTGCTTTACTCTTTTGTCATTCCGGTAAGTGCTGCTGAATTGCTGCAGGAGTCAAGTGCCTACTATATTTGTAGCAGCTGCCTTAGACTTCAGCTTGGGGAATTCAAGGGCACAGGTTGTCCCGCAGGGGTGGTACCACATTCAATGTGGCAGCGCGAGGCGGGCTTCACCCTCCTCTCACGCCTCCCTAGTGTCATGCTGGACACGTTCTAGTGTCACAGCAGGCACTTAGATTGCCAACCGCTCCCTCAATGGGCTGGACACACTGACAACCCCACACCCATACACTTCAGGCGTCACGAGTGAAGTGACCATGCAAATAAAAGGGCCCGAATGCACATGCTCGTGGCTAGTTAATCAACCATACTTCATGAGTCTATATGCATTATTTTAGTAGCATGTGGACCTAGGGCCCACAACACTACAATGGCGATGAGGGGGGTCTTGCCCTGCGTGTGCGCAGGCCGTGTGTCGTGTTTAGGGAGGGAGATGGATCCTGTGTAGCCCCTGCCTTCAGTAAGCCAGCACAATGGTGTGATTCCGGGAGCAGAGAGGGCTGGAAAAAGAGGGAGAGAAGGCAGCGCCAAGAGAGAACAACACCAACAACAGAATGCGCCCAGGATCCTCAAAGTAAAGACGGGCCGGTGTCCATGCAGTGACCTGCTGAGGTGTCAACACGATGTCCCTCCTGCCGCAGTCTGTCCCAGTGAGAGGGTAAGTGGACGCCTTTACAACTCTGCGCCACTAGCCTGAGCCCCAGCACCGGAATTCGCAACCCTGCACATCATCCCCAGAGGAGCGGTAACAGCGCTGCAGCGGGGACAAGTGCGCCCCAGGAGCCTAGTGCCAATATCGGCAACACACCGAACTCGCAAACACAGCAATACCATAATAAAGAACACACAAGACACATTGGTTGTTGGAGAAAACATTGCTGCAGGTTTATTTTGCACAAGAAATATGCCAACATGGTGGGTCAACTTAAGGGCGATCCAAGGGCAGGCAGCCCCTATGCTGCCTGCCCACCTGATGAGCCAAATTGCACCGTGGCATAACCAATCGGTGCTAACCATTTTGGGGGATTACCCCTTACATCCTGTGGACCACCAGTCCACCCATTTACTCACGCCCCTTGAGGGGGCGGAGCGTATCCAGGCAAGCACCCGGTTGCTTAGGTTTACAACCGCCCGAAGGACTAACGGGGCGCCGTCGTTCCTCCAGGGTCCTGCCGTAAGGACTTCCTGGGGCTATTTGGCATTTGAACCCTTCTTCTGGTCCTGAAGAGGGTACCCCTATGTACCATTCAGCCTCTGGATCGCCCTGTAACTTTGCCACAGCTCTGGGTGTGGCACCCGTCATACCCAGGGCCCCCCACCAGGGCAGGCATTCCTACTTACACCCTGCTGCTTCTAGGGCATCACCCAGGTCCAACAAAAACAGGTCCCTGCCCCTTCTAGACAAATGGAACCCATCCACATCACAACATCCTGTGGCCTTGGCGTGCAAGAGCAGAGTCTGATAAAGCCAGGAACCCCTCTGTTCAGTGAATTTTGCTCATGGCGCTGTTTACCTTCCTGCGTGAAATTTCCACGGCCTCTCCAGACCCGGACAATTCTTATTTACCTCTGACCTGGTTACCAGTCCTTCTGGCTGGACAATTCACATTTACCTCTGCAAGTGTTTCCCGACCCTATCGGCCGGACCTTGCGATGTAGCACTAAAGAGACCATGCTTAATACACCAAGCCCTCCAGATTTTATTTGATTTGAATTAGAGTTGAAACAAGCCCTCATGCTTGGTGGACCTGCACATGGCTCATTTACCCTTCCGTAGGCAAGTTCGATGGGCTCCACTTAACTTGGGCACTACTGTCTCTGTATTAACCATCTTTTATTTATCCCCATGGGCATGTTCACTGGCCACCCCGGGGTTGCGGCAACTGATCTCTCCTTTAACCATTTATTATGCAGAGAACCCTATGGTGCCCTTTGCGCCAATAAGGGCCTTCTTGTTAGGTGTTGTCGCGTCATGTGTTTACCCATTACCGCCTCGTCCCTGGTCTAAGATTCGCGATGAACATGAAGGAGTAGCCTCCAAGGCCACCAGTTTAATTGTTAACAGTTATAAATTGTGGCCAACCCAATACCCCTCTCTCTACCTGCTGACGTCTATTGTATGGGAGTACAGTGTCGGCCAGAGATATTACCATAGAAATAAAACTACTGCTCTCCTCTTGACCAGGCTTCTGGGTGGTATACTCCATTGTGCACTGTGTACCCTTATGTGCAGTTCCATGTGGGGGTTGACTAAGCCCTTGGTTACCCCCTTGCTTGGCAAGTCCACATTTGGGGCTTCAAACTGATGACCATGTGCAGCACCAAGAGAAATATGGACCCCCTGGAGAGGGTCATCGGGCGGCGACAGGGGGAGTTATGTTATGTTAATAGTATTTTTAAAGCGCAGCAGTTACCCGTGGGTGTCCTGGTGGGAGTCTTGTGACCGATGCTGTGCCGCCATGCTGGTGTCCCCACCAGAGTAGTAGCCCACAACCCTGCACACAATTTTATAGGTTCTACGCAAGGTTGCACCTAGTTTGTTCAGAACTCACAATGCACACCTGTTGGCCCATGGTGCTTCGCAAGATTGTACTTAGTTTGCTCAGAAGTCGTACTGCACACATTCACACATGGTGCTCCAACGCACCTCAGCCCTGAAGACTAAGCCCTTGTTTTACCCCCTTACTTGCTTATTCCCAAACTTTGGGGGTTCGCCCTTATAACCGTGTGCTGCACCAGCAGTGGAAGTTTACCTGCTCCTTCCAAATTTGAATTTTCCTGAATAATGGACATGCCAAGTATTCTTAATACATTTGACGCCTTTTTATGCTTTTACCCCTTGTTTACCAGAGTGCCGGAAAGGTTAGTCAATGCTGTGGATTTGAGGACACGGAGTAACATATGAGCAAATTTACCTGCACCTTCTAAATATGACTGCAAATGTGTTCTGGTAATAGTCGGCATTGGTGCTCCAAACCCATATTTTTCAACACTCTTGCAGTAACAGCACCTATTTTGGCATGACAAACTAACGCAACCCCCCTGGCTGACTGGTGGATCTAGCATATGTAGCCCATAAGCCAGCGTTAGCTGGAGGTATACCAGTGTGTCAAACAGGGCCAATGCTTTTGGCTAGTGGGACCCTGGAGTAAATCATACGCACAACTTGCCTGCCCTTTATTTTCCCATTGCCTGAAAGTCCATCACCGTCTGAAAGCGATCTATAGATGCTGAGTCACCCTGCTGCTGTCCCCACCCTGGCGTGAGTAGCCCTGTGCCAAACTTCTGTTAATGTATACCAGGAAGCAGGCAAGTGGATGGTGAGAACGGGAGGACAGTCTGGACAGAATCCAATCCCAGTCTAACTGTGGACTTTGCGTGGATGTCGTGTAGCCGTACCGATGCACCCACCCTGGTGTGGATTACCCAGCACCCAGATTTGAAGTATTGCTGGGATGCAGGAGAGGAAATGTAGGTAGCTTTAATACACTTTGTAAGCCAGAGTCCTCCAACAAGTGTACCCCACACCTTGAGGACCCTGCCTCCCTATAAGGGCAACCACTCCTGCACCACCTGGCTGGACCAGCTATGGGGCAGGCAGTCTCATGACAATAAGTGAAGCGTCCTGTGGTACCCAGTGGTTATGCTGAGTGACATTCCCGTTAACTGGCCACTAAGTTTGCACCTTCCCCGAATTATTGATACAACTGTATTGAACCAATGTTGTGTCATAGTCCAGTACTACGGGGGAATTGTCTTTTGTGCCTCACCAAGTCAGTCAGTCCCCTGCTCATTTAACCATATTAAAATTCTTCCACCTTTTTTGGGTCCGCTGTAACCCTTCTGCCTCCCTGACAGTAACCTCGTTACTTAATACAGCTCCCTTAATGCTCTTGCCTGTCACTAAAAACCCCTAGCAACAACATGATGCACTGCACCTTGGAGAAAGGGATTTTCGCGGCCAAACTTAGCAAAGTCTGTGTTTTCAGCATTGTACTTTTTGGGGGATCCAGTTTGTATAAAGTGTGTCCCTGTAATTCCAAGGCAGACCCAATGGCCCATTCTACACTGGTAATTAACCCATTGTGATGCGTGACCGCTCCACTATCAGATGAGCTCAAAATATGTGACATTAAGAAAGGGGGTCCTCATGTAATTGCCATGTGTCCCTCCTTTCGTACTGGAAAGTATGCCTGTCCCGTTTAATCTGTGGTGTTTAGCATCAATTCTTCCCAAGCTGCTAAACCGCTAACAATGTGAGCAGATGCTGACATTAATGATTGCAGCTTGAAATTTGTACGCCGGAGAGCACAAGACTCAGGCAGTGTGCAAAATGAGAATGTCTCTCTCGGCCAGTGAGACCCACAGACCCATCACACCCACAGAGACACCTTTGAGGTATGCCAACCTGCCCCGAAATCTGCCTCCTCTGCTCCCAAAGTGGGAACATTCCGCATGGAAGTAACAACCCCTCATGCCTCTGAAACTCACAATGAGATCAGCTGGCTGAAGCTACGACTAAATTGTATTACAATTGTTTGCCCAGGCTTGTTGAAAGCAACTTTATTCCATTATTCAGGGCCTTGATGAGTTTAAGGTGGGAGGGGGTGGGGGGACTAATACCAGCCTTTGAAAACAGACATTGATTTAACCAATTTTCTGGGACATAAGCTGCAAAAAATGCCCCTTCCGCTAGCTGGTTCAGCCAATTGACGCCTACACTTATGAGGCATCTGCCTAAAGAAACCTCCAGATATTAAAGCATGAAGCCATATTAACTTAATAGCGCTGTTTAATATCGCTCAGCGATGCTGTAACTTGAAATTAAAATAAGGGTCTGCAACCCGTCCTACCACAAATCCTGATCATGCTTCCAATCGGCAAATCTCCCGTCTCTCTAGGGAGAACCTAATTCACCAGAGTTATCTTGCCCTAAACTGGCATGACAGACCATTTGGATGTTTGCCCCGTCAAGCGACATTGCAAAATCAATTAGAAGAGGCACCCTTCAAAGTGTCCCTTGACACCAGCAGATAAAAATTTTGCCTCAGAGCTCCTGCTCTAGGGCAAAGAACATGTATATTTCTTGCACCTCCATTTGACAAAATGGCACCTTGAAAAACATGGTAAATTTAATATAAACTTCTATCAAACTCTGCAGTCCTTTTGCATGTACGAGAAAAGGAGTTGTTAACTTCGGCTTCCTTTAATCACTCAATAATGATTTTACTTGAATTAAAATAAAAGGTCTGAGACCAGACATTCCACTTCACCTAATAACACTCCTAACCCAAACTGAGAGACAGAATTCAGCCCCTTCACGCTGGGTCCCTAGGCCACCGTGATGATGCTCTGTTATCCACATTAAGGAACCAGTCAGTCTAGTTGATTTATTAACGAAGTTGCCCTAGGAGAGCGGAAACAAAATGTGCGAGTTTGCCACAATCCTATAGACAGGCAAGCCAACACACTAACCCTCTCCAGCACCTGGGAGTCACGAAGCCCTCCTAGGCCTGGTTACTAAACCAGGTTAAGTTTATGGAGTTGCATGGTATTGAGAAACCAATCTCTTGACGTGTGCCTGCAAAAATTCCAAAGCCTCACCCTAGTCAGTTAAACCCAATGCCGGGTAGCCTGCAAGGATAAGCCAGCGAAGAAATCGCCTGCCCATATGAGCAGGCCAAGCATCCCTCGCTCCAGGAACCACCACACACTGTCCAAGCTACCTATCCGCTGATATGCAACTCGCCCCACCCAACATTTGACTGGCCCAGACTCCGGAAGTATAGAAGCAGGGCTTGTGAACTGCACTGGGAGAAGCACGCCGCGCCTCCCTGTCCATTTAATGGGCAACCTCGATTAAAACCACTGAAACCATAGCCAGCCATAACTTTGATCATTCGCTTGCCCACTGTGTCAGAAACCCTGCTACGTGTGTGGCAAAGCGCTGCGCGCACCAGCTCGCCGGCCGATGGCTCATTTGCATCCCCATTAAAAGACATCCACCCTGTGTACTCCCATGTACCATGGAAAACTAGTCTGGTGCGACCAAACCCACAACCTTTGAATGCCCTCACAGCCAGCCTAGAAGTCCAACGTGCTATCCATTGCGCCACAGAGCCACCTAACATTCACAAAGTGGCCCGTCCACTCCACGCAAGTGGAAATTATATGAAAGGATCAATCTTGGTGAATAAATATCATAAGTCTTCTCAAATACTCCAAATTCCTCATATCTAACTTCCATCATTCAAATGAATTTGATAGGAGCTATCTAATACTCAACACATTTTGGGGAAACCTTCTTAGGGAGAAAACTCATATTCCTTAGTCTCTCAAAATTGACAATTTTAAAATGTGTCCCTATTTCATCATTGGGCTGAACAGAAATATCTTCTTCAAACCACGGTGACAACAACCCAGTCTTTCTAACAAATCGCAGTACCAGTACACTTCACAGTAGCGGGGAAACAGCCAAAGAAATTACCAAGTTTTTATATTGCCTCACGGAAAATTGAAATAACTAAAACCTTCTCATATCTGGGGGTACTTTTTAATAGTGAAGGGTCCTGGAAGGATATGGTCTCGAACAGATGTAATGCCTTGGAAAAAAACACTACGGCTATTTGTTCCTTTACAAGAAAATTGGGCACTAAGCCTGTAGAATCAATTAAAAAAAATTATGGCGCTAGAGCTGTTGCTTCTGCCACATATGGTGCAGGTATATGGGGTGTAGCCAATACTGATTTATTACAAAAAAAGGAAGATATGTTCTTTAAAAAGTTATTTGCTATCCCCAGAGGGTGCTCAAATTTTATTGTGCACCAGGAATTACAAGTCCCTTTCATTTCTGATTTGATATTCTTAGCCCCAGTTTTACTTTGGTATTCGATTTGGAAGAGAGACTCAGTGGGGCTTACCCAAAGTATTATCCATGATTGTATTCAGCTTGATAAAGCAAATCGAGTCCCTTGGTTGTGTTATGTTAAAAACACACTGACAAAGTTGGGTCTAGACTCTCTATATATTAATCCATCTGCTTGTAGGGGTACACCAAAAGCCTAATTAAAGTACGTGCTAAAGAACTTAGAGAAAAAGAAAGATACAACCTAAATGGGGCTAAACCTACAGTAGCACTATATTTAACCCTACCATGTATTTTAGGAGAAATGAATTCATATTTGACATCTGTAACAAATCCCCGACATAGATTTATATTGTTAAGATTTAGATTAAATTGTATTCCCTGTTTGCTAGGTTATCCTTCAGGGATTTATTCAGTAAATGATCTACCAGCTTGCCCCTGTGATAAAATATCCACACAATCCACATTACATTTGTTATTTTTTTGTAAATTTTATCTATGTATTCGGAAAAAGTATATTCGTCCACTGCTGCTAAAATACCATTTTATTCAATGTCGACCCGCTTTCTTTTTTCTCCAAATGCTCCCCAACTCATATGTTAATTATTGTGTAGCATCGTACTTATGTTCAGCTTTATCAAAAAGGAAATTAGTGAGGTATTAGATTGGTCGTAATTTTAAACAGCATTAATTAGTATCTTAAAAATAATTGCTTGGGTGGAGCTTATTTTAACATAGTAGTTAAAATATTTTTAGATTTAGGATATTTGCAATTGTAATGTATTTCATCAATTTAATGCTATTGGTCATAAGAGGCACTGTGAGCACTTTAAGCACCTTGCACTTTACTGATGATTCAGTTTGAAAAACATAACGGATGGTATTATTATTTTAAATGTTTGTACATTTATGTATTTTTTTAACTATATTGACTGATACGCTGCTCTTTTTTTTCTGTATACTTTTATGATCTTATCAATTAAGGTCGAATAAAGTTATTAACCAACCAACCAGTACACTTCACACTGCTGCAACTTCTACTTCATATTTTGCCATTGACAAAACTCTTACATTTTAATCCTCCCTAATGTCTTGTCAGAAATGGAAACCATCAGTAATGTCTTTCAGTTACTTGTAGCTCTCAAATTACTTCATTTTGTTTGAAACACACTCTTGACAAAGAGTCAGGCATATTTTAAACAATCCTATGTGACATCTTGCTGTGACGCTCCAACACCGTGATCCCTGCAAACGTTATCAACCTTTGTATTATGCTTCGAACAGCATTCTTTGATTATATTGATGTTAGTCTCCTTTCCCCGAGTTAATTTACAACTGGTATGCATGTAACTCCAACAACTAGTATCTGCACTAACCTCCGTGCTCCTACCCTTCCATGCGATTCCAGAGCCTTTCTGCTTGTATCTTAGATGCAACGCATGTACTCTGAAATCCCATGCAATGTAACTGGTCCCCTCGAAAAGCGCTCCGACCTACCCTGTGCATCCCAGTTCCCGTCAATGCAATAACCCGTGCGTGACGACCGATGCCAACACATCACCCTGACTGCAATAGAGAGCAAAGGTGGTTGGGGGGGGGTGGGGGTGGGGGAGGGCGGGGTCTTGGCGGGTCAACAAGCCCATTTGTACCCCTGTTACGTGCCGCACTGCTTTACTCCATGTGGATTACAAAAGCGCCTTGTTCTTGAACACGGCTAGCCCTTTGCTTATGCCTCTACCGGCATACACGTCAACCACTGTGAGTAAAGCCAAGATTGCTCCTGCGCCCCTAGCTCGTCTTGGAGGGAAGTGTCAGCTAAACCGACATTGTTAGCCCCTTCCCATTGCTGCAGGGCATAACGTTCTCTCAGCAAAAGCACCCGTTAAGGCCACACCGCCATTGGCCTGGCTTCTCTGGCCCGCCTTGCAGAACACTCCTACAAGCACCTTCTGATGAAAACCTCGTTGAGGCTGCCGTGGGTTGCAAATAAATGTGATACACCGAATAAGCAAGTTTACAAGTCACCAACTGCTCATTGGCTTACATGTGGAATACGTTACACCCATAATACCCGGATTTCTGTAGCTCACCTAATCAGTCACTCCTGCAATCGTTAGGTGCTGTTAATAGGCACGGGGGAGATTGGCTGCGTTTCTCACACTCACTGGATGTTGAGCCGACACCGAGGCTCGAACTGGATTCCCCGCTCCAAAGTCGGAACTTCTGGCCGTTGTGCCACATCCTCTCCCTCACAATAAGTTTCACTAAAGCACTTAAAGAGTACCCTTTCAGAGTGCCCATCAAGCCTGCCGGTCCTCTGCCAAATACCTAGGGAAAGAGGCACAACCCCATGTTCCCCTGACACTCGAATGCTCCCGTGATTACAAGCAGCTGGAGCCGTCCGTGGAAAATCCAGGCTAATTCGCACTGAGCAAGTCTACATCCGCCGGTGCCGAGCAAGCATGCATGCCACCGAAAAACACTGCGCTCCACGAATGCGACACCACCTGACCACTGCCCAACAACACCGCCTCGGAGCCGCAACTCCCATGCAGAAAGTGTGCCGCTCATACACACAGCGCCAGGCACAAACTTCCCCAGACAGCCCACAAACAACATGGCAGCCCGATCCGAGGTGCGTTTCCAACAGGCCTCCAGATCTACCCCCTGGCCGAAGTGCCCCATCCTGCCAATGCACAGCGTCCCGCTCGCCAACCTCGTGGCACCCCACAACGCTCAGTTCGACATGGCGGCCAAATTGCTCAAAATCAACTGCCAATCCCATGTATCAACGCATGCCTATACAACGAAAATCCCAGCCAGACTCACGCCCCCTCGGAGTGCGCATCCCGATGAATCCACCCCCCCCCCCCGCAATCAATCTGGGCATTGGAAGCACCACACCCGTTCCAAGCAGCAAGTCCACCCGGGGGAGGGGGTGGCTCCAACCCGGCTCTCCACGCTGTGCCCATTAGCACCCCGCAGGGCATCTGTGCCAACCGAGGAGCACAAACAGGCCCGCAGGGGCACACAACACACCGCCCCGTACCCCCTTGACAGACTAGCAGAATGGACAGCCGCGAGGTGCCCAACAGCAAGGTGTGTGTCCTGTGGCCCGATGCGAAATCTCGAAGGTAAGGGGCCTCACAACCCACCGCTGGCAGTGGAGGGACACCAAGCCCTCCTGCAGACCGGTCCGTGACCACCAACCACCACGGCCCTCCCTCATCTACCAGGCCCACCGATGCGAACCATGCACACCTCCCTTGTGCATGCAGGAGCGGATGGGGAGGACAAGACGACACTCCATCCCTCAGACCCCCGTCCGAAAGCAAAAGCCCACACTCTGCAACCCAATGACACAGCTTCACAACTACATAGGAAGACATCCACACACAGTCTCGTCCTACCCAATGCAGCCAACAAAGGGACACGGACACGACCCCGCAACAGCCAAGGTGGCAGCGCTGGCCGCAATGCCCCCACTCTCCACGCCAAATGCGAAGCAGGAGCAGCCGTCCCCAAAGGGATGCCCCAAAAACCACGCCCTGAACTCGCCACAAACACGGATGCCCAACACCAGTGGTGGGGCCCCGCACCCAGCGAGGCCGCGCGCCGCCCACCGTGCCGATCATTGCCCCTGTGCCCATCTGTCCCGCGTCCGACCCTCGAACGGCCAGACTGGAGGCCGGAACAACAGGCCTCAAAGAGGAGGGGCCAGGAGCTGACCAACACAAACTCACCGCGACGAACCCGACGCTCGCGGCACCCCCGGACCCAAGGGCACGACACGGCCACCCATCCAGCAGCCAGGATCAGACGGTGTGATCCTTGGTGCGAAAAAGGGTAGCACTTGGACATCCGGGAGGTCCAAACACTAGCCCTGTTGTGTTTGTGCCATCATGTGGCACTAAGGTGGCCGCCCTCCTATGGGGGCCCCCGCGTGGGCCGCGGGCAGCCTCAATCTCTGCTGCCACAACTAACTGTGCATGGAGGCAGTCTCCCTCCTTCGCTACCGTTGCAGTGCTTGGAGGGGGGGCGATGTGAGCAGTAGCAGCCCACCGTATCAAAGTGAAAGACATACAGGAGCGGCCCCATTTGGGAAAAAAAGGGTAAACCACCCTGCCGCACCGGCATTCCCCCAGCACTTGCATGCCCAGCGCCGGTGCGACCCACAATAGCAGCGAACCTGTTGCGGCAAAGGGAGAGTGGCTTCTGAGCCACCGTGCTGTACGTCTGCCGCACCGAGGCCCGAGAAGACTGCCGCAAGAGGGCACGGCTCAAGTAGAGGCCACTTGACGACTATAGTGCTAACACGGGCGTAGCGAGACTAGCCCCGAACAGTCGTGTGTGGACCTCTATGCACCACGGTGGCATGAGAAAACACTAAACAGAACAGAAGTATCACTGAGAACATGTCTGTGCTCCCATACCTGTGCAGCCACTTGTAAGCTGACGCCTAGTTGCTGCGAGCAGGTGCCCTGGAAAGAAGCGCCAGCAGCAAGCGACTCAGCACTGACTTTTGCATTAACTGTTGAGGTCTGCAGTTGGAGCAAAGACTGCCGGGCCTATAGACAAATACGCTGCAGTGCCACCTAGTGTTCATTTGGTGGTAGCGCATCTGAACAGAAATAGCCTTGAGGAGGCAGAGACTAATACCATGCATAACTGGCCATTGCACGGTACAAGCCCCTCCAGTGCCCTGCAGAGAGCCCCTGAGGACACGGCTAAGAGTCCAGCTAAAACTAAAATAGTGGAACCAAGGCAGAGCATTAAGAAGACTGGCTGTAGTGCCACCTACGGGCCAACCCAGCTACTGCATTAGAGCACAGCAGTCTGCAAATAAACGGCCCCAACGGAACAATACTGATCTGTACAAGGATGGTTCTGTGACCTCACCTCAGTCAGCTAAAACAGCTACTGGTAGATCACCACAAGGATCAGCTACTCATCCAGAAACACACTCAGCACTGCAGATGCCTAGTGGTCTCTTGCTGCCCCTGCAAGCTACCTGGGAAGAGAAGACAAACTGGCTGACTTTCTCCTAAAAGGCGAAGAAGAGCATTGTACGCCTCTAGTGGGAAGTGACCATCATCACCACATTCCAAAAGAGTGAAAGCACCCTCCAAGACACCGTCATGAGCCTGGTTGCCTGCCAGGCATCCAGCATTCCCCCAGAGAAGAGAGAGGAGGAAAGGCCTTGCATGGCCCGAATGCAGGAGGGAAAGCCTCCTCATCTCCACTGCACCAGCGAAACCCCGCAGTGGGCCAGAGACAATAAAGGGAGTGTCCCAATACTGCCTTAAGTCGGAGTCATACATCGGCCCATTACAGGCAGGAGGAGCGCCGCAGGTCCCTAAGTGGCAAGCTGCCACCACTGCAACATGAACAGAACGTGGCACAACGCCACATCATGAAGGAAGAAAAGAGTGACAATCCAGTCACCCTGAAAAACCGGACGAACACAGGTGTGCTGGAGAGCTCACCAAAGGGGAGAAGAACAAGGGCTCATACCACCACAAGACAAGAGTGCACCCGCAGACACAAGACAGCCACCAAGGCGGAGCTACGTCCCTGGAGACAGTTCAATGGGAGAACCAAACGTAAGCCGCAGAAAGCGTGAACCGAGTCTCTCCCCAACGCTCCCAGTGCGACCGTTAATTCCCGAGCGTCAGCAGTCCAAGTCAGACAGCATCCCTGCTCGTGACCGCAGATGCCACGGGTGAAGAACAGCCTCAGCAAAGACACCGAACTACGTGGCTGCAAAGTCCCTCAAGTTGTCCTCACCCCAGGGGAATCATCACCACCTGTCGTCCAGGTCTAATGGCAACCACAACAGCATTGCCATGTGCATCACCCAATCCAACCAAGGAGCAACTCATCACCAGGGTGGAGCTTGCACCTCCAAGGCACCAAGAGACGAGGCACCCCTATCGAAGTGAGAGACCAAGTGTCCAGGGGCTATCCGATAGCCCATATGCCCTTGTGTTCTGTTGGCAAGCACACCGACCATTAAGTCACCTATGCTGGTGGTTGCACGAACAGAGTCATCGGATCCTGTCAGTGATCCTGCAGTGGTCCCTAGGCGGCCCACAAGCAGCCCTGCACAGTCCCCACGTAATCGTGGCAGCTCCGCATAAGTGCCTCAAGGACATTCCTTCACCCAGGGATCCTGGCACGAGAGATTGTCTGGAAGCGGCTCCACTGACAAGGTACCGGGAGGCACCGGGGCTTCGGAGGATAACGTCCTAAGCATCATCAACGCCATCCCAGTCCTGGCAGTGTTGTCATCATAGTGCCCAGGTGCCCTCAATCGAAAACTCTGTAGCAGGACTGCACAGATGCTCCTGATGCACCATGTTTGAGTTGTCCAACACCAACAGCATCACCACAAGAGCACAAAGGTCCATCCAACAGTGTGTAAGTAGACATTGATCGTACAGACAGGCTGCCAAAGAATCCGGGCTCTATCGACACATTGTTCGTGACCAGTAGTAGCTGGTTAAATTATGGACATGTGCAGAGATGCCCAGGTGTTCGCAGCTGCACCTGTCCACAGATGTCCTGCGGACTGCCTCTCAAGACCGAGAGACAAGAGTGGTGTCTTATGTGCATAGTTTATTTCCATAGGTTGGACTTTGTTTTGTTTTAATAAAGTTTGGGAGGAATGTAGTTTTGTGCTGGACACATCCTAGTGTCTCAGCAGGCACTTAGATTGCCAGCCACTCCCTCAAGGGCTGGACACACTTCCACCCCACACCCATCCACCACAGAGGTCATGAGTGACGTGACCCTGCAAATAAAAGGGCCTGGTAACCCGTGCTCGTGGCCAGTTAACCAACCATACTACATGGGTCTGTATAAACAAGTTACTTACCTTCAGTAACAATATATCTGTAAGACACATATATTAGTTATAGATTCCTTACATTATAATTACCCCCAGGCGTCAGACTGGATCCGGAGAATTTTTTCTCAGCAGTACCCCTGCGCGTCGGTAGGTGGCATCGGTCGACTCCGCGTTCGTCGTCCTGTTCACCGGGATGACATTGCGGTAGCTACTTTGATGCCACCCCTGCGCGCTGACGTCAGTTCTTTTACACGACATTCCACGACAGAAGCGCAGAGCCATGCAAGACACTGACTACCAGTGCACAAAACTAGGGCCCTGAAAGGGAGTCCCTTACTCTAGAAGTCAGTCCGCAGAACGGGGAGGATGGGTGGGGCGGTAAGGAATCTATAACTAATATATGTCTCTTATAGATATATCGTTACCGAAGGTAAGTAACTTGTTCATTTGAAAGAGACTATTAGTTATAGATTTCTTACCTTAGATACCCCAGCAATACCAACCCCGGAGGTGGGTCTGCGAACTAATTTCACACCAGAAAGTCCTGGAGAACTGAACGGCCAAAAAAGCCGTCTCTCCGGACTTGGCTATCCAGGCAGTAATGTTTAGTGAACGTGTGCAGTGATGCCCACGTGGCTGCCTGGCAGATATCACTGAGGGATGGAGTCCCAAAGCAGTAGTGGCTGCCGTCGCCCTGGTGGAATGGGCACGCAGTCCTACCAGAGGCTCCTTTTTCGCCATGGAATAACAGATCTTAATGCACAGGACGACCCATCAAGAGATGGTCCGTTTTTGCACGGCCCGACCTTTCTTGGCGCCCATATAGCCAACAAAGAGTTGATCGTCCACCCGGAATTGTTTTGTGCGATCCAGATAAAATGATAATGCAATTTTTGGATCCAGACGGTGGAGTCTTTCCTTCTCCTTGGAAGGATGCGGGGGCGGAAAGAAGGTGGGCAAAGTGATGGTCTGTCCTATTTGGAAAGAGGTAACCACTTTGGGTAGCAAAGAAGGCCTAGTTCGAAGGACAGCCTTGTCCGGATGGACAGCAAGGAAAGGAGGTTTAGAAGATAGCACCTGAAGCTCACTCACCCTGCGAGCAGAGGTGATGGCAACCAGAAAAGCAGTTTTTAAAGTCAAGACTCTGAGAGGACAATTATGTAGTGGCTTGAAAGGAGCGCACATAAGGTAAGTTGAGACAAGATTCAAGTCCCACTGGGGCATTACGAAAGGAATAGGGGGAAAGAGGCGAGTAATGCCCTTAAGAAACCTATTTACAATAGGGGACTTGAAAAGAGAAGGCTGATCAGGAAGGCGAAGAAAGGCCGAAATGGCCGAAAAATAGCCTTTAAGTGTGCCCAGAGCAGAGCCCTGTTGGGCCAAAGTATGAAGAGGAGAACCTCAGTAAGGGGATCCAGAGCCTTTGCTGTGCACCATGCCACAAATTTGTTCCATCGCCAGGCTTATACTGTTTTAGTAGAGGGACGCCTGGCTGCCAAGATGACATTTCAGACTTCGGGATGGAGGTCGAAAGCGGTCAACTGTTGCCGCTTAATCTCCACGCAAGGAGGAGGAGACTGGACAGGTTCGGGTGGAGGACCGTCCCCTGCTGCTGCGACATAAGATCCTCCCGAAGAGGCAGTCTGATCGGAGGATCGATGGCCATGTTCAATAGCTCAGGATACCAGACTCTTCGTAGCCAGTCCGGAGCCACAAGAATGACTTGGGCCCAGTCCCGCTTGATCTTCTTCAGCACTCTGGGCAGAAGTGGTATAGGCAGAAAGGTGTATAGAAGACCGCAATTTCAATCGCGATGAAAAGCGTCGCCCAGCGAACGCCGCCTTGGAAATTCCAACGCGCAGAACTGCTGACATTGCGCGTTCTCTTCGGTGGCGAACAGATCTAACCAAGGCCCTCCCCAATGCTGAAAGAGACTTTGCACCACCTCCGAGTGAAGACGCCATTCGTGATCCATCATGCACCGGCGGCTGAGTTTGTCCGCCCTGGCCACGAAAGGGGCGGACGGCAGACTGCATGGGGCGAGAAGTTGCTGCAAGGCCCAAGGACCTGGCCGTAGCCCTAGAGTCCTTGAAGCGTTCGAGAGCGTTGTCCGCCTTTTCACCCAGCGAACACCGCCTTGGAAATTCCAACGCGCAGAACTGCTGACATTGCGCGTTCTCTTCGGTGGCGAACAGATCTAACCAAGGCTCTCCCCAATGCTGAAAGAGACTTTGCACCACCTCCGAGTGAAGACGCCATTTGTGATCCATCATGCACCGGCGGCTGAGTTTGTCCGCCCTGGCCACGAAAGGGGCGGACAGCAGACTGCATGGGGCGAGAAGTTGCTGCAAGGCCCAAGGACTTGGCCGTAGCCCTAGAGTCCTTGAAGCGTTCAAGCGTGTTGTCCGCCTTGTCACCAAACAGGCAACGGCCATCAAAGGGCATGCCCAAAAGGGTAGATTGGACATCCCCAGAGAAGCCAGAGGTTCTCAGCCAGGCGTAGCGCCTCAGGGCTACCGACGTGGAAATCGCCCTACCCAGCAAGTCGGCGGTATCCAGCCCACACCAGATGGTGAACTTCGCTGCGTCTCGACCCTCAGCAATAGCGTGGGCGAGCACGGCCCGGGCCTCCTCCTGGCACTGTGGCAGCACTTGCGCAACCGTGTCCCACACCGAATGTGTCCAACGGCCAAAGAGATATGCAGTGTTCACCGACCGCAGTCCTAAGCTGGAGGAAGAAAACATCATCTTCCCAAGATGATCCAGCTTCTTGGATTCCCTATCTTGAGGAGCTGTAGGGAAAGCACATCCTTTCGAGGATTAGGCATGGACTACCAAGCTCTCGGGAGTAGGGTGTTGGGAGAGGAAAAGTGGGTCGCCCGGGTCCAGGCGGTGGCGTCAGGCAATCATCCTATCCACAGGAGCCCCTGTGCTGGGCTTGGACCAGGAGCCCAGAAAGACGTCAGTGAGGGCCTTGTTGAAAGGCAGCAAGGGCTCCAAAGAGGCTGCTGCCAGCAGAAGCACGTCAGTCAGGAGGTTAGTCCTGACTGCCACCGTAGGAAGCTCAAGGCCCAAGGCCTCAGCTGCCCTACGCAACACCACAGCGTAGGAAGCTCCCTCCTCCGTAGCCACAGTAGGGGGAGAAAGCATACCAAGGTCTGGGGAGGTATCCAGACCACTGGCATCACCCAACTCCTCTCTCAAGTCCGGCTCTTCAAGTTAGTCTGCCAGAGGGTCAACAGACCCCCACCCAGTCCTCCTCACCCTCCTCTGGCTCCCACTCAGGGCGCTAGGGAACACCAGGGAAGAACAGCGGTACAAAAGTACCCTCCGGTTTCGGCGTCGGTCGACGCCGGTCCGGCTCCGTGTCCAAGTCGAGAGAGAGAGGCTGGGGTCGACGCCGACCAGGGGCGCAACTGTCGTCGTCAGAGGAATCGGCACAGGGGAAGGTACTGTGAGATCGGCCAGCGCCGATCCGGATCGGGGCCCTGCGGCGCCGAGGCTGGAGCTGCCGGCATCGAATGCCTAGTGCCCCCAGCAGAGTCCGAGGGGCCCAAAGGCGTGCCGGCGGAGTCGGGCTGCCCAAAGATGGAGTGGACGGCTTCGTAAAATGCACGAAGCTGGGCAGGGGACGCTCCGGCTCATGGAAATGGAGGGAAGCTTGGAGCCGTCCCAGCAGGCTCCGAGGGCGGAGCCGGAGAATGGCGACCCTCCGTGTCCCACATTGCGTTGGCCGACGGACGGGGAGAAGGCGAAGAGCGACGATGCTTCTTCACCTTCTTCTTGTGCTTCGACTTACTCGATGACGAAGACTTTGATGATGAATGGTGGTGGTGGCTTTGCAACCGGTACCGCGACCTTCCCCTGGACCGGGACCTCAAACGGCGCGGAGCCGACTGCCGGGCATCCAAAAGCTTTCATGACTGCTCCCGCAAAGACTTAGGGTTCACGTCCCGGCAGTTGGAGCACGACTTTGGGCCGTGCTCGCGCTCCAGGCACCAAAGGCACACGAGGTGCGGATCGGTGACCGACATCAGCTTATGACAGGAGTCACAAGGCTTGAAACCGGGTCGACGACTTGACATTCCTCGTGCACCAGGAGTCGTAAGCCTTCAAAAAAGATGTCGACAAAAAGTCAAAAAAGCTTAGTCAAAAAATGACTAAGGGTACCGCTCTCTCTGGATCTGCTCTGACTGGCACAGAAAAAGAAAGAACTGACGTCAGTAGATACCGCGACGTCATCCTGGCGATCATGATAACCGACGCGCAGGGGTACTGCGGAGAAAATATTCTCCGGATCCAGTCTGACGCCTGGGGTAACTCTAAGGTAAGGAATCTATAACTAATAGTCTCTCTCAGATGCATTATTTTAGTAGCATGTGGGCCTAGGACCCACAGCACTACAGGCTCCTGCACATAAGTGCAGTGGTGCACCTTCCCCTATGTGAGACATCCGGAGCCTCACCAGTACATTCCTCCCACCTTGGGGCTCTCGCTGAAGGATGAGTGCCCCGCTTACACTCTACAGTGATAGGGCTGCTCCTCTCTTCTCACTGGGATGAATGTCGGCAGGCAAAGGCAGCAAATGGATGCTTCAGGAGGTATCAGCATGGCATGCTATGGGCCCTGACATGCCATAGCTGCGGCAGCAGGCTGGGTCCAGTACACCTCGTTGCCAATGTAGCGTTGTGGGCCCTAGGCCCACATGCTGGTTAAATGATGACACAGAACTAGTAGTCTGGGTGTGGAACAAATAGTTTCTTACCTGTCGGTGTAGTTTTGCAGCTTGAAGACTTTCTGGATTCACTATGCTGTGCATTATTCCGCCATCTTGTGGTTGGGTCCGGATTCGTAGTCTTTTCTTTGTTTTTGTGTTTTTTTTGTTGTTGGCCCAGGTGGGCGGCGACGCCCCACCATTTGGTGTCTTCGGTGACGTCGTCGCGCTTCCGGCGGAAGCTCCCACCCTTGGTAGCCATCTTCGGATTCTATTTTTTCTTTTCCTCTTACAGTTTTTTGTTGTCTATGTCTTTCACTTTTTATCCTTCAATTTTTCTTTGATCCCTCTAAACCCTGTATGTAGTCTAGTTGTACCCTTAACCTCCTATGTTATCTTCCTGGCGGAGGCGGGTGGGATCGCTAGTGAATCCAGAAAGTCTTCAAGCTGCAAAACTACACCGACAGGTAAGAAACTATTCGTTTTGCAGCGTGAATCTTTCTGGATTCACTATGCTGTGCATAGACTTAGTAGCGGTTTTGTTATTGCGGTGGTTGGGTGGAAGATGAGCATTGGTTGCTGAAAATGTGCTGTAAGACCTTCTGTCCTACTTGTGCCTCTTTGTTCATCTGGATATCAACACAGTAGTGTTTGGTGAACGTGTGCACGGAAGACCATGTTGCCGCTTGGCAAATGTCTTGTATAGGTGTGTTCGCTAGGAACGCAACCGTTGCTCCCTTCTTCCTTGTTGAGTGAGCCTGGGCGGCTCCTTGTAATTCTTGTCCTGCCTGCTTGTGGCAGAGTTGTATTGCTTGTGCAATCCATCGTGCTATGGTATTTTTTGTTACTGGTCTTCCCAAGAAACTGCTTGCGAAGGAAACGAAGAGTTGTTTTGTTTTCCTGCATTCCTTCGTCCTTTCTATGTAGTGCATCACTGCCCTTCTGGCGTCCAGCGTGTGTAGCGCCTTTTCTGAGGGCGTTGAAGGTTTGTGGAAGAAACTTGGTATCTGTATTGTTTGATTGATATGGAACCGCGACACCACCTTTGGCAGGAAGTGTGGGTCCGTCCTCATGACAATTCTGTCCTTGTGTATTTGCAAGTAGGGCTCTTGTAGTGTCAGAGCCTGTAGTTCACTGACTCTTCGTAGTGACGTGATAGCCACTAAGAATGGCGTTTTTAGTGTGAGCATGTGCAGTGTGATCTTGTGTATGGGTTCAAATGGTGATTTCATCAACTGTGTTAGTACAGTGTTGAGGTTCCAGCTTGGGGCTGGCATCCTTTTAGGGGGCTATTCTTTTAGCCCCTTCCAGGAATCTTTTGACCACTTGGGAGGTGAAGAAGCTTTTCCCAGCTTCTCCCCTGGTGTAGGCCACTATGGCTGCTAAGTGAACCCTTAGTGACGAGTAACTGAGCCCGCTTTGTAGTAGGTGCGTTAAGTATTGTAGTACTGTTGATTCCTTTGTGACTTTTCGTTGCAGTCCCTCTGTAATGCACCATTGCGAGAACCTTTTCCACTTTGCAATGTAGCATTTTCTTGTAGTGGGTCTCCTTGCTTCTCTGAGTACTGCCATGGTGCTTGGAGGTAGCTTGAGGTGTGCGAATTCTAGGTCCTCAGGAGCCATGCTGCTAGGCTGAGGCTGTCTGGTTCTGGGTGGAGCACTTTTCCGTCTTGCATTGTGAGGAGGTCTTTCCTTCTGCTGAACCTGTGTGCTGGTTCCTGCGCCATTTCCATTATCTGTGAGAACCATGATTGTCTGGCCAACTGAGGTGCCACCAGTATGAGTGTCATGCTGCTGCTCCTGCATTTGCTGAGTACCTTGTTTAACAGTGGTATCGGGGGAAAAGCGTATGCAAATTCGTTCGACCAACTTATCCATAGCGCATTCCCTAGGGACCTTTGGTCCGGTTGTCTGGATGCGTAATGTTGGCATTTTGCATTCTGGAGTGTTGCAAACAGGTCTATCCGTGGTGTTCACCACTTTTGGAACAGCCGCTGCACCTCCTGCTGGTTGAGTTCCCATTCGTGGGATGCAGACGTCTGCCTGCTGAGTCGGTCTGCTTCTACATTGTCTATTCCTGGAAGGTGTATTGCCAGCAGGTCTATCCTTAGAGGGATGGCCCATCTCCAGATCTCTTGTGCCAGGCTTGATAGCGGTGCTGACTGTGTTCCACCTTGTTTGTTGATGTAGAACATGGTTGTTGTGTTGTCTGTTTGTATCAGCACTCGCTGCCCGTAAAGCTGCTTTTGAAAGGCTTTTAAGGCTAGGAACACAGTTTTTAGTTCTAGGAAGTTGATGTGTTTCACTGCATCTTGTTGTGACCACAGCCCCCTGACGCGGAGTCTGTCCATGTGCGCGCCCCAGCCCTGCTGTGAGGCGTCTGTTGTGATGGTCACTGTTGGAGTTGGCTGTGTGAATGGCTTCCCCTGTAATATGTTCTCTTCCTTCCACCACGCTATTTCTTGCTGCACTGCGTGTGTGACAACCACTAGATCTTCCCAACTCCCTGTCGCTTGTGACCACTGCTGCTGTATCCATTCTTGGAACGGTCTCATGTGCAGTCTGATATGTGGGACAAGGTGAATGCATGATGCCATCATTCCCATTAGTCTGCTCACCGTCCTCACTGTCAGAACTTGCCCCTTGCGGTAATGACGTGTTTCCCTCAGGAGCGCTATAGTTCTCTTGTCGCTGGGGAACACCTTGGACTGTGTGCTGTCTATTTGTGCCCCTAAGAATATTTTGATCTGCTGAGGTTCTGTTGACGATTTCTCCCAATGTATTGAGAAACCTAGTGTGGACAGTGTTTGTATGACTTGTTTGATGTGATCCTTGCAGAGTCTGTATGATCCTGCTTTCACAAGCCAGTCGTCGAGGTAGGGGTATACATGTATGCTCTTTCTCCGAAGGTGCGCTGCAGCTGCTGCTAGGCATTTTGTGAACACCCTTGGTGCGGACTTTAGTCCGAAGGCCAGCACTGTGAACTGGTAGTGGTCGTGGCCTATCACGAATCTTAATAGACGTTTGTGTTTGTGGTTGACGGGTATGTGCAGGTATGCATCTTTCAAGTCTAAGGTGGCCATGTAATCCCCTTCTTGGATTTGGGGTATTACTTCCTGAAGTGAAGTCATTTTGAATTTTTGAGTTTTTACGAACTTGTTCAGGAATCTGAGGTCCAGTATTGGTCTTAGTGTTTCGTCTACCTTTGGCACAAGGAAGTACGTTGAGTATACTCCCTTGTTCCTTTCGTTTATTGGAACTAGTTCTATTGCTCTTTTTTGTAGCAGCTCCTCTGCTTCTAGACGGAGGAGGGCGAGTTCCCTTGCGGGGATTGTCCGGTGTCTTGGTTTTTTCCCCGGCGGGTGTTTTTGGAGGTCTATGCAGTACCCGTGCTGTATGGTGTTTAGTATCCACTTGTCCGTGGTAATTTCCCTCCATTGGGTGAGGAATTTTCCTATTCTTCCTCCCACCGGTGTTGTATGCTCGGTGGTTATTTGTTGTCTGTGTGTGTTCCTTATTTTGTCCCTTTGTGGACTTCTCCTCTCCCTTGGTGTTAACTGGGGAGGGTCTGGTTTGTGTCTGGAGTCACTTTGAGGTGGGCTGCTGGCCCCCTCTTCGGGCCTGTCCCCGTCCGTACCCGCGCCCTCGAAAGGACCGTCCTCTGGGTTGGTACTGCCAATTCTGCTGCTGTTGTCCCTGCAGGTTTTGGCCCTGGTTGTTCCCCTGGTATCCTTGCTGGGGGATTGGTGTGAAGTGGTGGGTGCATTGCCCCCTCTACCACTGGGTCGCCTTGAGGGGTTTCCTCTTCTCATTCCCCTGAACTGCAGCGCTCCCATGGACCTTGCAGTTTCGTTGTCCGTCTTCAGTTGAGTTAACTTGTTGTCGACTGTTGCTCCAAACAGTTTCTCACCGTCGAAAGGTGTGTTGATGATGTTGCTCTGTACTTCTGGCTTGAAGCCGGAGATCCTGAGCCATGCGTGTCTCCTCTCAGTTACCCCTATCATCATTTGCCTGCTGGAGTTCTCTGCTGCGTCCAAGGCTGACTTTAGGCAAGTGTTAGCGATGACCTTGCCTTCCTCCGCTAGGTAATTAGCCCTTTGTTGGTGTTCTTCTGGCAGGTGTTTAATGAGCTGACTCATTTCTGCCCAATGCTGGTATGCATGCCTGCTGATGAGGGCGTTGGAGTTGGCGATGCGCCAGTGTATGGCTGCGTTCCTCTCCACTTTTCGTCCTGTGAGGTCTATTCGCTTGCTCTCCTTGTCTGGAGGTGGGCCTGTGTTGGTGGGCACACCGGCCCTTTTTCTGGCCGTTGCAGCGATAATGGAGTCTGCTGGTACTGACCCTTGGATGTACGCCGGGTCTTTTGTGGAATGTTTATATTTCTTCTCGCTTCTAGGTGTAACCGCCTTGCAGACTGCCGGTTCCCTGAAGGCCTCCCTTCCCTGGTCGAGGACGCCAGGCAACATGGGTAGGAATTGGCTCCTTGTCTGTTGAGGGAGCAGGGTTTCGAAGAGGAAACCTGCCTTTGTTTTTTCCTCCTGCATTTCGACCCCATATGTCTTTGCAGCCTTCTGGACGACCTCATTGTAGACTCCGATGTCGTCTGGCGGCGAAGGCCTCGAGGGATAAGAGTCTACCCCTTCTTCTGGTGACTCTGCGTCGAGGTCTTGCCAGTCTATGTCTTGTACCTCCGAGGACACCGAGTCCCGGTAAGACTGCATCTCTTCTTCGCCTTCGGCCAAGTAGTAGTCTTCTTCGTCCTGGTCTTCGAGTGGTTCGGGTGTTCTCGGGGGCTCGATGTATTCGGCTTCGAACTCCTCGAGTGCCTCGTGGGCTGGCTTCGATGGGATAGCGTATTGCTTCATCTTCTCGTCGAAGTCTTTTTTCCGTTGCAGGATGCTCGCCATCTCTGCCTCGAGCCTCCTCTTCTTTTTCGCCATCTCGTGGGCCTTTTCGGCGTCGAGTGGTGCAGCGCTTCTCTTTGCGGTCGCGGTCGTCGAAACAGACGCCGGGCCTTCCTTTCTCGGTGCCGAGGCTTCCTTTTCGGAGGTGACCTTCGACACCTTTGTTTTTCGGAGGCTTTCGCCGATTGTGAGTCCTTGTCAAAGGATCCGCTCGGCTGCTTGTCCTTGGATGCTGTTGCTTTCGTCGAGGGTTTCGGCGGCAACGCTCCCTTTGAGGACTTTGCTACACTTCTAAGAGTGTCGCTAGGTGTTCTGGCTTCACTCTTTCGAGCGTCGCTTTGGTGTTTTGGGGTCGACGACTCCCTTACCTCCTTCGACGTTTTCTTATGGACCTCGACGACAGCGCAGTCCTCTGGTCCCTCTGCGATGTTGTCTTCCTCTCCGCTCGAGAGGCCCAGGTCTCGGAGCGATGGTGCTGGTCCCTGGCCCTGCATGTTGTAGTTCGCCCTTCTCTGTCTCTCTCTCACCCGGAGGGTCTTCGGGGTGAACGCCGAGGACGCGTTGCAGTCTTCGCTGATGTGGTCGAGCGGCAAGCAGAAGTTGCAGACTGGGTGCTGGTCTTTTTGGGCGTACTTGTGGTGGCAGTTTTTGCAAAACTTGAACGGAGTCTTGTCCATAACCGCGCTCAGGGAGCCCCCTGTGAGCGCATTCTCTGTAGGCGTCGAGATTTCGGTCGTGGACCTTCTACCTCGTCGTCCTTCTTGTTGTCTCCGGTACTTGTGTCGTCGTCCGGTGTCTCAGGAATCCATCCTCTGTGGTGATATTTCGACTTTGAGATTCTTCGTCCAAAATTTCTGGAACTTCTCGGCAACGATCCAGACCCCACGGCGGAAAAAAGAATCTGAAGATGGCTACCAAGGGTGGGAGCTTCCGCCGGAAGCGCGACGACGTCACCGAAGACACCAAATGGTGGGGCGTCGCCGCCCACCTGGGCCAACAACAAAAAAAAACAAAAAAAACCCACAAAAACAAAGAAAAGACTACGAATCCGGACCCAACCACGAGATGGCGGAATAATGCACAGCATAGTGAATCCAGAAAGATTCACGCTGCAAAACTGGCCATGAGCACATGCGCCCAGGCCCCTTTTATTAACAGGGACACTGACTGGTGACGCCTGTGTTGGATGGGTGTAGGGGTGGTGTAAGTACTGCCCCTAGGGAGGGACTGTTGTATGACGTGTCCAGCAAGACACTACAATTATTTACAACTTTGGAAGAGGGTTCGAAGGCGAAAAACAGGAATACATTTCCTAGGAAGATAAGCTTCGCAAGGAGACTTTACCTACCAGGCTATCAGTTCTGGAGTCAATGCAATAATGTTTAGCAAAAGTGTGTACTAGTCTCTAGGTTGCTGCTTTGCAAATTTCTGGAACTAGAACATTTTGCATCAGGGCAGCATTATCTGGTTTTCCCCATGTAGAATGTGCTTCAGGCTTACCCAAAAGCAGTCTCTTAGCCTTTTGGTAACAAGCTATTACAGAGGACACTATCCATCTACTTATGACCTGCATAGATTAAGCGTTACCAGTACGGACTACTCCATAATTTAGAAACATCTCTTTGGTTTTTCTAATGAAGAAACATTTTAGAGCTCTCCTTATCAATGGTATAGAGGTTTCTTTCTGCGAGAGAGGTATGCCCCAGAAAGAAAGTTGGGAGTGGGAGTGTCTGACTAATATGAAAATCTGATATCACTGTGGGCAGGAAAGAAGGATGAATTCTTAAAGAGACCTTATTACGGTGGAAAACAAGGTATGGTTCCACCAAACACAGAGCTTGAAGGTCACTCACTATTCTGGCAGACGTTATAGCAATGAGAAAGGCTATCTTTCAGTAAATGTGCTGTAAGCCTGTCTAGCAAGGAGAGGGCCCATCCATTTGCATAGACAAATCTTAGGCAGCCATTGAGGTGAGGGTCTTTAGACAGGAAGGTAATCTTGTTTTGGACCTTCAAAGATACCATAATCACTGAAATGGCAAAAAAAGGAAGTCTACGAGGGACTCTTCCTATAAGCAGTGAATACACTGGCTTAACAGAACTGAAGAACAGAGTTTGGCAAATTAAAGAAAAAGATGCAGTAAACCTATATCCTCTTAATATGGTCTGGGATCTACCTGCGTCTAAAGACACCATGCTCTGAACCTCATCCACTTGAAAGCTTAAAAGGAGCAAATGGATGGCATTTGCACTTCTTTAAGGATGTTCATGCAGTCATTATCAAGATTCAGATGGGTATATTGCAGGAACTAAGGAGCCAGGCAGCCAAGTTCAGTAAGAAAGTCTGGAATGAAAGATTCTCCCTAGCTTTATGCCCACTGGAGGTAGAATGGGGTTTCTCGAAATATACTCCCAGTAACATGTCTCCTCTTTTGTACCACCATACAATAGTAGCAGAGTTGGATAGTTTATCTTCTCTTCTCAATCTCCCATTGTCTGACACCACTATTCTGTGGGATAATCTTATAGCTGATGCAGATTAAGCCTGGCAAAGGAGACTAGAAAATGAACAATGCTTCCTAAGAGAGATGAAAAATGTCTTACTGAAATGAGTTGCTGTGGTCATCAGAGAGATACTCTTCAAAGAAACAGATGGCAACCAATCTTCCACAGGAAACACATATGCTTTTACTCTACAGTTGATTTCAAGTACTGGGTTGTTTGCACTGGGTGTAGGAAAACTTTTGTTGAGTTAATCTGAAGCCTCAACACGGAGGTAAGAGATATGATTATCTTCATTTCATGCTGGAGTTTTGATGAGCTACTGTCGTTCATCAGCCAGTCATCCTGGTAGGGACAGATGAATATTACTTTCCTTCAAGAGCTGCAGATACCATTACCATGCACTTGAACAATTAAAAATAAAAATTAAAACTGGGTGTCGATTTTAGGCAAATAAGAGGACACAGTAATGGTAATGACAGTGACCTACTTAAAACCAAAGAAACGTCTGAGGTCTTTTGCAGATAAGGACTATGAAACTAGGTATCTTGTAAGTCTCCTTGGAGAAAATGAGGGAAATAGGATGAAGTGTCAACGTGTGGAACTCTTCCCTTCTGAGCAGTTTTATTTTAGGTCTAGAATGGGACAAAACTCTTGACGCCTACTCTTTTTCTGTACAAGGTACTAACGTGAGTATATTCCCTTGTTTGATGAACTGGAAAATTCTGAGACACAGAGATGGAGGTGAAAGGTTTTAGATCGAGAGAAGGATACACATTAACAGTACGCCTCCAAGTTCTGACCTTCTCACTGCTGATCAACATGTGGCCTCTCGGGGTCGTACAGGTATCAGGGAGTGCACTAAGACTCCAATACCTCCGACGTCGTAAGAGACCAGAACAGTGAAGAACTGCCAAAATCCAGAGAAGTAGTTCTTGAAACCTTCAATGATGAATGCCTCGAAGGTCGAGCACAAAGATGTCAAGCAGGAGCACACATTCCTGAGACTTTGGGATCGGCCTGAGGGATATGAAGGATGATCAGAACGGGTCACACCAGAAGACAGTGACAACTCTCTCGCCTCTCTGGATCCCGTTGACCATCAAGATGAATGGCCTATTTCTCCGTGCTTCACCAAAAGGCAAACTCCCTCCCTGCCCCTTATACATCCATACGGCATCTCCAAACATTTTTTAAAATTCATGATAGAGCGGAAATCAGGAAGGCAGTTGACAACACGTTTTTTCCTCCATATGAATGGTATTTATCAAAGAGAGCTGGCATGGTGGCTCCAGAGAACGAGGTGAGAATAAACACTTCAGGAAAAAACAGGCGCTTACTTCAGAAAATAGACTTTAAAAAATTAAGGTTTTCGCCCCGGATTTTGCCTTAAAAACACAGCCGTGTTCAGGGATCCTTCTCAGATGAGCCAGAAAAATGAAATACCACACTGGCCCTCCACTCCACGATGGGAAGGTTGGCAGCCTTAGAACTGCTCAAGGATACAGTGTTGAGGTACCTGTGTGTGTGGTCAAAATAATCTACATTTTTATCACAGTGGTGTTTTCAGCCAAATACACATTAGTATTATTTTGGCCAATTGGAATTGTTTTTTAAAAATTGGAAAAAAAAGCAGAAAATGTAGAAAACGTTGCCTCCTATGGGCATGTTACGCACCTATAAAATTATTTTATTTAAATGGTGTTCCAGGGATCAAGCACATATGCAGAGGTAGTCTTCTATTTATGGATATTAGAAAGAATCCGACAAGGAATGGTTGATTTAAAAACAACAGTCCTTGGGTACTAGAGTGACCACTTAATGGTTAGTTTGTCCTCCAACATCAGTGAATGGATCTTTGGAGTTTTTCAATGGATTGGTTTGCCTCACAGATTTCATTACAGCTGTGGGAAACCACTCAATATTCTTTGGTAGGGTCAGCTCCTGATCAAAATAAATTGGCCTTTTTGGTGGTTGAAGAACAAAAGCGCTCACCTTGTGGAGGAGCAGAATGCTCAGTTTGATACAGTGGAGCAGACATACAATGCAAAACTTGTGATGACATGTTAACTTTCTCTAAAATCACATTTTGTAAACAACCATTTCAAAAGCAGTTAAAAAAATGAGATGTTTCTGGGTTTCTTGAAAAGCTGGTTCACTCACCTACACATGCTTGAACTGACTGAAGATGAAGATGCCACATATTAAGAACAGACTGGTTCTGAAGGTTCTTTTCAATCACAACCAGGAAGAATTTTTCAGAGAATGGTGGTGGGCGATAGCCTAAAGATACATATATGTGTTATTACTTCACAACGATACCACATAGGAGAAATTATGATAACACTTTTTTTTTATCCTACTATTAGAATCGTTTCGTAGGTAAAGGAGAATCTAGTGTGTACTCTGTTGTATCACAGGCATGGGGAAAAATATAAAAAAGTAAAACCTGAGTCAGGCTGGATGCAATTATGTAAAGTCTATCAAATCTGATCAATAACATTTCCCCATCACCCGGCTCGAAGTTTTCTAGATGGGGTGGCTATACAGATGAGTAATTAAAGAACAAGTTACTTACCTTCGGTAACTAAATATCTGTAAGAAATATAGGTTAGTTATAGATTCCTTACCTTAGAATCTCCCCCAGGCGTCTGACTGGATCCGGAAAGTTTTTCATCAGCAGTACACCTGCGTGTCGGAAGGTGGCGTCGGTCGACTTCGCGTCCGTCGTCGGCGTCGTGTTCGCCAGGATGACGTCGCGGTAGCTACATAGACGCCACCCTTGCGCGCTGACGTCAGTTCTGTACACGACTTTCCACACCAGAAACGCAGAGCCATGCAAGACACTGACCACTGGTGCACAAAACTAGGGCCCTGAAAGGATGTCATTAACCCTAGAAGTCAGTTCGCAGAACGGGGAGGATGGGTGGGGCGGTAAGGAATCTATAACTAACGTATGTTTTTTACAGATATATCGTTACCGAAGATAAGCAACTTGTTCATCTGAAAGAAACAGTTAGTTATAGATTCCTTACCTTAGAATAGATACCCCAGCAATACCAACCCCGGAGGTGGGTCTGCGAACTAAGTTCACACCAGAAAGTCCTGGAGAACAGAACGGCCAAAGAAGCCGTCTATCCGGACTTGGCTGTCCAGGCAGTAGTGTTTAGTGAACGTGTGCAACGATGCCCACGTAGCTGCCTGACAGATGTCATTTAGGGGGACTCCTCGTCCCAAAGCAGTGGTAGCTGCCGTCGCCCTGGTGGAATGGGCGCGCAGTCCAACTGGAGGCTCCTTCTTTGCCAAAGAATAGCAGGCTTTGATGCGCAGAGCGACCCACCTGGAGATGGTCCGTTTGTGCACGGCCCGACCTTTCTTAGAGCCCACGTAACCAACAAAGAGCTAGTCATCCACCCGGAATTGTTTGGTGCGATCCAAGTAGAAAGAAAGCGCACGTTTTGGATCCAGACGGTGGAGCCTCTCTTCCTCTTTCGAAGGATGTGGAGGTGAAAAGAAGGTGGGCAAAGTGATGGTTTGGCCAATGTGGAAAGAAGTAACCACCTTGGGAAGAAAGGAAGGTCGGGTTCCAAGGACGACCTTGTCCGGATGGACAGCCAGAAAGGGAGGCTTGGAAGACAAAGCTTGCAGCTCACTCACCCTGCGTGCAGAGGTGATGGCCACCAGAAAAGCAGTTTTCAAAGTGAGAAGTCTGAGAGGACAGTTATGTAGTGGCTCAAAGGGAGCGCACATAAGATGTCAGAACTAAGTTCAAGTCCCACTGGGGCATTATGAAGGGAACAGGAGGAAAAAGATGAGTAATGACCTTAAGAAATCTATTTACAACAGGGGACTTGAAAAGAGAAGGCTGATCAGGGAGCCTGAGGAAGGCTGAAATGGCCGAGAGGTAGCCCTTAAGAGTGCCCAGAGCAGAGCCCTGCTGGGCCGAAGAAAGGAGGATCAAGAGAACCTCAGAAATAGGGGCAGAAAGGGGATCCACAGCCTTTGCTGTGCACCATGGCACAAATTTATTCCATCTGCAGGCGTATACAGTCTTAGTGGAGGGATGCCTGGCTGCCAAGATTACGTCACAGACTTCGGGAGGCAGGTCAAACGACGTCTACTACCGCCGCTCAATCTCCACGCACAGAGGTGGAGGCTGGACAGGTTCGGGTGGAGGACCGTCCCCTGCTGCTGCGACAGAAGATCCTCTCGAAGAGGCAGTCGATCGGAGGATCAATGGCCATGTTGAGCAGCTCGGGATACCAGACTCTTCGTGCCCAATCTGGAGCCACAAGAATGACTTGGGCCCAGTCGCGCTTGATCTTCTTCAGCACTCTGGGCAGAAGTGGTATAGGCAGAAAGGCGTATAGAAGACCGCAACTCCACTTGCGACGAAAAGCGTCGCCTAGCGAGTGCCGCCTTGGAAATTCCAACGCGCAGAATTGCTGACATTGCACGTTCTCTTCGGTGGCGAATAGATCTAACCAAGGCTCTCCCCAGCGCTGAAAGAGACCTTGCACCACCTCAGAGTGAAGACGCCATTCGTGATCCATCATGCACCTGCGGCTGAGTTCGTCCGCCCTGGCGTTTAGTGAACATGCCAGGTGTTGAACCACCAGGGATATGCCCTGATGTTCCAGCCATGTCCAGAGGCAGAGGGCCTCTTGACATAGGGTCCACGACCCCACCCCGCCTCGTTTGTTGCAGTACCACATGGCGATGGTGTTGTCCGTGAACACCTGCACTACTCTTCCCCAGACAGAGGGAAGGAAGGCTTTGAGTGCAAGACGGATCGCCTGAAGCTCCAGAAGGTTGATGTGGAGCCCGGACTCCGCCGGAGACCAGAGGCCTCTGATCTCCGCCTCTCCCATGTGGCCGCCCCACCCCATAAGGGATGCGTCTGGCACCACTGTGTGTTCTGGTTGGGGAGGGGAGAGGGATCTGCCGTTGACCCAATCCTGGTTTGTGAGCCACCACTGCAATTGTCGTGCAGTGCCCTCCGAGATCTGGACGCAATCGGACAGATTCCCCGGATGCTGCGCCCACTGGAACTTCAGCTCCCACTGCAGAGCCCGCATATGCCACCTGGCATGATCGACTAGCAGGATGCAGGAGGCCATGAGGCCCAGCAGCCTCAGGGTCATTCTGACTGAAACCCGGGATAGGGGCTGAAAGATCAGAATCATAGCCCGAATATCCTGGACTCGCTGCTCGGGAGGATAAACCCGAAACTGCGTCGTGTCCAGAACCGCTCCGATGAAGAGGAGTTTCTGAGAGGGGATCAGGTGTGACTTCGGCACGTTGATGGAGAACCCCAGCGCATGCAGGAGGTCGGCCGCAGTCTGGAGGTGGGAGACGACAGCCTGGGGCGATTCCGCCTTCAACAGCCAGTCATCGAGATAGGGGAAGACTGGAACCCCTGATCTGGGCAGATGAGCTGCGACCACCGCCATCACTTTCGTGAACACCCGAGGGGCGCTGGTAAGGCCAAAGGGGAGCATGGTAAACTGAAAGTGCTCGTGGCCTACTGTGAACCGCAGGTAACATCGGTAGGACGGGGATATGAAAGTAAGCGTCCTGCAAGTCCAATGCTACCATCCAGTCTCCAGGGTCGAGGGCAGACAAGACCTGAGAGCTAGCGTCAACATTTTGAACTTCTCCTTCCGGAGGAAGCGGTTGACTTTCCTGAGATCCAAGATAGGACGCAGGCCTTTGTTCTTCTTGGGCACCAGAAAGTAGTGGGAATAGCAACCACGACCTACTTCTGGGGCAGGAACGCGCTCGATGGCACCCATGGCCAAGAGTGCCGAAACTTCCTGTTGGAGAAGGGCCAGGTGATCCTCCGACATGCGATGGTACCGAGGTGGCATGGAGGGAGGGGTAGTCTCGAAGGGGAGGGAGTAGCCCCTTCGGACTATTTGCAAAACCCACCTGTAAGATGTGATGGTGCGCCAGTGGGGGAGGTGATGGCGGATCCTGCCGCCCACTGGCGTTTGGTGGCCCTGAAAGGAGGGTTTGGAGGCTGCTGCAGAGGGGACTGTGGTGGACTGGCCCGCCCGCTGGCCCCCAGAACCACGTCAGTGGTTCCCACGTCCCCGGCCGCGCTTGGGTTGAACAGCTTGCGCCAGCCTGTGGCTCTGGGCGGGACGTAGTGGGGCACCCCTTCTGTAGCCACGAAAGGCAGACTGCACAGGGCGGGTGGTGGAGAGGCCCAAGGACCTGGCCGTAGCCAGAGTCCTTAAAGCGCTGCAGCGCGTCTGTCTTGTCGCCGAAAAGGCGACGGCCATCAAAAGGCATGTCCATAAGGGTGTATTGGACATCACCGGAAAAACCAGTCGAACGCAACCAGGCGTAGAGTCGAAGGGCTACTGACGTTGAAATCGTCCTACCAAGTGCGTTGGCGGTATCCAGCCCACAGCGGATGGTAAACTTTTCTGCGTCTCTCCCCTTGGCAACGGCACTGGAGTGTGGGGGCCCGGGCCTCCTCCGGGCAGTGAGGCAGCACCTGCACCACCGTATCCCACACAGAGTAGGTGTAACGGCCCAACAGACATGCGGTGTTTACCGACCGCAGTCCCAAGCTGGCGGAAGAAAACATTTTCTTGCCAAGGTGGTCCAGCTTTTTGGATTCCCTTTCCGGTGGTGCGGTAGGGAAGGCGCCTTTAGAAGTGGAGGCTTGAACCACCAAGCTATCAGGGGTGGGATGTTACGAAAGTGGGGTCGCCCGGGGCCGGGCGGTGGCGTCGGGCAATCATCCTGTCCACAGGAGCCCCTGTGTTGGGCCTGGACCTATTGCCCAAAAGGATGTCCGTGAGGGCTTCATTAAACGGGAGCAGGGGCTCCGAAGAGCTCACTGCCGGCTGAAGCACCTCTGTCAGGAGGTTAGTCCTAACTGCCACCGTAGGAAGCTCGAGGTTGAGATCCTCGGCCGCCCTACGCAACACCACTGCGTATGACGCTCCCTGCTCCGTAGCCACGGTAGGAGGAGACAACATGCCTAGGTCTGGGGAGGTATCCAGACCACTGGCTTCCCCCCAGTTCCTCTCTCCAGTCCGGATTGTACTCCAACTGGTCTGTCAAAGGGTCACCAGACCCCTCCCAGTCTTCCTCACCCCTCCTCTGGCTGCCAATCTGGGTGATAATGGCCAGGGTGGAACACAGGGACAAAAGTGCCCATCGGCGTCGGATCCGGCTTCGGCTGACGCCGGTCCGGCTCCGTGTCCACGTCGAGGTGGAAGCCGGGGTCGACGCCGGTTGGGGGTCCAGCCGGCGTCGGCTGCGGAAGTGGTGCCGGTGGAGTCGGCGCCGGTGGAGGTGTAATAAGGTCGACCTGCGCCGATCTGGATCCAGGCCTGGATCCAAGGGGGCCTGCGGTGCCGTAGCCGCCGGCGTCGAAGGCCTAGGGCCCCCAGCCGAGTCCGCGGGGCCCGAAGGCAAGCCGGCGGAGTCGGGCTGCCCAGAGATGGCGTGCATTGCTTCGTAAAATTGACGAAGCTGGGCAGGGGCCGCTCCTGGTCCCGGGAAGGCCGGAGTCGACGCTGAAGGCTTGGCACGTTGAGCCACGGGGGGAGGGGCACCACCCGCACCCTGCGTCGCGTCGGACGACGGACGAGGGGAAGTCGAAGAGCGACGATGCTTCTTCGACTTCTTCTTGTGCTTCGACTTACCTGACCCAGAGTGCGAAGACTTAGAAGAGGAGTGGTGATGATGACTCCGAGATCGGTCCCTCGACCTCCAACACGACCGGGACCTTGCGCGACGGAGAGCCGACTGCCGGGCCACGAGGAGTTTTCGGCACCGCTCCCGCAAAGATTTCGGGGCCATGGTTCGACAGTCTGAGCATGACTTGGGGCCATGGTCGCGTTCCAAGCAGACGAGGCCCACGCGGTGCGGATCCGTCACCGACATCAGTCGGGTACAGGAACCACATGCCTTGAAACCAGGCATCCCTCGTGCACTAGGAGTCGGTTGAAGACTCAAAAACGAAGTTGACGAAAGTCGCAAAAAAACTCAGTCAAAAAGTGACTTGGGGTACCGCTCTCTCCGGATCTGCGCTTGCTGGCGCGGAAAAAGAAAGAACTGACGTCAGCGCGCGAGGGCGGCGTCTATGTAGCTACCGCGACGTCATCCCAGCGTCCACGACGCAGACGACGGACGCGGAGTCGACTGACGCGGAGTTGACAGACGCCACCTTCCGACACGCAGGGGTACTGCTGATGAAAAACTTTCGGATCCAGTCTGACGCCTGGGGGAGATTCTAAGGTAAGGAATCTATAACTAACTGTTTCTTTCAGATTATAATTTTAATACACGTTTCCAAAATATGTGTTAAATTACTGCTTAATCTAATGCAGGCAGAGGGCATGCCACCAAACCTCTTTCGAAGGACTTTGTCACATTACATCAAACATGTGACTGTGTTTGTGTATAATTCTGCGGTCATATCCGTTACTTGAAGAGCTCTAAACACAATAATATGCGTTAAAACCCATATGGAGAAGCCACTGTGCATGGGTGAATTACATAAAAGTGAGTGAGCCAACAAATTAACAGGGAGAGCCACGCCTATAGTCTGACTTGACTTAAAGAAACCATGCACGAGTCTTGAAAATATTTGACATGTAAAACATGCAAAGAACATAATTTAAAAACAGGTGCAAGATCAAAACAAGCATTGGCAAAGGCAATAGGTCTCACTTATGGGCAAGCAATTGCTTTTGGCAATTGGGTGGGGTTGATGTGGTGAAGTGGAGGATGGGTGGGGGTGGTGAACAGAAGGGTGGGTGGGGAACTGTGGTGATCGGGACGGAGAGAGGGGGGTGGTGATCGGGACGGTGGGTGGGGGTGATGAACGAGAGGGCGGGTGGGGGTGGTGAATGAGAGGGCGGGTTCTTGGTGAATAGGAGGGCATTTGGGGGTGGATAACAGGACATGGCTATCCCTGTGCATACAAAAACAAGGATGCAGAGAAGTTTGAAGGTGTAAGATTTTACGGCTCAAGTGCAGGGTCATAACCTAGATGGTCTGTCGCAGACGTTGAATTTTTATTCATGGTATGAAAATGCTTGTACTAGCACTTTAGATGGAGAGTGTGGTTAAAACTACTAAGGGAGCAACTGTGTGCACCTTGAGGTTGCTCCAGACGCATGCTTAATAGGTTAATTTGACCATTCTGTGTGAGGGAAACCAGAATGTACTTTAGTTGATTTAGCACTGTTGCTAGTTAAGTGCAGAATTGGTCAAGTTAAAAAGGCAGCATGGGCACTATCTATAAACACCTAGAGACTGGATGCTATCAAATGAGTAGCTTCAGAACTATCTTAATTTATTCAACTCATTAAAAAAAACAGCACAGAGAACCATCTAAATTTATTGGGGAAATTGATGATCTACCATCCAGAAGCTGCTGCGTAGAACATTATATATTGAGCATGGCGAACTGATGAACGGGACCGAGTCTAGTAGATGGTTGCTGTGTAAAGTCTCCCTATCACTATAGAAAGTCAAACTTGGTCATAAAACTGTTGCAAGTGTATTGACATGAACAAAAATAGTATACAAAGGCCGTACAGTTGAAATGATGAATGTTGTGAACTAAGACATATGTCTACTGTCGGTATGCAAATCAATGTATTACATAACATATCCACATGGCTCAGAGGGAGTGACACACCAACAGTATGCAACTGCACGTTCAATGAAGGAGGATCTTACACAAACAGTAACTAAGCTACCAAGTTATCTTAAAAAGACAAACAAATCAAAAGCGTGCTAGGTCCCACAAGCGTTTCACATAAGAAGTAAACCGCTGACTTTCTTGGAGAGGAGCCGGTCCGCCATAAGGCACCAAACACCATATCGAAGTGTGGTAAACAGGATCTTAAAGGAAGCTTATTGTAGCCTGGTGCAGGGATAACATTCTGTGATACTTTCACTGTTTCAACACCAATCTCAATATTAACATGGCCTAGTAAATCTCAAAATTACATGCTTAAAATAGGAAACTCTAGATTGCCCAGTGTACCTCATGATACACAAGAGGGTCTTAAGATGACAAGACTGACCAGCTCTCCTCAACAATGCATGTGTTACCAGTGAAACTATAGGTTGTCCAACTAGCCCCAACATGACAAGACTGATCATCAGTCCACAAAAGTGGAAGACTGCTCAGGGAGCCTCAATATACCATTGAGCACGAACATTGCCATGCGAGCCTCAAGACTGCGAGACTGACCAAAAATTCAACATTTCCCTTCCAGCCGTATGATTCTAAGAGTGGCAAGCAAGCCTCAAGACTGCTCAATAAGCATCAATTATCCAAGATTTACCAGGGAACCTAGAGATTGCCCAGTGAGCCACAAACCTGTTGTGACTAAGATTGACTAATGAGCCTCAAGGGCAACCAGAGAGTCTCAAGGTTGTCTGGTGAGCCTCCTCAAAACTGTACTATTGATCAAAAGTTTAAGATTCACCAGAGAGCCTCGTGATTACCCAGCTCACATCAAGACTGCAAGATTGGTCAGTGAACCTCAATATTACAAGATTAACAAACGAGCCGCAAGTTTGCCCAGGAGCCCCAACATTGAAAGAAACATTGCACAGTTTGACAATCGTTCTTCCAGATTACAAGAAACCTACAGTATTACAAAATTAATCATCTACCCTCAAGATTACTATACAAGCTACATAACTGCAAAATGGCCCACTGAGCCTAAAAATTACAAGATTAAGAAGAGAGCACCAAGGTCACACAATGCCTTCCAAGACTGTCCAGCAATCCACAATACTGTACATTTGTTCTGTGAGCATGAAAGCTGCAAGATTGTTCCATAGGTTTTAAAACTGTACACAGATACATCAATACTCCACAGCATGCCTCAAGACTCCACAGCATGCCTCAAGCTTGCACAGCCAGACTCCAGACTGTGAAACAGACCATATGTGTGTAAGAAAGGACAGAAAGCCTCGAAACTACGCAAACCAGTGTATTCCAACATCCACGCAAACGACTCCCAGTTTCCTGCGCATCTGGGGGTATATGTACAAGAACTGCAGCTTACTAGGGTTAGTAAGCAGCAGTTTTCTTAACGTGGCCTATCACCAAAAGCTATCGCCCTGTTAGCTATATATTCACAATACGTCGCTACATGGCGATAGTAACAGCTAGCCACAGTGAAAACTGCCGCTAACATTAGCGTCAAGGCGATAAAAATGTTGACGTTAGCGAGAGAAAAGTGACGAAAGGCCCATTAGCGGCAAAAAAACTCACGTTAGTCAGCCCAACGTGACTTTTTTTTGCCTCTAGAGGCAAAAATAGCCTGCAAGTCCACCTCCAAAATATAGGAAATAAAACCAATGGAATGCAGAAGCCAGGGACAAGTGCAGCACAGATTAACAACCCCTCTTCCCCCCTCTCCCCTCCCCCCCCAAGCTCCCAACAGCCAGGATGACCAGCCAGAGTCCCAGGGGAAGAGGAAATGCAGATTACGGGCTACAGTCATTAAACGAGGCGCATCGTTGGGAAAAACCAGTGATGCATTTCATAGCACCCTCCTTGCAACACCATAGCAGCCAAAACCTTGAAAGCAGTGACAGTCCACGGGTCCCGGAGGCCTCGCTGGGCCTGCGTTTGTGACCCGGGTGGGAGGCAGAGGTGCTGTGGAGTTGCTGGGCCATGGCGGTAAGCATTGCGGTGTCGGTGATCGCCCTTACCTGGTGGTGAAGTCTGGCAGCTCGCATGGAGACACGTTCCTGTGTGAGAAGACCGCTTGGCACACCTTGGAGCTGTGAACGGTAGAGGCGCTCCTGCACACCAACGTAGGGAGGTCTGCATCGCATCCCACTACACCGAGGTACACGGAGGAGATTACCAATGGTGGGCCATGCCTCTCTGTATCACAGGCTGGAGGATGTTGTGCTGGCCGGACGCTGTGGAGGGTGAAGCCCCGGAGCTGCGCCAAACTTGTGTGGTGGAAGCGCTGCAACTTCACACCTATGGTGGCCCGGTTACATCACCTGCATCGGGAGGTTCCCCAGCGGACTTGTCGGCGACTGCTGTACCCAGGCTTGTGAAATCTCACCTGGCCGAGGCTCCTGCTGGCTGAGTCACAGATTTGGAGAGAGTGCAGCTCATTGAACCCCGGTGTTAATGTCCAGGTTAGAAGGTGGGACGCGTAGCGGAGGAGGCCCGGGGGGGGTCGGGCCCAGGCCTAGTGCCTGTAGGTGATGCACACCGTGTCCCTGCGCTGCGGCTGACCTACATCACCGGGGGCACCGCACAAGACTAGTGGGGGACTGCACTAACTGGCTCAAGTCGCTGAGATCGTCCGTTGGTGGCAGTGGGTGCCAGGGGCATGGGGGCCGGTTCTGGCCCAGGCCCTTGGGTATGAAGCTTGATCCGCCGTTACTCGCTGGGGAACTGGGGAACACGGAATCTGGTCACCACTGTTAGATCGGAAGAGGCAACCGGTGGTGCCGTCTTTCCTTGCCCCGTTAGTCTGCTTTTGGGTGTATGGGGTACTAACCCTTAGTGGACTTCCTCTTCCCACAACGCTGCGCCGTCTGGTTGCTGCTGCTGTCCCCATCTTAAGCTGCTGGTTCCTCTGACTTCCAGAGACGAAGTGCCTCCTGACATGGGGTCCACGACCCCACCCGCCCAGTTTGTTGCAGTACCACATGGTGGTGGTGTTGTCCGTGAACACCTGCACTACTCTCCCTTTGACAGAAGGAAAGAATGCCTTCAGTGCAAGACTGATCGCCCGAAGCTCCAGAAGGTTGATGTGGAGCCCGGACTCCGCCGGAGACCAGAGGCCTCTGATCTGCGCCTCTCACATGTGACCGCCCCACCCCAGAAGTGATGAATCTGTCACCACTGTGAACTCTGGCTGGGGAAGGGAGAGGGACCTGCCATTGACCCAATCCTGGTTTGTTAGCCACCACTGCAATTGATGTGCAGTGCCCTCAGAGATCTGGATGCAATCGGAAAGATTCCCCTGATGCTGTGCCCACTGGAACTTAAGGTCCCACTACGGAGCCCGCATATGCCACCTGGCATAGTCCAACAGCAGGATGCAGGAGGTCATGACCAAAACCCAGGATAGAGGCTGAAAGATCGGAATCATAGCCCGAATATCCCGGACTCGTGGCTCGGGAGGATAATCCCGAAACTGCGCGGTGTCCAGTACCGCTCTGATGAAAAGGACCGTCTGAGGGGGAATCAGGAATGACTTTGGCACATTGATGGAAAACCCCAGCGAATGCAGGAGGTCGGCAGTAGTCTGGAGGTGGGAGACGACAGCCTGGGGCGAGCCCGCCTTCAATAGCCAGTCGTCGAGATAGGGGAAGACTGGAACCCCTGAAGTGCGCAGATGAGCTGCGACCACCGCCATCACCTTCGTGAACACCCGAGGGGCGCTGGTAAGGCCAAAGGGGAGCACAGTAAACTGAAAGTGCTCGTGGCATACCTTGAACCGCAGGTAATGCTGATGAGCCGGCAGGACGGGGATGTGAAAATAAGCGTCCTGCAAGTCCAACACTACCATCCAGTCTCCACGGTCGAGGGCAGACAGAACCTGAGCCAATGTCAACATTTTGAACTTCTCCTTCCGGATGAAGCGGTTGACGTTCTTGAGATCCAAGATAGGACGCAGGCCTTTATCCTTTCTTGGGCACCAGAAAGTAGTGGGAATAACAACCACGACCTACTTCTGGGGCAGGAACGCGCTCGATGGCTCCCTTGGCCAAGAGAGCCGTAACTTCCTGTTGGAGAAGGGCCAGGTGATACTCCGACATGCGATGGAACTGAGGTAGCATGGATGGAGGGGTAGTCTCGAAGGGGAGGGAGTAGCCCCTTCAGACTATCTGCAAAACCCACCTGTCCGACGTGATGCTGAGCCAGTGGGGGAGGTGATGGCGAATCCTGCTGCCCACTGGTGATTGGTGGCCCTGAAAGGTTGGACTAGGAGGGCTTGGAGGCTGCTGCAGAGGGGGCGCTGGTTGACTGGCCCACCCGCTGGCTCCCAGACCCACGATGGTGGGTCCCCGGCCGCACAGAGGCTGACAGCTTGCGCAGGCCTGTGGCTCTGGGTGGAACGTGGCGGGGCACCCCTTCTGTAGCCACGAAAGGGGTGAAAAGCAGACTGCGCAGGGCGAGAAGTGGAAGTGAGGCCCAAGGATCTGGCCCTAGCCCTGGAGTCCTTAAAGCGCTCGAGCGCGTTGTCTGCTTGGTCGCCGAACAGGCGACGGCCATCAAAGGGCATGTCCAATTGTGTAGCTCGACATCACCCGAAAAGCCAGTGGACCTCAGCCAGGCGTAGCGTCGAAGGGCTACGGACGTGGAAATTGTCCTGCCTAGCGAGTCGGTTGTGTCCAGCCCACATCGGATGGCGAACGTTGCTACATCACTCCCCTCGGCCACTGCAAAGGAGAGCACAGCCCAGGCCTCCTCCGGACACTGTGGCAGCACCTGCGTGACCATGTCCTACACTGAGTGGGAGTAACGGCCCAAGAGACATGCGGTGTTTACCGACCGCAGTCCTAAGCTGGAGGAAGAAAACATTTTCTTCCCAAGTTGGTCCAGCTTCTTGGATTCCCTATCAGGTGGTGCGGTAGGGAATGCGCCCTTGGAAGTCGAGGCTTGGACCACCAAGCTCTCAGGGGTGGGGTGTTGGGAGAGGAAAATGGGGTCGCCCAGGGCCAGGCGGTGGTGTCGGGCAATCATCTTGTCCACAGGAGCCCGTGTTGGGCTTGGACCAAGTGCCCAAAAGGATGTCGGTAAGGGCCTCTCGAGGTTTAAGGCCTCAGCCACCCTACGCAACACCACTGCCTATGACGCACCCTCCTCTGTAGCCACGGTAGGGGGAGAAAGCATGCCAAGGTCTGGGGAAGTGTCCAGACCACTGGCCTCACCCAACTCCTCTCTCGAGTCCGGTTCTTCCAACTGGTCTGCCAGAGGGTCAATAGACCCCTCCCAGTCCTCCTCACCCTCCTCTGGTAGCCACTCAGGGCGATGGGGAGCACCAGGGGAGAACAGGGGTACAAAAGTACCGGTCCGCGCCGGTCCCGGCGTCAGGCGACGTCGGTCCGGCTCCGTGTCCACATTGAGAGGGGGGTGGGGGGGAGGGTGGGGGAGGTCGACGTCGGCTGGGGACACAACCAGCGTCGGAGGGGGCAGAGGGGTCGCCACTGGATTCCGCGCCGGAGGAGGTGTCACGAGGTCAACCGGCGCCGATCCGGATCCAGGCCTGGATCCATGGCGGCCCTGTGGCGCCGAAGCATCGGCATGGAAGGCCTAGAGCCCCCAGCCGAGTCCGCGGGGCCTGAAGGCGCGCCGGCTGAGTCGGGCTGCCCAAAAATAGAATGGAGGGCTTCGTAAAAACTATGAAGTTGGGGTGGGGTCGCCCCGGCTCCCAGAAAGGGAGGGAGGCTCGGGGTCGACCCAACAGTCTCCGTGGGCGGAGCCGGGCGACTACCACCCGCGTCGGCCCGGGGAGAACGCGAAGAGCGACGGTGCTTCTTCGCCTTCTTTTTGGGCTTTGACTTACCCGAAGACTAGGAGTGGTGGTGATGGCTCCGCGACCGGTCCTGCGACCTCCCTCTTGACCGGGACCGTGAGCGACGCGGAGACGATTGCCGGGTCTCCAGAAGCTTTCTGGACCGCACCCGCAAAGACTTCGGGCCAGTCGGAGCACGACTTCAGGTCGTGGTCACGCTCGAGGCACCAGAGGCACACAAGATGGGGGTCCGTCACCGACATCAGCTTGTGAAAGGAGTAACAAGGCTTGACGCCGGTCCGCAGAGATGACATCCCTGTGCACTAGGAGTTGTAACAACTCAAAAAGACGTCGACAAAAAGTGACTCGAGGTACCGCTCTCTCCGGATCTGCGCTGGCTGGTGTGGAAAAAGAAAGAACGGACGTCAGCGCGCAGGGGCGGCGTCTAAGTAGATACCGCGACGTCATTCTGGCGACCACAACGCCAACGATGAACGCGGAGTCGACCGACGCCACCTACCGACGCGCAGGGGTACTGCTGAAGAAAAGTTCTCCGGATCAAGTCTGTTGCTTGAGGGGTAATTCTAAGGTGAGGAATCCATAACTAATTGTCTCTTTCAGATATATATATATATGAACAAGTTACTTACCTTCGGTAACAATAGATGTGTAAGAGACATATATTAGTTATAGATTCCTTACCTTAGAATTACCTCCAGGTGTCAGACTGGATCTGGAGAATTTTTTCTCAGCAGTACCCCTGCGCGTCGGTAGGTGGCGTCGGTTGAATCCGTGTTCATCGTCAGCGTTGTGATTGCCGGGATGACGTCACAGTATCTACTTAGAAGCCCCACCCGCGCGCTGACATAAGTTCTTTTACATGACATTCCACGCCAGAAGTGCTGAGCCATGCAAGACACTGACCACTGGTGCACAAAACTAGGGCCCTGAAAGGGAGTCCCCTACTCTAGAAGTCAGTTCGCAGAACGGGGAGGATGGGTGGGGCGGTAAGGAATCTATAACTTATATACGACTCTTACAGATATATCGTTACCGAAGGTAAGTAACTTGTTCATCTGAAAGAGACTATTATTTATAGATTCCTTACCTTAGAATAGATACCCCAGCAATACCAACCCCGGAGGTGGGTCTGCGAACTAAGTTCACACCAGAAAGTCCTATGTGGAAAGAGGTAACCACTTTGGGTAGAAAAGAAGGCCTAGTTCGAAGGAAAACCTTGTCCGGATGGACTGCAAGGAAAGGAGGTTAAGAAGACAGCGCAGCACTTACGCATCCGCGTCCCACACCGAATGTGTGTAACGGCCCAAGAGGCATGCGGTGTTCACCAACCGCAGTCCTAAGCTGGTAAAAGAAAACATCTTCTTCCCAAGATGGTCCAGCTTCCTGGATTCCTATCTTGAGGAGCTGAAGGGAAAGCGTGTCCTTTCGAGGATGAGGCTTGGACCACCAAGCTCTCAGGGGTAGAGTGTTGGGTGAGGTAAAGTGGGTCGCCCAGGGCCGGGCGGTGGCGTCGGGCAATCATCCTATCCACAGGAGCCCCTGTGCTGGGCTTGAAATAGGAGCCCAGAAGGATGTCAGTGAGGGCCTCCTTGAAAGGCAGCAAGGGCTCCAAAGAGGCTGCTGCCGGCTGAAGCACATCAGTCAGGAGGTTAGTCCTGACCGCCACCGTAGGAAGCACAAGGCCCAAGGCCTCAGCCGCCCTATGCAACACCACAGCATAAAAAAACTCCCTCCTCCGTAGCCACGGTAGGGGGAGAAAGCATACCAAGGTCTGGGGAGGTATCCAGACCACTGGCATCACCCAAATCCTCTCTCCAGTCCGGCTCTTGAAGCTGGTCTGCCAGAGGGTCAACAGACCCCTCCCAGTCCTCCTCACCCTCCTCTGGCTGCCACTCAGGGCAATAGGGAACGCCAGGGAAGAACAGCGGTACAAAACTACCCTCCGGCGCCGGTATCAGCGTCGGTCGATGCCGGTCTGGCTGCGTGTCAAAGTCGAGAGGGAGGCTGGGGTCGACGCCAGCCGGGGGCGCAACCGGCGTTGCAGGCGGCTGAGGCATCGTCAGAGGAATCGGCACCAGGGAAGGTACCGTGAGGTAGACGGGAGCCAATACGGATCCAGGCCTGGATCCTTGGGGACCCTGCGGCGCCGAGGCCAGAGCCGCCGGCATTGGAGGCCTAGAGCCCCCAGCTGAGTCCGCGGGGCCCGAAAGCGTACCAGCGGAGTCGGGCTGCCCAAAGATGGAGTGGAGGGCTTCGTAAAACGCACAAAGCTGGGCAGGGGATGCTCCATCTCCCGGAAAGGGAGGGAAGCGCGGAGCCATCCCAGCCGGCTCCGAGGGCAGAGCCGGAGAACGACCACCCTCCGTGTCCCGTGTCGCATCGGCCGACGGACGGGGAGAAGGCGAAGAGTGACGATCCTTCTTCGCCTTCTTACCCGATGATGAAGACTTCGATGACGAATGGTGGTGGTGGCTCCGCGACCGGTCCCGCGACCTTCCCCTCAACCGGGACCTTGAACGGCACAGAGCTGACTGCTGGGCCTTCAAAAGCTTTCAGGACAGCTCCCGCGAAGACTTAGGGTTCAGGGCCCGGCAGTCTGAGCACGACTTTGGGTCGTGGTCGCGCTCCAGGCACCAAAGGCACACGAGGGGCGGATCGGTGACCGACATCAGCTTGTGACAGGAGTCACAAGGCTTGAAACCGGGTCGACGACTTGACATCCCTCGCGCACCAGCAGTTGTAAGACTTCAAAAAAGATGTTGACAAAAGTCGAAACAGTTTAGTCAGAAAATGACTGAGGGTACCGCTCTCTCCGGATCTGCGCTGCCTGGCGCGGAAAAAGAATGAACTGATGACAGCGCGCAGGGGGGGCATCTAAGTAGATACCGCAACGTCATCACGACGCCAAACGTGGAGTCGACCGACGCCACCTACCGACGCGCAGGGGTACTGAGGAAAATATCCGGATCCAGTCTGACGCCGGGGGTAATTCTAGGGTACGGAATCTATAACTAATAGTCTCTTTCAGATATATATATATATATAATGTTTTCACTGCACTGGGGTCAATCTGTGGGTCTATGTCTCCGAAGAAGAATCTACTTTCTTCCTTGAGCCTTTGAGCCAGTCTCCTATAACGATGGAGGGGCAAGTCTGTCAAAGACAGACTCCAGCTAGGGTGAGTTCTGACGCCGATGGAGTCAGTTCAGTCATAGAAGACAATGGGTGTGTTGGTAGTGGTGTTGGTATTTGCACAGGTGGAAACATGTGCCAGGGTCGAATGTGGCACCGGAGACATAAGTTCCAGCACAAATAATAAAGAAGGAACAACCAACAGAAGGGGTGTCGGATGCAGGTGCTGATCCCGATGGTTGTATGATCTGTTTGGCTGTGGCTTGACCATCCCCACCAGCATGTCAGGGTTGCAGACCTTGTAACTGGAAGCAATAGCAACAAGCATTGGCATAGCCAGTAAGTTTCGCCTTTGGGACCTTGTAAGTATTTGGCTAGTATTTGGCCATGCAGCACATTATCTGCTAACTGCTGCCCTCCTTCCTCTGTGTAGAAACTGAGAGGAGATTACAGGCTCTGGCAGGCTGGGCTTGGGGTAAATAGCGGCAGAGGAGATTTTGCAATAGAGAATTATTCAATTATTTGCAACAGGCATTGAGCATTTTTCTTATATGTTATATTTCACTGTAAAAGAAAAGAAAGCTACATATTTAACAGCTTAATAAATAGTAATGATAGAAGCGAGGGAGGGTGAGTAGTGTAGGGGCTGATGGGCTAGGCTGGGACGGGCGACAGAGTGCGAGAGAGTGTGTAAAAAGGGACAGAAGCAGGTAAAGAGTGGTGAGGAGGAGTTAGGGCAGTAGCAGAAAGGGGGGGGAGCAGTGAGAGCCGACCCACAGTTTAAAGCAAAAGACAAGGGCACAACAAGTAAAGAAAAAGGGTGAAAATGCACAAAAATGAGAACAAGGCAAAAAATAAAGGCAGACTATTAGTGAAAAGGCAGAAAAAATATGGGTGAAAATACAATGAAAACACTTGGCAGGAAATGAGAGAAAGACAGTGCGTATTTTTTTAATGTGGGTATTTCAAAAAGGAAGAGAGTCGGTGCTCTGTAGATGACAAATGCTTTTAGTATCCACGCCCCTGCAGCAGGTCTCCCTTACCCCACCGCTCCCTCTGCAAACATGAAGTAAACAAACATTTTTGACACCTTGACAACACTGAATCAACTGGGGGAATTTGTTCTTTACAACTGGACTGAAATGGAAAAAAAAGGTAACCTCTTTTCTGAAGAAGGTTTTGCTTTGTGTGGCCGGTCTCTGGGAGTGCTCGCAGCTGCGGGGACTGTGGGCAGTCACAGGAAGCGCGAGGGGAGGAGATGCTGGCAGGGGAAGGGAAGGTTTGAATTTACAGATGCAGCAGTGAGGCGAGGGGTTCTCGGAAGCCAAAGAAGACTAAGCCTGCTGCAGAGGGTAGGGTTGCTTCTCCCACGCGCTCCGTCTGCCTCTCCAGCGTTTGCAAATACTGCTGGAGAGCACTGATGACAATTTTGCTAAATAGTTTTCCCCCCGCACGCCTCTCATTCCTGCTGTTAGCTACCCTTAGACGAGCGGAGGGAAAGGAAAAAAAGAATGCCAGGAACCAACATATATTTAATAACAGAATAATGCCAAAGTAACAGGGCCAGTCGCCTGGGAGGGTCCGAAACGCCAAAAGGCGTGACTAATTAACCCTATCCACCAGACAAAAGCAGGCATTTAATAAGGGCACTAGCAGAAGCCAATAGAAAAGAGGGAAGTTTCTTTCACCACACATACCAGATACAGCATGCCTTGCAGAGCAGCAGCGTGCGCACGCTGCGCTAGGCTCGACCTAATAAATGAAAAAAGTCCCCAAAACGTGGATAAAATATGTTTGAGCAATAACGACAACAAGCAAAAACATGTATTTCGCAACTTGGCAGAGTTGCCGACCAGCTCCATGACATGTGGCTTTCATTCAGTCATGTTTTCTTGGCTAAGAATGATGGAACTTGTAGGGCCCTTTTTACAAAGTGAAACATGAAATGACAAGTCCCAGTAAGTGTAGGTCATGGATAAAAACCAAGGTCAAACTGAAGGTCACTCTCTGGACAAGGGGACAGTTGTCAGCCATGTTGGAGTATCTGGACACCAGGAAAGCAGTTTGTAGAAATCGCCCGCTTCTTAAGTCGAGTATTCTCCAAAACATGACAACCCAATAAAGTACAGCCCCTTGATTTCAATGGTATGTATTTTTAGGTCTCACCTACGCAGCGCGCATGCGCTGCATTGGAGGACCTTTAGCCGTCGCTCTGCTCTTTTTGGAAGCACATACTCGTGCTTGTGGCGGCATCCACCTTGCGGGAGCGAGCAGGGGCGTGCCACAAGCACGAGTATGTGCTTCCAAAAAGAGCAGACTGCGCACGCACGCACCACTCCCGGGCTTGTTTAAACATGGTCGCACATCTGCCGAGGCATGGAGCAACGGAGAACAGCCATACATGAGTGTTGCAGATGCCAATAAGAGGTGATAGCCGCGTGTGAAATCTGAATTCTTGAAAGATCAGAGCTTCCCGCTCCCAAGTATCATTCCCAGTAAATGTTTTTGTTTAATATCCAATACGTATTAGCCTCTTCAGTTAACTAGCTTTTTAATTAAAATGAGGGTATGTAGACACAAATTTCAATTCTGTGCAATTCCTCTAGATGGTGCTGTTGTAACATGTTTTGTTGTAAACTCATTCTGCGCTGTTAAACTGTATGGAGAATGGCGGTTGCATGTTGGTTTTACTGTAAAGTTATACGAGAATACCTCGTTTTCCTTAACAATCAATTTCAAGATACGTTGTCACAGAATTGATGCAGAGTGACCTCCACAAAATTATAGTATCCCCTCAACCTCTCACCTCTGATCAAGTCAAAGTTTTTTTTTTACCAGATTTTAAGAGGTAGGTATTACTATGTATCACCCTTTTACGTGTTAAGATGAATGTAGAAAATGTTTCAATGTCTGAACCGCCTCTTTGACATTATTACATTTATTTTCCCCTTCTGAATTGTATTTTTCTTATTTGTGGTAATGCTGTACTTAGTTCCTGGCAAAAGCTTTTTGTTTTATTTGGGTGCAATATGACGGTGTCCAGGCTCCCTCAGCCTCTACTCAATCTATTTTTCTTTACCGTTCTGCTTCTTATGTTGTCACAATGTTTCCTGGTTATGTGCGTGTAAATTTTGAGTAACCTTTTTACAAATTGGTTTAATTTTGTTCGTGACACTTAGTTGGAAATGTAAGCCAAGAGCTTAAGTAATGCATTAACTTTACCTTTTAAATGTGCAGACGTGGCACTATTCAGCCTTTTTTCCAGCTGGGTAATAAACGTCAAATCGTGTTTAATGGTTGTCAGTTTACTCTTTTTGTGATGAGTACTTTTAACCACAGATTCCTCAACTTGCGACTCTCCTCAGATGCCTTACAGAGTCTTGCAATAGCTCCTGCGTGCTGGTAGGTGGCGCCATGGGACTCAATCAAGACCCTGTGTCGCATCTGAGCGCCTCCCCTTCACGTCTGACGCCAGTGCCTGATTATCTGCACCGTTTGATGTGGACCTGGAGCTCCTCTCTTTTAGAGTTCAGTTCTTCCCAAAGCCTTGCGAGTTATGCAGTGTGGATGGATGTCTCCGCTGAAAATGACAGGCTTCGAACCATGTTGCCCATATCGAAAGCAGATGCCTGTCACTAATTAGCACACCGTCTGCCCGTGGTGCCTGAGGTCTAAACATGACTTCATGTCCTGTGACGCATGCTCCCTGATGCTTGCCAATGCCACTCAAGTGAATAACAAGCATTGGCATAGCCAATAGGTCTCGCATTTGGGACATTATAAGTGTTTAGCCATGCAACAGTTGATGTTGCACCAAGGATATTGTGCTGCATAATTAAATACTTATAAGGTCCCAAAGGCGAGACCTATTGGCTATGCCAATGCTTGTTTTTAGCAGTTTTGTAATGTGCTGTGAGCGCTCATGTTTCCTAGGTCCACGTGTGTGAGTAACTCAGCCAGACCAGGTATTTTATTTGCATTCTGGTACTTGGACTCCGGTTTAGTTATTATATATCCAGCTAGTAAAAGTACTGGTCTGCAATAAGAAGAATGTCTGGCAAAGCCAGTAGGTCTCACCTTGGTAAGCTGGTTAATTTCTTTTTTTTTTTTTACTGTTTATTGCAGGCATGTTCCACCAAAAAAACAAGAAAGCATGTTGTTGCCAAACCATTTTTATTTTAGTACACCTTACAGGAAAATATGACGCGTGGTGTAGGAAACAAAAGGTACTGAATTACTATAGCTGGAAGAAATAGTTAGAGATACATGGACGGCTAAAAAATGGAAAGAAAAAACACATTAGCCATATGAACTATTGTCCCAACAGGTCTGACGCTGCAGTGCAGTTTAGTCGGATATGGAAATGTGATGAGGCAAAATGATGACACTTCGAGTGCAAGGGAGTCAATGGCTCAAGTGAGCTGACCCCTTGACCCACGCTGTGGGTGGTGCGCAGAAGCAAAATGGTAAATCTGAACGGACCAATGGATGAAGTGGGCCGACCCAGAGACCCACTGCTTACGTTTGTATTTATGATTTTTAAAAAATATTATTATACGAGGTTTGCATGCCAGCTAAAGCTGTCTCTAGGCCAAGCCAGACATAAAGACATAGGTGAGCTATTCAGGCACGCGCCGACGAAAAACGGGAGCTCCAAGTCTCTTTAGGGTCACTTCAAAGCGCCACATTGACTTGGGTTTTGGTAGACGGTAGTCAGGGAGACTGGGGTACTTCAGAGGCTCTGCGGATTGGAGTCAGGCGCAGAGCTTGGATGTGTTCTCCAAAAAGATCTGCTGTGGACAGGTTACAGGAAAACACAAGCATTGAAAATGCACTAGGTCTCGCCCTCGTTTAAGTTAAAGCAATTCTGTTTGTAATTAGGTGGCTTTTTAGCTTTGCTTTTATTAGTGTTTTTCAAACTTTCATGTACATAACATACATATGTATGCATATATGTATATGTATGCATGCATTTATATTTGTATTTATATAGATAAGCAGATGTATATATATGTTTATGTATGTGTATATATATATATATATATATATATTTATATATGTGTGTGTGCGCCTAGAGAGGTAGAGAGAGGTGTAGAGGTAGAGAGGTAGAGTGGTGGTAGAGGTAGAGAGAGAGGCAGAGAGAGAGGTAGGGAGAGAGGTAGAGAGTAGAGAGCGAGTAGTAGAGAGTGAGTAGTAGAGAGTAGTAGAGAGTGAGTAGTAGAGTGAGTAGTAGAGAGTGAGTAGTGAGTAGTAGAGAGTAGTAGAGAGTGAATAGAGTGAGTAGTAGAGAGTGAGTAGTAGAGTGAGTAGTAGAGTGAGTAGTAGAGTGAGTAGTAGAGTGTGAGTAGTAGAGAGTGAGTAGTAGAGATTGTATAGCAAAGCAAATGGCTTTAACTTAATGAAAGGCGAGACCTATTGCATTTTTACACTCTGCAGCCTCTCCCAGTCTTCGGCCTCTTCCACTCCCTAGACTCTCCCTACCCAGAATCTTCACCTGCAGCCTCTTCCAGTTCCCAAACACTCCCCCCACCCTCTTCCATGTTCCACTCCTAAGACTCTCCCAGTCCCCAGACTCGTCCTACAAACTCCTCACACAGACGTCTACGTTCCGCGCGCTCTTCTATTCACCAGACACCTCGACTTTTAGTACTCTCCTCCCCTTCTCCTCTCTCCAGAATCTAAATCCCAACCCTCCTCCGTCCTCGCGCTCTCTTAAGGAGGCGGCCCTCTTGCAAGGGAAGCAGACACAGTCTCCAGTGCCCCCATATTCACATCGGAGCGCTTAGTGGCCTTGTTATGAGTATGAAGCGCTACATAACTACGATACAACCTTCCACGTTTTGCGCTGTATGAGGGCAGACGCTTACAAAAAATACTTATCTTCGGTTAGCTATCTCTCAAGAGGTAGCAGGACCTCGCCCAGCAATTACAAACACGCGAAGAGTGAGTTCAGGAGCTCCCTCTCGGATCACTTTGCCCCTCAGTGCACTCTGAATAGGTGGCGCCGTTGCGCTTCGAGGAGCTGATCCCCCAGCTCAGCAGCGTGTGCCTTGAAGGCGTATAGTGCTTCCTATCTAGTCTAGTCTCTTCTGGTTGTAGGAGTAATAATAAAGTTTATTAAGACAAATGTCCATAAAACATGAAAAGCAGCATCATTAAAAACATATAACAATCACATAAACCATCATCCTGACATGTACCATCATTAAAAAGTAACCCCTGGTGTTTAATAAACATTAAAAAAGTGCTTCTCTGCCCTGTCTGGCCCGGCTCTGCTCTGTCCAGTTGGGCTCCCAGGACTGGTACCCGAGCTCCCCATACAGCACCCTGACGCTACCGGGCCCTGACTCGGGCTTTACAGACCCTACAACTCCTTCACTACTGCGAGACACCGGCAAATCAAGCTTCGCAATCACGATCCCAGGCCCGGCGCGGCTCTATCAAGCACCTAGAAGCAATTAGTTTACGCAGTACCCCCTACACAAGCAGAAGGATACAAATAAATGAGCACTTGTCTAGACAAGTGAAATGTGAGCTTAGTTTTGCGCGCCCAGCGGTGTTAGCGCCCTTGGCCAGCAGCAACATAAAAGTGATTTATTTGTCGTGGCACAGAATAGAAATACCGCTACTACATTTAATAATACATGGCTTTATAGCGCTTGCTCCTACAGGTCGACCGATAGGAAACGCTATAAATAAGATGAGTGTTGTTTAGGCACCTGCCCATGGTGCTAAGTTTAAGCTCACCGTGAACGAGGAAAGGCTGAGCGGGCGCTGGTGCCAAGATTTCAAGTTGCGACTGATGGCCCAGAACAGGCGCCAGCAGCTAGAGCTGAACTCACTAAGCTATCTCGCCGAGTTCGGTCTGAAGTTCTGGTGGGGCTGTTGCAGCAACATCCATGCTGTGAGATTTCCTTCCCAATAGTGAAGAGTGCGCGCCTGAAACTTTTTGTTTTTGCAGATTTATATAGTGCGAACTCGACCCAAAGGTATTGGAGCGCTTTACATGAGCACCACTTGCGTTACAGAAGGACACATTCATTTGTTTTTGGTAGGCAGGGGGAGATTAAGTGATTTGCCCAGAATCATAGGATGCTGAGCCGACGCCGAGGATAGAACCTGGTTCCCCAGCTCCAAAGTCGGCAGCCCTGTCCGTTGTAGTGGCCTGGGTGGAAGGCACTAGGACCCTGCACGGGGCAAGAGGGCAGGGAGGCAACTGGACAACACTTCCGGTCAAGGGGCGGAAGGGCAGTCCAGTAAGAGAGACGAAAGAGGGCAGACGTGCATGTGGGCAGCGCAAGCACGACACACAATAAAGAAGTACCAAAGCTTACCTGGTCTCCTGCGTGGTCCTTCCAGCATAAGAACACGACATCTGGCGACGAGGGTGGGATGACGAAGCGCCATCGACACGAGTGAACCGCGGTCCCTCGCAACGACAGAAGAACGGAAGACCGGATCCAGGAGCCCACCCTGGTCCGCCCGCTGCAGGAGAATCGGGAGAAACAGCTGCGACATCCGGAGCCCACCCGGTCGCAGGACAACGGAGCCAGGAGCCCACCCTGGTCCCCAAGAGCAGGAAGAAAAGAAATTGCCCAGCAACGAGAAAGCGCGGTAAGAAGCGCTCAAGCGACTGCAGCGCAGCAGGAGCGCTCTAGAAAACAAGGGCATCACGGTGCACCCGACCGCGTCCCTGCCGCCGCACTGAGAACACGGTTCGCGCGTAGATTTAAGCCAAATCTCGCGCGAACACAGCAGCCATCTTGGGGTCAGGCAGGACCACCAATAAGAGCGGAGGGAGGCCATTTCAAGGACAGGCACCGGAAATCTCGGTCTCGCGGGATCCGGCGGCCATTTTGAAGACAGGCACACAAGCCAATGAGGGCAAAGGAAAGCAGGGCGGCCATTGTTAAGTCAGGCAAATAAGAAATGAGCAGGAAATACATACAATAGAGACAAACAGCACAAGGGTGCATGAAAGAAACGGAAAGAGCCTTACAGATAGGGACAGGAAGGAGACACGGTGGATGCAAAGTGCATGCAAAGTGCATGCAAAGTGCAAAAAAAAAAAAAAAGACAGAATAAAGCACAGTGGTTGCCACAAGATAAGGAAGGCTACAATAAAGGCCTGCAAAGGAGCTACGCCCAGTAGAAAATGGTCGACACCGAAAGCGAGAAGAAGAATCCACAAGCAATATTCAGACGACCGCTACCATTCAGCTTGTCAGAACCACAAGCTGGCATTAGGTGGGAGAGATGGATTAGGCAATTCGAACGCTACATGCGGGCCACCGATGTGGCAGACAGCAAAAACCTGGACCTCTTTCTTAATCTCGCAGGGGATGAAGTGGAAGATTTGCTCATAACATTTCCCAGCGAGCGGACGGCGACATTCAAAGGGGTGATACCGTGCCTCACAGAGAAATTTGACCCGCAACGGAACATCGACTTTGAAAGATACACTTTCAATACAGCGTGTCAGAGAACAGAGGAGTCCCTTGATGACTTCGCAACACGACTGAGGAAACTGGTCACGTACTGCGAGTTTGACAAGTTCGACAATGAGCAAGCAATACGACTGCGCATCATTGAAGGCTGTCAGTCGGTAGAGTTCCGTGCACGGGTCCTGAAGGAACCGACAACACTGGAAAAGATATTGACCATGGCCCGTGCGGAAGCAAGAGCAACAGCACACGCCAAAGAGATGCAGCTGGGAAAGGAGAAAAGAGTAGAACAGGCGAATCGCGTCATGGGAAATATCAAAAGAAAGAATACCCGGTGGCCTCGTTTGCAAAAAGAATGAACAAACCACATGCTACAGATGCGGACTTGACTTTCCGCATGTTGGTGCGTGCCCTGCGATGGGCCAAAGATGCAGAAAATGCAACAGAGAAAATCATTTTGCAAGCGCCTGCATGAGCAGGCAGTTCAGGAACGAGCGGGGCAGAGCAACGAGACCACGGACGACCGACAATCGATACGCCCGACACATGGAAACGGCAAACCGCAGTTCCTCTGATGAGTCGGAAGAAACAGCAACACCTGTGAGTGTAGCACGACTGTATCTCATGGCTGACGCCCCCAAGCAGGACCAAGAACAAGAGCACATTCACCTCGTGGAAAAAGAGAAAATAAAGAAAACAGCAACAGTGGACATTGCAGTGGGACAGCACAGCACTCAGTTCGTGCTTGACAGCGGGGCCACGTGCAACATCATGTGCATGTCAGAATATGTGAAAATGAAAGTGAGGCCGCCGCTATCACCGTCCACGGTTGATGTGTTCACGTGGGGATCCAAAAAGCCGGTAGAGAACATGGGGAAGTTCACGGAGACACTAACGTACAAGGAAAGATCGTGCCAAGAAGAGGTACATGTGCTGAGAGGTGACGTCCCGGCACCGTGTCTACTGAGCAATGTCACAGCACAAGTGATGGGTCTACTGGCGATGACATACCACATGTCGGCAAAAGGGAACATTTTGCAAGAACACCCGGCCCTCCTCAAGGGCCTCGGAAAATTAAAAGGAAAGCAGATAACATTACACATTAACGAAGCAGTCAAACCAGTTGCACAACATCATCGGCGGGTGCCGATACACCTGCAACCGCAAGTAGAGGAGGAAATTAAAAGCCTACTGGCCCAGGACATCATTGAGCCTGCGGAAGGGCCGACGCCGTGGGTGTCTCCGATAGTGGCAGTCCCGAAAAAGAACACCTCCAAAATTCGCATCTGTGTGGACATGAGGGTACCAAACACAGCAATCGAGCGAGAACGGCACCCAGGGCCCCATCTAAATGAGATGATCAGCTGTCTCACGGGTGCAAGTACATTTTCAAAGTTAGACCTGTGCAAAGGGTACCACCAACTAGAGCTGGACCAACAGTCACAATACATCACCACATTCTCGACGCACATGGGGCTATTTCGCTACAAGAGACTGAGTTTTGGCATTTCGTCGGCTGCAGAAATATTTCAAGAAACAATACGACAGGTGATAAGGCCGGTGAAGAACAGCATGAACTATAGTGATGACATTTTAGTATTTGGGCGGTCAGATGAGGAACATGACCGAGCACTGCATCAAGTATGTCTACAGCTGGAACAAGCAGGACTAACACTAAACGAAGATAAGTGTGAACTGGTATTCTTCGGTCACATTTTTTCCAAGAAAGGGATGAGGCCGGATCCCAGCAAAGTAGAAACGTTGAAAAACACGAAGTCTCCCAAGGATGTCGCAGAAGTGAGGTCATTTCTAGGGCTTGCCAGCTACTGTGCTCGATACATCAAGGACTTTGCCACGGTGAGCACACCGCTCCGTGAGCTAACAAAGCAAGATCAGAAGTTCGTGTGGTCTCAAGAGTGCCGCTGGGCATTTGAAGCCATCAGAGAGGCTGTAATGACTGTAGATCACCTTGCCTACTTTGACCCATCGCTATGCATGGAACTAACGGTAGATGCCAGCCCAGTAGGACTAGGAGCAATACTAGCGCAACATCTGCCGGGGAGAGATTCACCGAGAAGTATCGTTGCATATGCAAGCAAAAGCCTGTCCGACATCGAGAGAGCATACTCTCAACCAGAGAAAGAAAGCCTGGCAGTGGTATGGGCGTGTGAACACTATCACATGTTCATCTACGGCAGAGGTCTTCAAACTATTTGATGCCAAGACCCCCTGTCAAAATGTTTAGGTGTAAGGACCCCTCCTAACAAAAATTTCTAGTGGTACTCCTCATCATTGACGACTATCAACAAACATAAACGCCCCCAATTCCCACAGCAAATCATTTTAACAGTGGGGAAATAATATTAAACAGTGTTTAGTAAACCAAAGGTCAGTGGGCGTGGTCAAAGGTGTGGCTAAAAACAAAGGACCTCATTTATGAGGAATTGGCATAGGGTAGCGCCCCAAGTCTTCTTTCTGTGCTGCCCTACGCCAATGTGAAAGGGCAGGAATGCACCTTATTTATGAAATATGGTGCATTCCTGTCCTTTCCTCCTGCATTGGCGCAAAAATGTCTGCCTTGCGCCAACGTAGGCAGGATTGTTTTTGTGCAGAAAGGGGCTCCTTCCTGCAGAAAAATAATCCTGAGAGGGGTTTTCCTCTTTCTATGTGTGCTGGAATGCCTACTTGACATAGAGTAAGGCATCGCAGCGACTTGCGCTGCTTTGTCTTACTCCATATCTATGAGGCCACGCAAAGCCACAAAGGCGACTTTGCGTCACCTCATAGAATTGATTGAGACGCTTGTGCCACTGGAGCTTCCAAAAAAGTGACGCTCTGGTGGCGCAATCCTCTCATAAATCAGCCCTAAAATATTTTGTTAGTTTTTTAGGTCTTTCACCAACAGGGAGCTACATATAAAGTAATGGGTAGCTTAAATGAAAAATAAATTTGAAAAAGTTGTTAGTGGGAGAAGCACTGAAATATATTATAAAACCTCTATTAGTTAATGCACTACAGAGGTCTGTGTGTAACCAGAGAGCCACAGAATTCAATCTTGATTGGTGCAGTGGAGAATAGTGACTTGTATATTTCTAGTGCTATGAGGTCACAGCCTATGACAGAAAGCACTGTGAATATGTAAGTCATTATTTTATACTTGCATTACACACATTATAAGATAGACTGCTACAAACTGTGCAAATAGCTTTAGGGTAAAATGGAGCTTCCAAAATGTAGATTTTAGTAATACCAGACCATAAGTAATGCCATTTTCTTTTTGCATAACTGTCCCTTCAACACCTCCTCTGGGGTACTAAGCGCTGTGTAAATTACGATTAAAAGCATTCACTTCACAGCCCAGTTGTTAACTCTTGGTACTACCACTAAAAAAAAAACAAATCTTTGCCATCACAATGCTTGGAGTGATTTCAGCAATTAAAGCCAGAACAACTCCCAAGCACCCTTTACATTTTCAGATTAATGCATAGCGCCCATTTGCATTTCATTCAGGCAAGCAGGCACCCTGGCACAAAGGATTGTTTTACCCGTCTGCCCGGCCTCTTTGTTTCACAGCACAGGAGACTCAACTTCAGCTGAAGCAATTTAAACGATCGATCGGAATGAGGCATCCCGCACATGTTTTGGATGCCAGGCAGAAGAGAGGCCTGGAAATGCACGACCCCATTCCCAGGACTCCAGGGCCCCCCTGGGGGTCGCGCCCCACAGATTGAAGACCTCTGATCTACGGGAAGTCGTTCACCATCATCACAGATCATCAAGCTCTAGTGACAATCTATGGCAATCCAGCAGCGAAGATGCCGCCGCGCATTGAGCGCTGGGGCATAAGGTTGATGGACTACGATTTCAAAATTGTGCACAAGCCAGGGAAAGAACACAACCCGGCTGACTACATGTCGAGACATCCTTTGCCACAGTCACCAGAGATCACCTCAATGGCTGAGAAATATTTAAATTTCGTCCTAAAGCAAAACACTCCAGCGCCAATAACAATAGCGGAACTGGAGAAAGAAACAGCCAAGGATGCCACGTTGCAGCTAGCTAAAGAAACGACAAGGATGCAGAGATGGAGACACATCAACAACAACTGCACCTGGGGAGAACAAGTAAACAAAGAGGAAATGCTGGCATTAAAGAAAATACACGAGGAATTATCAGAGACAGAAACAGGAATAATGATGAGAGGAACAAGGATAGTGATACCAATTTCATTAAGGAGAATGACTGTCAACGTGGCACACGAGTCACACCGTGGAATGGTGGCGACGAAAAAGATGCTAAGGGAGAAAGTATGGTTCCCTGGCCTGGACAAAATGGTGGAAGACACCATCGCGACGTGTCACGTCTGTCAGGTAACAGGACAGCCAGCTAGCCCTGAACCGCTACAAATGTCAGAACTTCCAAGAGCAGTGAGGCCAACGCTAGCGGCTGACTTCTTCGGACCACTAGAGACGGGCACCTACCTGCTCGTGATCATTGATGAATACTCACGGTTCCCCATAGTGAGAACAGTGTCCTCAACGTCAGCAACAGCAACGCTACCAATCATGGACGACGTATTTGCAGCATGGGGCTCCCCAGAAACACTGAAAACGGGTAATGGTCCTCCATTTTCAGGAGAAGAATTCAGAAAGTTTATGTCTTACCTGGGCATTCATCACCGGAAGGTGACACCGCTGTGGCCACAAGCGAACGGCATGGTGGAGCGTTTCATGGGGAACATCAAGAAAGCAGTTCAGCGAGCAAAACTGGCACAGATCTCCATTGGACAAGCGCTGTGCCAGGTTCTGCGAGACTACAGAAATACACCACATGGCTCCACGGGAAAGTGTCTGGCTGAGCTGGTACTGGGGAGAACAAGCAGAACAAGACTACCACAGATCGAAGCGAAAGGGCCATCTGAACACAGCAACATTGCAGCCAAAGACAAGGAAGCAAAGGAGAAAATGAAAACATATGCCGATGCAAGGCGTCATGCCATCACGTCACACCTCAAAGAAGGAGACACCGTGGTAGTACGTCAGCGACAACAACGAAAGACTGACAGCGTGTTCTCAAAGGAACCTCTCACAATCATAAAAGTGAAGGGCCCGATGATTACAGCGGCGTCAGAGCACCACCAAGTAACACGAAACAGTTCTCACTTCAAAGGACTGAAGACGGTGAACGAAGATGGCCAAGATACTGCAAGTGGAGAAGACGGAGCGATAGATGACAACGGGGAAGGAAAGGACAAGGGTAAAGAGAGAGCAGAAGAACAACAGGAAGAGACTTGTCCAAAGAGAGCGAGCAGAAGGCCAAAGAGACTCATTGAAGAAATGTAGTGAGGAGTGCACACGTGTCGTTTCCCGTTGGGAGCAACTTTCTTTTCTTGTCTTTTCTGTTTCACTATCTCTACAAGTGCTATCTTCCCTCTTTTCCCCTACTGATTTCCTATGTGACAAAAGGGGGAGATGTAGTGGCCTGGGTGGAAGGCAATAGGACCCTGCACGGGGCAAGAGGGCAGGGAGGCAACTGGACAACACTTCCGGTCAAGGGGCGGAAGGGCAGTCCAGTAAGAGAGACGAAAGAGGGCAGACGTGCATGTGGGCAGCGCAAGCACGACACACAATAAAGAAGTACCAAAGCTTACCTGGTCTCCTGCGTGGTCCTTCCAGCATAAGAACACGACAGCCGTGAGGCCACATCCTCTCCTAAACTGAAAATATGTTGTTGTTTTTTTAAATCTCCCTCCCTCTTCACCATGTCCAGGTTCCTGGAGACCAGGGTGACCCCTGCACGATCTCCCTCTGTTAACCCAGGGTTGGGATCACCCTAATGCTCCACCCCGAGGCTTCCGACGCTCTGTGTGACCTGAGGCACATCACGGCACATTTAGCCTTCACACAGAATAAGAGTGAAGTCAGTCTTCTGCTCTCTGCGCAGTGCGCACACTTTCAATTACCAGCACCCCTCATACCTCGCTTCCCCGCCCTCCCCCCCCCCCCACCTCCCCCCGTCCCGTCTTCTTAAAGAGACACAATTATTTATGACACCACCTGAGGTGTTTTCTGCTGCGCGGAAACACAACTAATCCGCTACCATACAAAAACAGCAAGTGTTCCAGGGCGACAGTGTACAAGAATGTCGGGGGCTCGTCAGTTGTGTAAGTCAAAACGTGTAAGAAAAAAAAGAACTGCCTTTTCAAGTGATAAAAAAACAGGCGGTTGAGAACGTTAGAATAATGTTAATAATAATACCGTTGTCATTATAGCACACTATATATATCACATCGGAGGCATCTATGTGCTGTGTTGCATCGGAAGCAAGAGTTCTGACCCGCAAGACTTGGTAAGTATTGCATCGACCCTCGAAGGCTGATGAAATCGATTCTCTCAGATCCAAAAACTCAACACAGGACGCGCGAGACATCACTACTGAAGGGGTTCTGCGCGCCATTAGGGACCATTCTGCACATTTGCGGGTTCAGCGCCTACAGCAACAAATATTGGGACCTCTCGGCACCATCTACCCAACTGGCCGAAGCCTCCTACCGGCCGCCACACGGCAAGGCTGCACGCCACAAAGCTGCGCCGAGATCAATTTTGTGCAAAGTGCCAACGCTGGTTCCAACCCAGTTCCTTTCATACGGCTCCATGCCCCTCTCACCTATCCCTCGATTGGAAGGTGCCATTCACCCTATACCTGTCTTCCCTCTCTTAAATAAGTGAGATCCTTCCCTTAAACTTCAGTGGGGGTCACTCACTGTTGAAACCCTTCCCCTCCCCCGCCATAACATAGTCCTGTCCATTGATTCCAATAGTGTCGCCCTCCAAAACCACTGTTCTTCAGTCGAGACTCAAACCAGCTGAGAGAAATGCGAGTTCTAATGTATATCACACTCTTTTCCACGTGCTTGCTTCAGTCCCCATCCTGTCCCTCGTGGGCGTGGCAGTTACTGGCGGGCAATGGTCCCCATATGGACCTCAGTGGCGAGCAAGGGTACCAGGGGTCCTAATGCAAACACGGAGAATGTGCCCCTGCTGCCTGACGTATGGGATGTAAAATGGAGGATCATTGGGCCCCCGTAGCCTCTGGGCCCCGGTGCCATGCGCCCGATGCATATTTAGATCTAACCCCCCTGAGAGACCTATTTTTAACCAGTACTAGACCTAACTGTTAAGTAGAGCGCTGGAGTTTTTGTAGCCATGGGTTTTCCACATAATTAAGGACTTCCCCCATTTGCCACATAGTTGATAATCTCCTGCATACTCTGCAGATTAAACAATGTTTCTAGCTCAAACAGATCAAAAGCTACTCAAAACCCAGAGACGCGTGTTGCTGTGCAGTAAAGGCCCCTTTGAAAGGGCTGACTGGTCCCCTTTCTGTAGCTTATTGCTGTATTTGGGTCCTTATGTGGTACTAATGAAGTGAAACATTTGCCCTGACAGTATTGACGTGTAAACATGATTAAATTCAAAAATGTATCTCATCAGGCTTCATAACTTGCTTTTTCTTGTTACATAATTTAGTCAACCTTGCCGCATAATTTGGTATTCCCCTGCCGCATAATACCAGTGTCTCTGCTCTTAGGGCATGAAGCCGTGCGTGCGCATGGGTGCAGGAACCGGCGCAAAGACGGGTAGTAGGCGCAGGAGAAAGGAGCTGTCGTACTTGTGCTTCCCCATGGGCCTGCCCGGGTAGTGCTGCGGGCTGCTGCCCGATGTGTACAGGTTGTAGCGGCTGCCGTAGGTCAGCGGGCGGTGGTAGTAGGTGCCCTTGGCGTCTCCCATGGACTGCAGCGCCCCCAGCCAGACAAGGGCCAGTAGCAGCAGGGTGGACCTGCACGGGCTCTGGGGCTCCATCTGGCTCTAGCGCGATTACAGCCCCAGTCCCCCTCGCTGCCTGTCGCCTGCCCTGTGCATCTGCTGCCCCGGGCAGGGGAGGCGGACTCTGCACCATTAGCATAATATCTCACCCACCCCCTCCCTACCGGGAACAAGACCCCCACTGTATCACATCAAACAAGAGGTTAAAGAAAGCAGGGGACGGGCGCACATGCGGGGTGGTGGGGAGGCGGGGGGCACGAAAACAGAGGGAGAAGCATACAGTGGCAAAAGAGAGAGATGGGGACAACGAGCAGATGAAAGGGGAAGAAGAAGAGACGAAGAGGGTGGGGTGGACCCACGAAGGGAGGAGGAGAAGAAAAGTAGAGTCACGGGAGCTGGAGGGGTGGGGAGCTGATGGCGAATAAAGGAGAAGAGAATAGAGATGTGGGACCAAGTCTTTGAGGGGGTCTCCCTGAGTGACCAGTGACGTCGTTGTGCTTGATAACACGAGCCCCCACATCTCGCAAGTCTTTGAGGGGGTCTCCCTGAGTGACCAGTGACGTCGTTGTGCTTGATAACACGAGCCCCCACATCTCGCAAGTCTTTGAGGGGGTCTCCCTGAGTGACCAGTGACGTCGTTGTGCTTGATAACACGAGCCCCCACATCTCGCACGTCTTTGAGGGGGTCTCCCTGAGTGACCAGTGACGTCGTAACACGAGCCTCCATGTCTCGCACGTCTCTCTGACTTCGAGGGAGTGTCCCAGAGTGACTGACAAGTGCCGTCTTTGAGCTTGATAACACGAGTCGGAGCCTCCATGATATCTCGCAAGTCCCCCTGACTTTGTGGGAGTCTCCGAGTGACCAGTGACGTCTTTGTGCTTGATAACACGAGCCTCCATTTCTTGCAAGTCTCCCTGACTTTGTGGGAGTCTCCCAGAGTGACCAGTGACGTCTTTGTGCTTGATAACACGAGCCTCCATATCTCACAAGTCTCCCTGACTTTGCGGGAGTCTCCCTGAAAGGCCAGCGACCTCTCTCTGCCTGATGACTCGCCCCCACTACCCCATATCTCGCGCAATTGTATTAGCCTTCCAAACGTCTCTTAGAAAATGCTTTAAAGCCACACAGGTCTCCAGGAAAGGGACCTTCATGTTTGAGGCGCACCGTCTGATAGTTCTCATTATACATGGACACCCCACCCCCACTGCTGTTCTCTCTCACTCCTAAACTTTTTTTCAGCGCTTTGAAGCGGCCTCTTGATGACAATCGCTGTTATTTAGCCGGCGCCGTGCGTCATGGGATGCTAAAAACAAGCATTTGCAATGCAATAGGTCTCGCATTTACGAGAGTTTGAGCTATTGGCATTGTAAATGACAATGCCTTTTATTTATGTGTTGTTATTCAAACAGATAAATAAAAGGCATTGTCATTTACAATGCCAATAGCTTAAACTCTTGTAAATGTGAGACCTATTGCAAATGCGTTCGTGCTATCAATTTTTTTTTTAAAGCTTTAGGAGAGAGCGTGTCCTGCCTGCAACATCTGGCAGGACAAAGCTATTTGAGAAAATAGTGCTCGGAGGCTGTAATTAAAGCATACTGAGTAAGAACACACGTAACAGGGGGTGTCGCCATGGGAGGTTACAAAATAAGACAAGGCAGTATCAAGAAGGGACTACTAAGCCTATTGACCAATGAACAGCTACAGTATACAGAGGACAATGAAAAATATGGGCGGAGAGTGGGCGGAGCTTCAAGTGTCTACCCGAATACAGCATGCCTCGCCGAGCAGGGCATGCGCTGTCCAGGCTCGACCTAAATAAGGAGAAGACGTAGCCTGGCATTTGACCTCTGTCTTTGAAGCACAGCAAATGTCACACGATAAATACAGAATGTAAAGGCTTCTTTATTTATTGCCTAGACTTTGGCGACTCACCAAAAATCGGCTCGACCCCGAACCACAGCTTGAGGAAACACTGGCATAAGGGTTTTTATTCACAGTATTCCTCCTCTAAATCTATTATTAACCCTATACCTCTGTCCCTATGCATATCCAATATTATAACCTACTAGTAACCAATTTCCCAAACCCTACCCTTATTTCTAGGCTGCCAACTAACCCATAACATATAATCCAAGGTAAAGCACTTTCATGTAGCCTACCTCTAAACCCTTCTGTTTCCATAAGCCACTCCATGTAGTGTTTTTTTAATGATTTCAAAATAATGATCTTTATTTCTCACGTTTTCTTTTTCTCACTTTTTTTCCACATTCTTTTCTCATCTGGGACTTAGGACAAGGCCATCCCCACCCTGGAATGCTGACTTGTTGCTCCCAGGTGTAAGATTTTCTTATGCACAAGAATACACCATTTGGGGGTAACACTGCATTTGAGTAATTGTATATACAAGAACAAGAGCACGCTTTGTGAATAGCTTCTCCTCAGGAGTAAAGCCATTTGCACTGTTAAGTTGAACTTAGATGTGCAAATGATTTTGAAAATTGGGCCCAGTGTGTCAAGGTGACACTGAAACATCTTGTAACCCCATGCAGCAATAATGCATGGTGTTACAAGATGTCATGAGTACTGCATGCATAAATGCATTCCTACTTCCCATCTTTAACCCCTTCATAACCCCTGGTGCACCTTGACCTACACTGCATTTTGCCTCTTGAAGAGGAAAAAGCTCAACTAGGACATGGTTGCTCAGGATGTATTCCTAAAATGCACCAAGAAAGATCATTTTCACGCCTCTAATATTGTATTTAAAAAATAAAGGTATGTGGCCCTACTTACAGTTGTCAAAAGTCATCTCACCAATATCAAACCCTCTGTTTAGTGTATATCGGCATGCCTTTATGTTTTACACTGCCGAAGGCCATTATTTAAAACACTGCCTGAGATACAGGGTGTGGGAGTGTAAAAATGATTCAATTTTGCAATGGTCACAAAACGACGGTTCTAACGTGCGGGGGGGCGGGGGGGGCGGAGAGGGCAGAGGCCGTGGCAGGACACGAGTGTGAGGGCTGGGGCATGGCAGGTAGTGGAGAACACGCGGAGACAGGGGATGGGAGGAACCGGTGACCTTTCGCTAAGGGCGTCAAGAATCCTTGCACCGACCACAGACCCCGCCATTAGTGAGTTAATAGTCTATTTCTCTGTGTTCCCCTGCTGGAGCACGGCCCTACCTGCACTCCCACACCCCGCCAATAAGGGGAAACAAGAATTTGGACCAAAACACATGCAAAGTAGAATGAGAAATGACAGGCAAATGGAGCAGCTGGGGTGATGCGCCTCCTCAGTCTGACATTGTAAGGCGCCATAACTGATCCTAGTTCGGAAGCGCACTGTACAGCACAAGGCCGGCAACTAGAGTTAAGTGGATTATTTTTCACTATGGGGACAAATAATATTTGTTATAAATGCTTGGATGACGCTGGTGTCCAGAATCATTATTTTAAGCCTTCATCAAGGCCTTCTTTTATGTCACTTCCTTTGTAGGTTTGGAATGCAAGTGAAGCGTTAATCACTGGATCTGGTGGGAGGGTAGGGGCGGGGATGAGCGCGCAGATGCGGGTGATGCAGTGGGGGTCCTTTTGTGGAGTGGCATGCAGAATTAATAGTCTGGTAATTAAAACCAATAATAAGGATGCCTGCTTAAGTAGCATAATTAAATGGCACATCTTGTTGAATGTAATTAAAAGAACTCCTTTTATTCCCTGGGCTAGACACAGCCATGGAGTTCTGCTTTGTTTGGGTTTTTGCTTGCATTTTTCTGTGGACCATCCTCCACTGTTTCGGAGCTTAGGATGGGCCTGCCACCCAGCCTGCCTGCCTCCATTTGCACACTAAGACCTCACACCACAGTGTTTATGATGAATCCGTTGGCAGACAGGAGGCCAGAGTTCTGAACAGAGGTCCATTCAGCGGGTTGCCTTCCCTGGCCATGCTACATTAACCATTCAAAATCAGCCATCCCTTCTCCTCCTGTAATAGACACAAACTCCGTGTGGTCTTGGACGCGCCTGCACGTCCCTTAATCACATCTCAGGTAGTTCTGGCACGTGCAAAAACGTCTCTACATTCACCAAGCATCTTACCTGCACAGATCCCTCACTGATACAGCACTGGCCCCTGTGTATTGTTGTTCTGGAGCTGTGTTCTGCGTCCACTAGCTTTCATGGCCAGTCCACACCCCTGTGCTGCTGTTTGACGACAGAGCATCCCCATTCCCCGGTGAACTACCCCAAAAGAGAGCAGGTTTTTTTGGTGTGCAGATTTATATAGCGCGAACTCGACCCGAAGGTATTGGAGCGCTTTACATGAGCACCAGTTACCTTACACAAGGTCACATTCATTTTACACAAATTGATAAGGATTTCCGTGAACATAAAAAACACGCCACGTTCCAAGACCATGCCACTGTTTTGTAAAACATTAATCATCGATCGTTCACGCACTAAAACAATCAGTCAAAAGGGCAACAAAAGAATGTTCATCCCATTGGGATGGTTATCCCTAGAACTGCACGCACGGCCCACCCAACTCTGTTATCCCTTCATTACTGCAGTCCACAAATACCATTGCTAATTAATTCAGTGCCGAAAATCTCTTTTGAAATATAAGCAACGACTATAAGGAGTTTCAAGGCGCTATATGTGATTCATGTGTGCTGGTTTGGACGCAGGCAGGCCTTAAAGAGTCGTCTAACTGCCAGGTTTTTTTTTAGTAGCCCAGTGGCACATTCAAAAAGTATTTCATAGTTCCCTGCAAGCGCCTAGAATTCCCAGCTCTCGTCTTCTGTAAACATTTGATGGTTAAAAGATCTCAGAGAGAGGAGGGTTGGTTGGCAGCAAACTATTGAAGCGTGATATAGATGCCGAAAGAGAAGATGCAGCATAACAAAAGGCCCTGAGAGCCGGAGTGTGTGCAGGGAGTGTGTGCCCCTACACCAGTGGGATACGATCCCATATGCTCCTCCTTTCTGGCAGACCTGCACTGCGGCCTGTTCTGAGCCCACGAAAGACTCGAAATCCTACCATTTGCCATGCCAGTGCCGACTGAGTATGCCATTACAGTGGTCAAAAAGTTCTCAAGAAGCAGCAGCGCTTGTTATGCCTCTTTAATAGTAGCAAACAAAGGAAAACCACGTTGGGCTAATTTAAGGTGAGAATAAAGCCTTCGGTTCCCGTCATCTCGTGAATGTTAGGTAGAGTTCGCAATACACTAACCAGTGGTGCGCGCGCACCACAGAGGAGCGGGGGGAGGGAGCGCGGCAGCGGCAGCAGACGAACGCGCGCTGCTGCGCGTTCTGGCCATCGTCGGGAATGGGCGCAACAAAGGCGGGACATGCGCCCGCCTTTGACCAATCGCGTGCCGTCCCCATAAAAAAAAACGGACGCACCAGCCAATGTGGGCTTCTGAAAACAAAACCACACGCACGAGCGTGTAGGTCGTTTTCAGAAGCCCTTTCTAGAGGTCTCGCGCTGCGCGAGCAGTCCTGCGCACTGCAACGCTAGGCGCGAGACCTAAAAAATACGTAAACTGCTAATCGAGCCTTCTTGAACTGGCGAGATTTCCAAGAGGTGGCCAGGAATCAGAGAGGTGCCGGCGGGCCTGACTCCAGCCTCGGCGAGGAAGGGGCGTGCCGCCTCGGTACAGAGAAAAGTAGGGTCGTATTGAGGGGAAAAATATGCCCGGGGATTAAAATAAAAGTGGCACACATTAATCCACCCTTGTGCACTGCCACAGCCCAAGGCAGCTGATGTAGGCACTGTAGGCCTCAGGCCTGTGATCCGTTTCTGTACCCACTCTGCCTGAGTCTGAAGAGGATCGCGCCGGAGCTTGTCTTTATGGGGCCATGTGTTTGAAACACATGGCCCCATAAAGATAAGAAAACGTTTACGACGCACGGAAAGCAGGAGAGCCCGTCCAAGTAGGCCGTCCCAAAAAGCCAAAGGGAGGCAACCTAAAACCCTCCTTTTCAATGGGAAGCCAGCGTTTAACATAAACGCTGACGCTACCCAATGAAAATGAGGGGCGCGCCTCGAGTCCCCTTCTCCAAACTTAGCTGATTACTATAAGTCTCGAGGCGAGGAGCGCATGCGCGCTCCAACGCCAGCCGAGACCTAAAAAAGGACAGGTTATAAATCACATGTTCTCCCTTTTATCAGAAGACAAGGTTGCCGTGTTAAAGTGGGTCCGTTGAGGGGGGCCAGCTACGCTCCTCAGCTGGACCTAAATAGGATGCAGGCTGCGTCATTAAGCACTCTCGGCCCTCGATGAGGGCCTTCGAAGTTTTATCACTGGCCAGCGGCTGAAAGCGAGGCGGGGCCAGAAAGGCCTCCAACTGCTGCAGCTTCCAGCCGGTTAAAAGTGGGGGTCATTCAGAGGTCAAACCGGGAGGGGCAGTAATACGTTGCTTGGACACAGAGTGTGTAACAGCCTGGGGCAAATAGTGTGCACGAACATAAACCATTTGCGTTGCAAGCGAAGACATGATAGATTCACAGCTGCCAAGCCGCTCTTCGGATATTTCCCGCCATCATGTTGTCTTTTTTTTTTTTTTGTTGCATATTTATATAGCGCGAACTCGACCCGAAGGTATTGGAGCGCTTTACATGAGCACCGTATTTACATTACACATTCAGGCTAGGGTTACCAACTGGCATAGGTGACAATTCAGGACTGTGAGTGTAAAAATTCAGGACAAAGGGTCAAAATTCAGGACAAAACTTCAGGACAAAAGGTAAGTTTTACAGACACATCAGAGGAGGTCGCGCAATAGTATATATTAAGCCCATCCATATCCAAACATATTCAACCATTTGCAAACCTATCCATCATGTATCCTTCCATCCATCATTTCACTCATCCATCCCTCTATCCACCCTTTCACTCATCCATCCATTATCCATCCATCCACCCTTTCACCCTATCCATCTGTACACTCATCCATCCACTCTTCCACCCATCCATCCATTCACTCATCCATCCAGCCATTTACCCTTTCACCCATCGAGCCATCCTTTCACTTACTCATCCATCCACCCAGTCACTCATCCTTCCACCTATTCACCCTTTCAGTCATCCATCCATCCTCCCTTTCTCTCTTTATCGACCCTTTCACTTAGCCATCCTTCCTTCCATCCATCCACCCACCCATCCATGTACTCATCCACTCATGAATCCATCCATTGACCCTATCACTCATCCAACCTTTCTCTCATCCATCTACCTCTTCACTCCTTCACTCATCTATCCATCCTTTTTGTCCATCTACCCTCCCTTTCACTCACTCATCTATCCATACATCCACCCTTTCACTCATCCGTCCATCCATTCACCCTTTCACTTATCAATTCATCAAACCATCCATCATTTCATTCATCCATCCACTCACTCGCCCATCATCCATCCTTTCACTCATTCATCCATCTTTTCACTCATCCATCCACCCTTTTACCCATACATCTACCCTTCCATCCATACATCCATCTATTTACCTTTTCTCTCATCCATCCATCCTTCCACTCACTCATCCATCCTCTCTCATTATCCATCCATTCAACCTTTCATTCATACATTCACCCTTTCACTAATCCATCCACCCATCCCTTCACTTACTCACTCGCCCACCTTTTCATATTAATTATGAGCGGAGCTTTTGTCTGCAGAGTTGCAGACAGAAGAGGCCCATCAAGAACTTCACCCTGGCTGTAGTTCCTAAAGCAAGGGGTGGGGTCGGGGTAGGATTCACTATGCCCCTGCACATAGGCAATCTGAAAAAGTGGAAGTCATGAGTCATGCATGATGCACAGTGCCAGGCCATGAGGTGACTGTGACATGGTGTTGTTTCCAGGGCTTTAAGTGGGATGAAAAAACTGGTGGGTCTCTCCAAAGGGGGTGTTCAGTGTAATTAAGGGTGTGGCTTAAAACACCTAAGCTAAAATCTGTGCTTAGTATAGTGTACCGCCCGACTGGTATTTTGCCTCTTCTGACATTGTACCAGATATATAACGCAACAAGTAACGTTACACCTGCAACAAGCCAGAACTATTGGCTTTGTCAATGGTTGTTAGTTGCATAAAATAAAGAAGCAGCAACCATGGCTTCGTTGAATATAATATTGAAAATGCATCAGTTCTAAAATGAGATTGTGGAAGAACTCCAGCCCCTTCTTTTTAGCTTCTTTCACCAACTTATTTTCTTGAACTCCTACATCGCGGCCAAGACTCCTACATCGCGGCCAGGACCTGGAACGAGCTCCCCACCGACATCAGACGCGCCCCCTCCCTGAACACCTTCAGGAAGGCTCTGAAGACCTGGCTCTTCGAGTGATACGGATCTGCTGATCCCCCCCCAGCACCTTGAGACCCTCACAGGTGAGTCGTGCGCTTATAATTCCCCTGATAGATTGATTGATTGAACTGGATTCTCATGTAGCACCATTGGAGTTTTTGCACATTTCTTCCATCTGACAGAATGCCCTGCCCTGGACAGAGGCTGGGGGAGGCCACCACATGCTGTGCAGCCCAGACTGGCCCCTTGTCATTCTGTATGTGGCAATCATCAGCCACATACAGAATGACAAAGGGCAGGTGGGGCTGCTCTTGTGCTCCGGGGAGGAGTGCGAGGCGGCCCCATCAGGGAGTTGAGGCTTCATGCAGGGAACAGTGCTGTTCCCCAATGCCCAAAATTACGGACAAAAGGCGTCCGTAAAAGGGATCCTCACGGACAACGGACGTGAGGGCCAAACTACGGACGGTCCGTGAAATTTACGGACGGTTGGTCACCCTAATTCAGGCACGGGGAGATTAAGTGATGTGCCCAGAATCACAGGATGTGGACGCGACCCCGAGGCTCGAACCCTGGTTTCCAGCACCAAAGTCGGCAGTCTAGCCGACGGACCACATCATGGACATCATCATGTTGCATTCTGGTATTCGTAGTTTCATTCTGAACACTGTCAGTATGGCTCGGAAATCCCAACTCAAAGTGTTGTTGGCACATGATGTCACATGGCCTGGGGTCACCCGACACCTTTGTGGCGTCGGGTTTCCTTTCTTTTGTACCTCCTGCCGTAATGACAACCACGACCAGAGATAGCAAAGGCAGTTCGAGGGATGGCAAGCGAGGGGCAGCAGCTGCTACCACTGACGATCCTTGGCATCCCTGAAGGTACTGTCTGAGGTTGGGTCTCTCCTTCACGCAGCCCACTTAAGGCTGCTTTTATTGTGATGAATAATAGTGCCTGCAACCCTTTAGCTTCGAGTTTATCTGCAGAACAAATCGAATAAATGCTAAAAAAGCATTGGCAAAGCCAATAGGTCTCGTGGGGGGTGGGGTGTTACCTCACGAAGACAACACGGACAACGGGAGGGGGCGGGAACAAAGGGAATGCGGACAACGGGAGGGGGGCGGGAGCATGTTGAACACGGCCAAGGGAGGGGGGCGGGAGCATGGTGAACACCGACAAGGAGGGGGGGGCGGGAGCTAAAAATTAAAGATGTTAAAAAACAAGCCCAGGCAAAAGAAAAAGTAGTGCAGATACCAAAACATATGGTCCATATCGAAAGGATCCAGGCACGCAGCAGGGGCAAACGCCAGGGCAGAAACAAAACAGCCACAAGGCAGGACAAATGTACTCTATCCATGAACCAAAACTATAGCATTTAGAAAGGCGAACTAAGTAATCCATCACAAGCGGTGGTGTGTGTCCTCTAACTTCCCACAGACATTACAGCATGCCTCGCAGAGCAGCGCATGCGCACTGTCTCTAGGCTCCACCTGTGGGCGAGGCAGAGCGTAGGTGTCTGGAGGGGAAGTGGAAGCTCAGTAGGTGGTTGATGTAGGCTTTCCCAGGTTGATAAATGCATTGAAGGTATGGATCAGCAACTTGAACTAGCATCTCTTCTGAATGGGGTGCCAGTGGAAACTCATGGGGTGGGGGGTGATGTGGGTCCATTTGGGGAGGTCCAGAATGAGTCTGACCTCTGAGTTCTATATCATTTGCAGTCTCTTGAGGAGCTGAGAGGTGATTCCTACGTAGAGATAGAGCTCACATAATCCAGTTGGCTGGTTACAAGGGCTTGTGTGATGGTTCGTCTGGTGTCCATGGGGAGCCAATTTAAGATCATGCCGAGGGTGAAGAAGCAGGAGGACGCAACTGTGTTGATCTGTCTTCCCATGGTGAGCTCAGCCAGGGTGGTTGCGGGTCCTAGGTTGGGATGCCACCAAGTGTCGTTCTATGGGAAGGTGTTGTTCCCGAAGATCAGCACTTCGGTCTTGTCTGTGTTGAGTTTTAGGCAGTTGTCTCTCATCCAGTCGGCAATGTTCGTCATGCACCTGCGGAAGTTGGTCAAGGGGGGGGGGGGGGAGGGAGGATCTTCTGAAAGCGAGAGGATGAACTGGGTGTCGCTGGCGTAGAAAATGATGTTCAGTCCGTGGGATCAGACGATGGAGGCCACAGGAGTCATGTAGGTGTTGAACAGGATAGGGCTGAGGGGTGAGCCTTGAGGGATGTCACAGATGACATACTTACCTGTAACTACAGTTATCCAGTATTGGTATCTTTCATAGATTCACATGCCTGAATCATTCCCCGTCACCGAGGCGGGAGTCCACGGTAAATACAAAAGTAGTGCCAAAAGCAAATAACAGTAGTAGGCTAAAAGAAAAAAGCCTAAGGCCTAAATCTTAGTAGCCTATCTACATCATTATAGTAAAAAGAACCAAAAGTTGGTTCCAACCAATCAGCTACCAGCACCCTCTAGAACCTTCCCAGCAGAGGCAGCTCTCCTCAGATTTTCCTAGCACAAGTGGGAAGTAAGTATCCCAGATTATAGAGAACTGACTCGCCGGGGAGGAGGGTGGGTGCATGTGAATCTATGAAAGATACCAATACTGGATAACTGTAGTTACAAGTAAGTAACTTGTTTTCTTATCCAGTATTGGGGTATCTTTCATAGATTCATATGCCTGAATCAGAGTAGCAAGCAGTAAGCCAAAGTATTGTCGTTTGCGGATGGTGGGAGACAGGTGTTCAGAAACTTCCAAAATGCATCCATAATGGTTGAGAAATTTGTAACATACGCAAGCCTTTAAGGAATTGAAATGCATATTAAGAAACGTTACCGAAATAAAGCAAGAATATTAACATAGAAATATATCTATATATCCAGCTATTAAACATATAAAGAAGCATGTTACATGAAACATGGTAGCATATAAAAGAGAAAATACCTGAATCTGACCTTAATGAACGAGATGGCGTAGGACCGCTTGTCCAACCGCTGCATCATCTTGTTGTGCAGATTGTAGACAGTAATGCTTCGTGAACGTGTGGACATTTTTCCATGTCGCAGCACGACAGATGTTCTCCAGAGTTACTCCAGCAAACAATGCTGTAGAAGCTGCCACAGTCCTGGTAGAATGAGCTTTGACCTTTCTCTGCAAAGGTTTGTTGGCTTTGTCATGGCAGAAATGAATCGTAGAAGCTAGCCATCTGGCTATTGTGGCCTTTGTTACTGCAGTTCCAAGTGTCGCTTGACCATAGGCCACGAACAATTGGTTGGATCGCCTGATGTCTTTAGTTTTCTGTATGTAGAATTTTAAACAACGCTTAACATCAAGAGAGTGCAAAGCTCTCTCAGCTGGAGTGGATGGGTCCGGAAAGAAAGTTCTTAACTTTACTGGTTCATTTAAGTGAAATTGAGACGGTACTTTAGGGATGAAACTAGGATTAGTTCGAAGAGTTACGTAGTCCTTAGTGAAGCGTAAAAAGGGTTCTGTGATGGTGAAAGCTTGAATTTCACTAACCCTTCGTGCAGAAGTAAGTGCCAGGCGAATGGCAACCTTCCACGTGAGGAATTTGAGCTCAGCTTTGTGGATAGGTTCAAATGGTCATCTCATTAATTGCGCTAGCACGGTATTGAGTTCCCAGTCTGGAGGGGGTGCCCGCACTGGAGGGAAAGCTCGGAAAAGTCCTTTCATAAATTGTTTGACAAGTGAAGATGAACAGAGAGAAGGCAGTTTGGTGCACTTTCTGAATCTGGAGAGAGCAGCAAGATGTACCTTAACCGATGAAAAGGTAAACCCAGATTTGGCCAGGGATAGCAAGTAGGGAAGAATTTGTTCCGCAGGAGTTTGAACTGGATGGATATTATTCGCCTCGCACCAGTAACAAAATCGCTTCCATTTTAAACGATAAGTCTTGATTGTACTCTGGGCACGAGATTTGGCCAAGATCTCACGACAGTCCTGAGAGAAGTTAAGGTCCTTGAATTCTAAGTAATCAGGAGCCATGCGTGCAAGTGTAGCGACTGCGGGTCCGGATGAACCACTTGGCCCCTGTCCCTTGACAACATCGAGAGTGTCGGAATAAGGCGAATAGGTTTGTCCTGAGATAGTAGAAGAAGTTCCTGGAACCAATACTGTCTTGGCCAACGGGGTGCAATCAGAATGAGACGGCAACCCTCCATCTTCATCTTGCGGAGTACTTTCGAGATCAATGTTATTGGGGGAAAAGCATATGCACAAATCCCTGCCATCGCATGGACAGGGCATTCCCCCTTGAGCCCTGTTGAGGGAACCTGCTGGCATAATATTGGGATTTCTTGTTCTCCCTCGTTGCGAATAAATTCAGTGCTGGTTTGCCCCAAGCTTGGAAGACTCTGTCCACCTGCTTCTGCTCCAGTTCCCACTCGTGACAGTCCGATAGAGATCTGCTCAGCGTGTCGGCCAGAGTATTGTGGAGACCCCCGACGTGTTCGGCCTTCAGGGTTATTCCGTGGAATGTGACCCACTCCCACAACTCCTGAGCCTCCTGCGAAAGCGTTGGTGACTTTGTTCCTCCTTGTTTGTTGATGTAATACATGCTGGTCGTATTGTCGGTACGGACCAGCACTGAGGAACCCGCGATCCTCGGGAGGAACGCTTGCAGAGAGAGAAAGATGGCGCGGAGCTCCAGCCTGTTGATATGCTGTTGACGGTGCACTTGAGACCATTTTCCTTGAATCTGTAAGTCTTGCAGATGACCTCCCCATCCCTCCATGGAAGCATCGGTTGTTAAAACAAAGTCTGGAGTGGTTGGTAGGAATGTGAGACCTGGGGCCAAATTCGCTGTCTGAGACCACCAATGCAGAGAGTCTATCATGCGCGACGTGACCCTGATGGAATCGTCGAACGAACCCACGGCTTGTTGCCATTGAAGATGTAATTCCTCCTGAAGAGGTCTCATTTTTAGCCGTGCCAAGGAAATGAGGTTTATCGCAGAGGAACACATCCCTAGAAGGGAAGCAAACATCCGGACAGAAACTGACCTTTTTGAAATTGAGATTGCCAATTTTTGTAGACGTAATTGGCGGTCTTGTGACAAGAATGCTTTGCACTGCACCGTGTCCAGCATTGCCCCGAGAAAAGGAATGACTTGTAGAGGACGCAACTGTGATTTGCTCTGGTTGAGAGTGAGTCCCAGAGAAGAGAAGAGATGGAGACATGTTGCTGTGGCCTCTTTGGCTGCTTGCTCCAAAGGACCTTTGAGCAGCCAATCGTCGAGATAAGGGAAAACCTGTTTTCCTCGAGATCTCAACATTGCTGCCACTGGTGCCAAGCACTTTGTGAAGATTCTTGGTGCCGATTTCAGCCCGAACGGGAGCACCTTGAACTGATAGTGGACGCCAGCCACTGTGAAGCGAAGGTATTTGCGATGTTTGGGATGGATAGGGTCGTGGAAGTACGCATCTTCCAAATCCAGAGAAGTCATAAAATCTCCTTCGTTCAGACAGCTTAAGACCTCAGAAAGTGTGACCATCCGGAAGCTTTGCTTTTTGAGGAATTTGTTGAGTTTGCGGAGGTCCAGAATCGGTCGCCATTCCCCTGACTTCTTCTTGATGAGGAAGAAACGAGAATAGAAACCTGTTCCTCTTTGAGACGATGGAACCTTCTCTATTGCATTCTTGAGGAGCATCTTTAAGGCTTCTTTGAACAATAAGTGAAGACGAGGGGGAGGGGGACCCCTGGGCGTAGTAGTAGGTGGCTGTTTGATGAATTCCAGGGTGTGGCTGTTGGTTACTAGGTCGAGAACCCATCGGTCCGAAGTAATTTCTTGCCACTTGTGAACAAAAGCTTAAGTTTTCGCACCCACGGGCAGGGGGGGTACTATGGCTGGCGCCCTGCGTAGATCATTGTTTCCTGTTGGTATCGCGACCTTGATTGTTCGATCGCTTTCGACCACCCTGACGGGAGAAACTAGTCGAAGAGGATTGGCGGTATGAGGACTGGCTGTAGGGCTGTTTATACTGGGATTGATACTGCCTGTTCTGCTGGTTTTGGTATCCTCCTCTTGATGAAAAACCACGCCCTCTTGCTCCTCTGAAATATCCGCGCCTGTACTGAAGAGTGCCCAATGATCGTGCGGTATCCGTGTCAGTCTTTATAGCTAAGAGGGCCTCATCAATGTGCTTACCGAACAAAGACTCTCCGTCATAGGCCATGTCCAGAATCTTAGTCTGTACCTCCGGTCTGAAAGTGGTAGCTTTAAGCCATCCCTGGCGTCTAAGCACTGCAGCTCCTGCAAGCTGACGGAAGTTGGTGTTTACGATGTCCAAAGCGCAATCTATAGTTTCCGATGCGGCACGTTCTCCTTCCAGCAGAATCTTTCTTGCCTCCTGCCTACGGTCTTCTGGAATGAGGTCAATGAAAACCGCCATGTCTGACCACATTTGACGGTCATAACGGCCGATAATGGCTAGAGAATTGGCAGCTCTGATAGAGGCCGCTGCCATGGTAGAAAATGTTTTGCCTATAAGGTCCAGACGACGTCCTTCCTTATCAGGTGGTGTGGTGATAGGCGTTGCAGGATTCTTAGATCGCTGTTGGGCGGCCTGTGAAATCACCCAATCTGGCCATGGGTGACCAATGAGGCAGGATGGGCTCTTGGCAGGGGCACAGTATTTCTTCTCTATGCGCGGAAGCACCGCCGGAATAGATGCAGGCGTCTTCATGATCTTAACCCCTTCATTCCAAATATAGTCTATTATCGGCACAGCTCTCGTGATTTTCCTGGACTCTTCCTTGAAATCATGAAGGAAACATTGTCTGTTCGACTGTTACTGGTAGCTGAAATCTAGTTGCAGCCGGTTGCATTAAATTATGAAAGCCCCCGATGTCCTCAGGGGGAGAATCAGAAGGCAGAGGAAGAGGCGGAGAAGGCATCGGAATTACGTAGTCATCCCAGGGATCTGGAATATTAGAATTGTCAGGTAATTCACCCTCTTCAACCTCCTCTTCGGAGGAGGTAGTGTCATCTTGCACCCCTTCCGCTTGACCTGAAGGAGGGGCCGGTGTAACAGGAGCTTCAGGTTGAATCAATGGAACAGGAACCACCGCTGGTATGGGTGGGTTCTCTGGAACTGCCTGTTGTGGTGGAAACCTCTGTCGGTAATCCGCCAGCATGGCCTGCAGATCCTGAATGAGCGTTGGAGGGAGGCGACTCATTTCCTCTGGCGTACTTCCCTGTGATGGAATCTATGATGTGGAACAATAATGTCTTCTTGATAATATTGATTTTGATAGTCGTCATCTTCGCCGTCATCCTGACACTTGATGTTTAACTCAGAAGGATGGTGAGCTATACCAAAGGGTCCTTCATCCTCTTCGTCCTCATAGTCATCATCTTCAACATAATTGTCTAGGAGATGTGAAGGCATAAATGGTGAGATGTTACTGTAATCTTGCGGTCTTTGAAAAGTTTTAAGTTGGTAAAGACCTGATGACCTAGGCGTTGACTGCGCAGGTAGAGCTAACCCAGCAGAAATTGCAGATTGAACAGGTAAATCCGTCGTCGATGGGCTCTTCGTCGACGGGCTCTTCGTCGACGGGATCGTCAACGGGGTCGGCGGCGGCGGGATCGTCGTCGACGGGTTCTTCGTCGACGGGCTCTTCGTCGACGGGATCGTCGACGGGGTCGTCGACGGGATCGTCAATGTTGCCGCCGTCGACAGAACGGTCGTCTACGTCGACGGGGCAGACGTCGACGGCGTGGGTTTCGTCGACGATGAAATCTTCGTCGACGGCGGAGACTTCGTCGACGGTACTGTCGATGAGCTCGACGTCGATATGGTAGTCGACGGTGATTTCAACTTTCTCGTCGACGACTCCTCAAGAACTGGTTTCTTGGTAGAGATAGAGATTTTTGTAGATAGAATAGGCGATTGCATGGCCGTAGTTGAAATAGTAGCCGTAGATGATGAGGTAGAAGAAGAAGTCACAGAGATAGTAGATGAAGTAGTCACCGTGACAGATTTAATATGGCTTTTACTTACAGTTTTTGAAGTAGATGCCTTTTTTGATTCCTTGCCTGCTGTGGATGACGAAGACAGCGTTGACCCAGAGGAAAGTTTTGGTGACCTCTGTGAAGGGTCAGAAACATCATGAGAAGATTTAAGGTGTTTTCTTCCCTCACTTGAAGAGCTGTCATGGGATCTGGCTCTTTTGCTGGAAGTAGAAGCTCTGTCATCCTCTTCAGCCGAAGAAGATTTGAGCCACAAGAGCACTCTTGCCTCCCTATCCCTAAGGGTCTTGGTAGGGAAGGTACGGCAAATCTTGCAATTTTTTGCCTCATGTTTGGGATAAAGGCAATAAATGCAGTCCTTATGTTGGTCATCCACATGGACCCTCTTTTTATCACAGGTCCTGCAGGGTTTGAAAAGAGCTTTCCTGTCAGACATACTGAAGAAAAGTAGAAAAACTGAGTGGCACTCAGGGACTCCCTTCCACACGACGTGCGGTGAAAATCTGAGGAGAGCTGCCTCTGCTGGGAAGGTTCTAGAGGGTGCTGGTAGCTGATTGGTTGGAACCAACTTTTGGTTCTTTTTACTATAATGATGTAGATCGGCTACTAAGATTTAGGCCTTAGGCTTTTTTCTTTTAGCCTCTACTGTTATTCGCTTTTGGCACTACTTTTATATTTACCGTGGACTCCCGCCTCGGCGACGGGGAATGATTCAGGCATGTGAATGAATGAATGAACACTTATAAAGCGCATGGTTACCCAGGGGCATCCCAGCGCTAGAAGTCCAGTAGGCTACGAGAAAAGTAAGCTAAAAGAAAACAAGTGAAAAAGAAAAGTTTTCAAAAGTTTTCTAAACTTAAGATGTTCAGATTCAGAACGTATGTGTAGAGGCAGACTGTTCCAGAGTCTAGATGCATTATATGTGAACAGTCGACCTCCACTACGTACACGTTTAATCTTAGGTACACAGATCAATCCTTTTTTCCCCGATCTAAGAGTTCTGTTGGGTACATAAGGTTTACTCCAGGAACGGATCAGAGGCGCCTTTCCCAAAAAAAGATTTATGGGTGATACAGAGGGCCTTAAATTGCACTCTTTCCAGGACAGGCAACCAATGAAGGGTAGCAAGAGCAGGCCTTGCAGAGGAGCGTTTAGGTATATTCAGGAGTATCCGTGCTGCACAGTTCTGTACTGTTTGCAGTCTTTTAATGGTGGCCTGGGGAGCTCCCAGATACAGGGCGTTGGCATAGTCGAGCCGTGAAAGCACTAAAGCCTGTACCAACAGTCGTCTCGCCAAAGGCGGAAGCAAGGGAAGTAGTTTTCTGAACTTTAATAGACCAAAACAACTCGCCGCCACCATGCGTGATTGCTCTCTAAAATCGAGATTGCAGTCGATCCATACTCCCAGACTCTTTACTTGTTTTTTAGGAGCAGGAGGGGAACCAAGGCATTTGGGCCACAGGTGTTCCACGTTTAGGGGAGCAGACTTCCCCAGGAGCAGCAGTTCAGTCTTAGATCCATTAAGTTTAAGAAAAGAATTACTCATCCAGTTAAAAACTTTTTGAAGACAGGTGGATAGATCGGGGTCTGGTTGGTTGGCTTGCTTCAAGGAGACAATAAGTTGTGTATCGTCAGCATACGTAATTATCTGTACCCCAAATGGGAGTACTAGTTCGGCCAACGAGCTCATGTACACGTTGAACATCGTTGGGCTTAGGGAAGATCATTGCGGAACCCCACAAGTCAAAGAAATGGGGTTTGAAGAGCATTCCCCTTCAAAAACCGAATAAACCCTGTCAAGAAGGAAAGACTGTAGCCACTTTAATGCCAATCCAGTCACTCCAGCATCTCTCAGTCTTCGTATCAGAAGTTGGTGATTGACAGTATCGAAGGCCGCGCTAAGGTCTAACAAGATAAGCGCAGCGCAGCCTCCGTTGTCAAGAGTCTTCCTAATTTCTTCTACTGCAGCCAATATGGCCGTCTCGGTGCCATATTGGGGCCTGAAACCCGTTTGCGTGGAGTGTAGACGATTATTGTCTTCCAAGAACGCTGATAAAATTGAATTAATATATTTTTCAGTAAGTTTACTGACCCCTGGCAGTAAAGAGATTGGACGATAATTTCCCCAATTATCTGGGTCAAGGTTCGGTTTTTTCAGAAGCGCTTTCACCCGGGCATGTTTCCATTGTGGTGGCACGATCCCGCTTCTAAGTGAGGAGTTGATACACTCAAGTATAACCGGTGATACTACCTCCGCAATTTTGTGAAGAATGCTGGGGGGGGCAACATCTAGGGGGAACCCGATTTAAGTTCTTTAAGCAATCTATACAGGGTGTTAAGATCCAGGGCATGAAATTCCTCCAACAAAGGAAAGGTGTCGGAAGGATTTATATCACTTGATCCACACACTTGGGGGACACTCATATAAGGGAAAGAATTATAAATGGTTTGTATCTTTTCCGAAAAAAAGTCGGCGATTTGTTCACATCGCAATTGAGCATTGTTGGTGTCAGAGGAAAGAGTGGGGGGGGGGGTAAGGAGAGAGTTGGCAATTTTAAAGATCTCCCTTGAGGAGTTTGTGGCTAAAATAATTCCTTGATAGTAAAGGGCTTGAGTATTTTTAATTTCATTTTTGTATATTTTAATAGCTTCTCGGTATTTAGTTCTCCTAACCTCGGAGAGATCCTTCCTCCAGCTTCTTTCCTGTCTTTTACATACTTGTTTAAGCTGACGGAGTTTTGGGGAGTACCAAGGGTTTGTTTGTTTCCCCACCCTTTCCAACATTTCCTTTTTCGGGAGGACACAGTTAAGTGCAAGGTCAAGACAATTATTAAAGTTATCGTTGGCAACAATAGGGTTAAGATGAACAGGGGGAGCCGTGTCCTGTAGGGTACTAATAAAGGTATCCAAGGGGAGTTTCGAAAGATACCCCAATACTGGATAAGGTGTTCTTGCGTTCCGAAGTGAAGGGGGGAGGTGGATTCTCTGGGTTCTTCCAGTGAGAAAGGAGGCAATCCACTTGAGTGCATGCCCCTGGATTCCTATGTTGTTAAGTCCTTTGATCAGGGTGTGGTGTGAAACTGTGTCGAAAGCTGCTTTGAGGTCGAGGAGGATCACGGCCACCGTTTTTCCTTGGTCCAGGAGGGATCGGATGTCGTCTGTGGCAGCAATCAGGGCGGTTTCGGTGCTGTGGTTGGGGCGGAATCCGGATTGAGTCCAGCAGATTGTTGTTGTCCAGGTGTTCAGTTGGTTAGCGGTTGATGGACTTCTCGCTGACTTTGTCTGGGAAGGGCAGCAGCAAGTTGGGACGGTAGTTCTCGAGTTTGTTGGGGTCGGTGGAGGGTTTCTTGAGTAGTGACTTTACTTCAGCTTGTTTCCATTCTTCTGGGAAGATGACTGAGGTGATGGATACGTTGAAAATGGCGGTGAGCTCACTGCTGATCGTCTTACTCCGAGGTTGAAGATGTTGTGGGGGTAGGAATCCGAGGGTGCTCCTGAATGGGTTGAGTTCATGACGGCTGTAGTGTCTTGCATGGTGAGCTGGTCCCAGGTGGTGAGCAGGTGGTCGTATTCCTCATTCGTGGGGGGGTAGATGGCTAAGGATGTCGGTGGGTTTGGGTTCGAAGTTTATGTCTTCTTCTTTTACAGGTACTAGCCCATTTTGAGGACCCTAGGTACGGTTAGTCCTCTTAGCATAAATAGTACTCCTTAGCGCGAGTACTAAAAATGCTTTAACACGTGGTATATTTTTACCACTCACTTTTTTCACTTCACTCACCAATCACTTTATATGAGAGGTCCTGAAGAAAGCCCCAGCAACTTTTCAAGTGGGCTGAAACATGTCGACCATCAAAGGATAATATTGAGATACAAGCAGTATACTTAATATATTATCCACTCTCTTGTTTTTAATATACCCTGGATCACCGGGAATAAAAATAATTAACGGGTAGAATCCCGGAGGTATTTTTACATTCACATTCACTTCATCACATGCACTGGCATCACAACCCGCTCCACTGTAATCAGGTGTTGCAGCACAGCTGAGTAGCGACCCGATGATGAAGCATGACACCAACCAGGTTGGTGTGTGAGGGTCTTCTAGACAAACTTTTAAGGTGCCAGACACCACTGTGTCAGATAGCCATATAGCTTGGCCGTCTTAGTTGGTTTGATATTTCATTAAGGGACAAGGACGGCCGTCCACCAGTCCTAGCTCTCTCTTTTGTTTTTTGGGTTATAAAGTGACCTCACAAAGAAAGATAAATAAACAAACAGCGCTTTATAATGCCTCCGATTAGCCATGCATCAGTCCAGCGATTGCAAACCCGATTGTAGAGTCAGAATAGCGTTGTGCAAGCTGGATTAGATCTTGAAAAACGGCAACAGCGCGTACTTACTTTTAGCTCCGATCGCCAACATGACACACACGCCTTGAAATCATGGTCACATCCCAAGCACCAAAGACAAATGTAGTGATCCTAAGGTAAGAGTTAAACACAGGTCGCCCCAAAATAATGCAGCACAATATGCTACATTCATATTAATCACTCTTTAACTTCTCAGTTTTCTTGTTCTGTTTTCTAAGACTGAAGACCATGGTGCCAGGCCAGACTCCCAGAAGAAGCAGAGGTAGAAAACTGGACACCCCACCACCACACTAGAGAAGAAACTATGGGGAGATTCTCACAGGTAAGTCCTTTGAAGCTCCCTGTAGAACTTACAGCCTGTTCTTGGTTGGGTGTGGTTTCTATACACTGCAGCACCAAAGAAGGCTAAATAATGTGATTACACAAACAGGCTCCCTAGTCACATCAGGGCTGTCTTCCCAGCCACATCGGGGCCGCCATGCCATCCCCGAGTCTAAGAGTCAAGGACTTCCCAAAGATACAGCCTTGTGCCACAGAGAGGGTAAAGACAAATTAAGAGGTAATTCCCGTATTCAGAAGGAGTGGTCGAGCAAACAGATTGGGTGCAAGACAGAGTGGTATCCCTGAAGCGTGTGACCTACATGTTGAGTCTTTGAGGATCTCAGGGATACTAGGAGCCCAATGATCTATCAACTCTGAATCTCTCAGAGGAAAGTGGATTCTGCACAACTTCCTTGCCAAGATCAAACATGGAGGAGGGTTAGCTCTATTCCCCAAAAGCCTCTTCAATGATGATCTTCGTTTAAATTGTCTTCAAAAGCACCTGAAGGAGAATTGAATAAGGCTTTTTGTTACATCTAGATGTAATGTGCCCATCTTCTACCCCATCTTTGACTGGCTTTTTGCACCAAGATGTGGGATGCGCAAGAAGCACCCTAGAGAAATCATTGTAGCAAGCAGAGAAGAATTTCGAGGTAATTTGAATAATCCAATCTCCTCACTCGCAAGTAATTCTAATCGGCCTGATTCAAACAGTCATATGTGGATAGCATTGGAAAACGTGCTGCAGTTGATGCTCAGTTTCCTCCTGTGACTGGTGTTGCACAGCTCCTGCAAATGGGTCACAACCTAATGATAGAAAAATGTACGGAGGAGTCTCTTTGCATTTGTGCCACAAGTTTCAGGGAACAAGAAAACAAAACATATGTCTCCTGTATGAAACCAAACCTTACGTCGAAGAAAACCAACTGGGGAACAAGAAATACATTAGATGACAGAAGCATGCCCAGCTTCTACTCTACAAGAACATATGCTTGAAACACAAAAACAAACCTCCAAGGCAAGCAGGAGCAAGAGAGGGAGGTGGTAAGCCTAGAAATGCAAAGAAAAGCTATAAAGACAAGTGAGAGGTAATCACTCCAAACATAGCAAGGTAAGAAGAAAAGAGGTTAGAGAAAAGAGCACAACAGGGCAGACAGCACAAAAACGATAAGAACTTAGAGTGAAACCCTGATGATGACACACAGATTTTTTTTTATTTTTTATTTAAGGCAAACCCATAACTTTCATCACTCCTAGAAATCAACAGTCCCCTGAAATAATAAAGTTCAGTAAAAAAACACCCACACTGAGGTCTGTTTATGAGATATGACTGGACCACTCAAAGGTCCTCAATAAATAAAATTGTCTCCATGCACCGCTTTTATGGTTCTGGTTTTATGGTGCTCACATTTCAAAGCTTTCAACCACAGCAGCTCCAATGAATCTATTCATAATGGTAAGCTAAATAAGTATGGAACACCATTTAGGAGAATTAATCAGTTTTTCACTTCCATTTTAGTGTAATTCGTTAAATTGGGACTCAAATCAAGATTATCGCAAAGTGTGATTGAGGATTTAAAAATAAATGACCTTGAAGGGTTCTGGGACCGAGTAGTCCTTCATAAGGATTATGTATTCCTAACAACACACAGAAAATGGAGTCTAAGTCATGTTTTAACAGACAGATAGTTATAGCTTCATTTTCTTCTAAATGATAACAACACTCTCATACCCGATACACTAAATTATTTGCCTGCCGCAACTGCGGAGATGCCCATATCATTTTTCCTCCATGTCATGAGATGTTTGTTCCACTTTGGAGAAACTCCTCATGAGGGAAGAAGGATGCTAATGACAGATGTTAAGTGTATTACCAATAAACAATGAGGAATACAATTAAAATTTGGAGTCAAACTGGTACAAATGTTTTATATGTACATATTATTGGTTTATTGGCCTGTTCATGTAAAACATTGGGCCTATTTGATTATTCGGAGGCCACATGCTGATCTCTGTACATCCTGATAATTAAGGTGACATGTTTAATCATTGTCGCCTCACCAATCATATAATATCAAACTCAATCCTATTTTCTGAAACCTGAAAATCTACTATAGTGATTCTATTCAGAAGAGGAAAAAAGACTAATGGGCCAAAGGGGTGTCATTTCCCTTCAAAAAAGAAACCAATATTTTCAGGTATTCCAAGGCTAGGTGGCTGACCTCCTGATCAGAGCCTCAGGGACAGAAGGCGACGCTCACCAGCCTTGTTGTTTGCCCTCTGTTTGGGGGCTGAGAGGAGAGAAGACCGGCACGGGGAACCAGGGAGCTGGGAGTAGACTACATCCGCCAGCGTCCCTTGCGGCACCCCCGGGAGACCCAGCGCGCAGCCACCCATGCCAGCACCACCCACAGCGCCAGGAGGCGCCTTTAAAACCTGCTAGCGGCTCGTTTGCGCCCGTCAGCGACCGACAGAGGCCGGGTCGGGCCACTCCCCTAACCTGTCAAACAGGATCTACAGAACCTCGGTAAGAGCGATTATATAAATTGATTACGCACGGAGGATCCCTTTTGCCTTAACTATGGGAAAGCGTAAACTTGCTACTGTCCCTCCCAGCAGTAAAAACAAAAATGCCAGGCTGAGTGCACCCATAAAGAACTACTTAAACACTGCCATAGGTTTAATAAATAATGAGATTGTCAACGTCGAGGAATGCTTAGCTGCCACTAAAACAGCTCTGATTGCAGTAACGGAAGGGTCTGTATTGAGAGAAGCGCTATTAGACCCTGAAACAAATCCCCAAAAGGAATTAATGGCTGTAATACATAACACTAGTATAACACCCAGTATAGCGCCAAGTGTATCTACAATACCACTCGAAATAACGTTTCTAACAGAGGGTACAGAGCTAGCCTCTACCTCGGTAAATAAAGGAAAACAGCCACTGAAGGCTAAAGTAAAAGTTAACCGCAAACAACAACAATTATTACCCACAAGACAGAGTAATGGCTCGGGAGATACCTTGTGCTCTGAATACCACCTCAATTCGGAATCATTATTCAAAAAACTACACGGGAAAATTGATACTATTGAAAGGAACTTGATGTTAGAAATAACAAAAATTAAAAATGATGTGGCCCAGATTTCAAAATTAATTACAGAGTCGACACTATCGGTAAATCGCCCCCAGTACAACTGTCCTAAAAGCTAAAATTGCCGGGAAAACGTCTGGACTTACTGAAAGGTCTCTTCCAAATGACACTCCAACAGGTACAACAGAAATACAAACATTGGGTGGCAGGGATAACGTGATGGAATCCATGCCCCCAAGAACTAGACATCATGTGTTGCAACCCGTGTTGTTAAATACAAGTAACATGAAAAAGCCAACAAATAACAAAAATATGGATAGAATGCATTCTACCTCCCAACCTCAAAGGAATTATCAGAGAGTCCTCCACTTACCACCTGAGCCAACACCTTACACTATTGTGCTTAAAAATGTGCCAGAACTAACGGAAGGGAACCAGAGAAGATTGGGAAGACTTGAAAAACAAGGCAGTGTACTGGTTTGCAAAAAACTGTTACTATAATTCAAATATTTTGGCGCAGAACATTAGTATGGTTGAAAGAGTATCCTGGGTGGGTAAACAGCCAAAAGAATGTAAAGGAGATTGTGCTGTTGTTTCTTTCCAAAACCCAGAAATGGTTTTGAGCTTTGTATGAAGAGTTACACAATAGAGGGAAGATGTTATCAAACCCATGGAATGATGTTATCACTGTAGCCCCCTTAGGGTACTTCTATAAACCAGAGAAGGAACTTCATAGTTCCCCTGTAAATACATTATTAACAGTGGATAGGCCTACATCCCTTCTATTGTCTAATAGATTCCTACCTCTGAGAAGATGTAGTGATTTGGATTGACTACAGCATGTTCCTAAATACAATTTTTCTCATACTAAAATAAATCGAGTATTACAACAAACTAAAAATTTAACACCTAAGAACCTGTAGCTGGTAACATGGAATATCGCAGGTATTAATAAGAGATTGTGTGATGATGCCTGGTTGGAATTTATAAGTAACTCTCATATCATTTGTATGCAAGAAACCTGGCACACGAAACCCTTTCATATTGATGGTTTTACTACAATTGATACGCAAGCAATTCCCTCCCAAAATGGACGGGCAAAAGGGGGTTTGGCAGTTTTAGTCTCTGTTACATGTCCATTGACTCTCAAAAAAGCTTATACTGACTCACCTTTTTTTCAACTCTTGTGCTTCCCATCTACTGATAACCAGTGTTTTGTAATAATTAACTTCTATAACAATGTATTTGATAATACTAGAAATCAAGTTATACTGGCTATGGAGAAGGAGCTTGATTCATTTTTAAAAAACATCAGAAGTGATTATTTCCTGATTTGGGTCGGTGATTTTAACAGTAGAAAATGTGAACTTTTAGATGGAAAATATTGCGGATATGGGAATGAGCTTGGTGAAAGTCATTCACACTTCCCACGTAATCTGTATGGTGAAACTGTGAACGAGGCAATATATAAATATAACCTAGAATTATTGGAACAGTTCATCCCGGAGGGACAGCCCTGGTTACATACCTACGAAGGCCATGGTCAGGGGTCAATTATCGATCATATATTGATCACTGTATCTGGGCGGAATCAAATAATGAAAATGGAGGTATTAAAAACTTGTTTTAGCGACCATAACCCTCTATTTCTAACTGTCAAACTAAATGAGATTATACAGAAAGGGCCCTGCCTAGCACCTTTTATATCAACACAAGGAGAAAATGGTATCACCATTAAAGGGTCTGGAGTGAACCCACAAGACTTTGTGAATAAATTACTGCACGACTGTAAAAACGAAATTGAGCTTTGTAATAAGGGAGACTCCACTGAACATCAGATTATGGGGGCATTTTGCAATACAACGTCTAATATCTGGGGGATTGAAAAGCAAGAGTAGGAAAAATAATCAAAGAAAAGTTAGTTTGTTCGATTGCAAATGTACAAAGGCTAAGCAATCTCTACAAAATGCTTTAAAGAATAGGCCCAGAGATAGTGTGCATATTAATACACAGGGAAGGATATATAAAGAGACTATTAAACAACGGAAGAGGGAGATCCAAGATCAAGCATGGGAAAAACTCACCCAGGCTGCTAACACAAGGGAGGCCCATTATTTTGGAAAACGATAAATCATCCTTATTTCAAAGATCAAAGTGCGGTTAAAATTGAAAGCCTGGTGCAGCAGTCACAATGGGTAAGCTACTTTGGGAAGGTTTTTAACCCAGCGGATGAAAACCCTATTTGTGTAGATACTAGTAGTTCCAATGGTAACTCATTACCGTCTGAATGTACAGACCTTATTATTTTGGAACCCCCTAATCTAGACTTTATTACTCTTGACGAAGTTGTGGTGGCCTTGGATAAAAGTAAAAATGGAAAGGCACCAGGCCCTGATGGGGTCCCGATGGATATCTTTAAAACCAATATAGATCTTTGGGCCCCACTGTTACAAAAGTATTTAACACCATATCGGGTGGTCTAGTGCCAAAAACATGGGTGGAGAGCATTATTGTCCCAATCTTTAAAAAGGAGACAGAAGTAAAGCCAACTGTTATCATCCTATTTCCCTCCTTGACACAACTTTCAAGTTGATGGGTAGAATCTTACTGGAGAGGCTGGAATCATGGGTGGATGAAAACAAAATCCTCACTGAATCCCAGTATGGTTTTAGAAGAGAGATAGGGACAATCGAACAGTGTCTAAACTTGCACCTTATAATCAGCAAATATACATTAGTAAAAAAGGGCTTTCTACATCTTTGTTTTGTCACTCTAACTAGCGCCTTTGACTTGGTAAACCATGCGAAATTATGGCAAACTTTGAATCACATGGGTGCACCGAAAGATATTATTATATATCTTTCACAAATATATAGTCGATTAACCACTAGAGTTCGCTATGGAACCGAAGGAGAATGCACAACTAGTTTTAGAGTAACACGGGGAATCAGGCAGGGTTGTGTACTTGCTCCACTACCTTTTTCCTTATATATAAATGGAGTGGACGAAACCCTCCAAAAATTAAATGCTGATGTCCCTAGAGCCGGTAAACGTGCTATCCCTACTCTGCTCTATGCGGACGATGCAGTCCTTTTTATCAAGAACTGCAAATGGGTTGCAATCTTTAATTGAAAAATTTGCTGATTATATGAAAGAGAAGGATTTGATACTGAACCTGAAAAAGACCTATACGATGGTGTGTGGGAGAGGGAAAATAAAGAATAGGACCCACCATATAAATAACGTCCCTATTGCAGCAACGAACTCCTTTGTCTATTTAGGTTTAACATTCACAGCAAATGGAGAATGGGGAGCCCATATCGAACACTGCAAATTAAAATTTTCCCGGATAATAGAGGCAATCTTCAGATTCTCTAAGAAAATGGGCAATAAACCCATCAGGGAAATTATGGCACTGTATAATAGCAAGTGCCTTACAGGAACATGTTATGGGGCTGCATTATGGGGGGCATCCAATCATTCCACCCTCTAGACTAAAGAAAACATTTTCCTTCGGAGATTGTTGGCTGTCCCAAATTCTAACCCCACATACAGCGTACAGAAAGAGCTAGGTGCACCTTATATTAAGGATTTTATTAGCATGGCAAGTTTAAACACCTGGTATGGAATATGGAGCAAGGAGGGCACAAAATTTACTCAGGAGATTATTAAAGACTGTTTGACACTAGAACACGGGAAAAAGATCCCATGGTTGATATATATTAAGAAACTTTTAAATGAATGTATTGAAAATGATGTTTTTAATAATCCCCCAAATACTTGAGTATAATAAAAAGGACCTGAAAACAGCCATTATGAAATCACGAAGTTGGTCAAGGGAAATCGAGGCAAAAACAAAACAGACGACCAAGGTATATAGTGATAGGACCTTAGGGACAGGAATTCAATACTATTTAACTCAGGTAACAAACATAAGACACAGATTTTACCTTACGAGACTAAGAATGGAGATAGTCCATTTTTTAATAGCTTTCCCATCGATGGGGAAATGGAAACAAAATCTTCCAAAGTGCCCCTGCGATGGAAAGTCAGATCAGACAACCTTGCATTTTATTCTATTCTGTGGTTTTTATAGAGATTTAAGAAAGAGTATTTTACGCCCGTTGTTTTTAAAGGAGAGAATTTTTACATACAAAATCGCCTTTAAATATATCTGTAACCTAGCAAATAATAGAGTCTGTAATGCAGTGGCGGTCTACATCCAGAAGGCAATTACAATAAGAAAAAAGAATTCACATCTCGAGGCTCTGATATATGAAGAAGATAGGTCCCTAGAATAAAAACTGACGGATAGGAAGCGAGTACTGTTCCCCATTACATACTTAGTACATGGTACATTAGATAGAATGTTTTTGATGGTTCAGATGCTGGAACCCTAAATGCACATTGTTTTCCTTTATTGTGACCTAAGGGGTAAATGCCGTTGTCCTGCATATTGTAAATTTATGATTTGTCCTTAATTGTATATTAGACATAACACTTTTTAAGGGTAATGAAAATTAATGGATGTGTTGTTGGAACCTTAAATGCACTTTACGGTTTTCTTCATATTGTGACAAAAGGGGAAAAAGCCTCGTCTTGCACAACGCAAATTAAGGTTTTTGATTTTGACTGTATATTCTGCACAAAGCACTTTATGTGAAATGAAATTAATGGACGTGCTGCTGAAATTTAAACGCACTTTATTGTATTCTCTCGCGATGAAATGAAAAAAAAAGTCTTTCTTGTTTTAGGATGCTTTTATGGTTGTATCTTTTTAACTAACCGAATAAAGCTTGTTTGATTTGACTCGAACAACATTGAACGCAGCACCTGGACTCTGCCAGCTATGAGTCCTGCCCATCCCAAGTGGTGCACCCAAGTCCTAGACCCTTGGAAGTGGGCCTGAAGGACCTTCGCCAGGTCTGCTGTGGTCCCACCAGCACCAACGTTGCGCAACACATCCTCAACGCGGGATCTCGCAATGCTTCACAACCACGATTTATGGTACTCTAGTTTAACGGGACTAACTTGATTCTTATCCAGCCCGTGCTCCATTGAGGTCGGCCTGAACGTGTGACTTTGTCCTGGAACAGAACAACAAGACAACCATGGTTGGTGCTGTGTGCTTCTAGGCACTATCTTTACTTGAATCGCTAAAATTACAAAACTCTGGTTCTACTGAATAGATTTTTGATATTTTGTTCTTAAATAACTAGTACATTTTACTCTATTTTTCTAAATTGTTATGGGACTTTTCTTGTGTTGGGTTTTCACTTTATTACTGTTTGAAGTGCTGCATAAATACTTTACACATTTGCGTCTAAGTTAAGCCTGGCTGATTTTGTGTCAAGCTACCAGAGCGTTAAGCACAGGTTAATTTGGGGTGCTTGTGAGTCACCCTGACAGAGACTGTGGTTCCTGCTTGAGTAAGGCTTCACCCCCCCACCCCCCCTACCAGTAATCCAATTTCCAACATTGGTGTTCAACAGTGACATTTGGACTTGTGTTTCTGCAGTGCCATACAGTGATTTTGTGTAACACTAAAATCCCAGATAAATAATTTGATTCCAATTTAATTTTCTCTTTTACATTTTTCCAAATCTTTTCTCATTTGTACCAGACTGCCTGTGACCATACCAGCAGTAATTGAGTTTGAGCTGGCCTACCTGGAAAGTTATTTTCCAAGGAAGGGGACTGAGGGGCTTTTATTCAAGGTCCAGCATTAGTGCCCTGTCAGATCCTAAAAAGTAGTGGAATGCTGTTCCTCATACGGTGGTGCCTAGTCAATGCAAGTCAGAGAACCACCCGCTATCATTGGAAATGATAGTGGAGGTGGAACCTACTCAAGAAGAGGGATTCGGAGGGGATTCCGCTTTTTCGGAACTAGGGTTCTCACACACCCAGCAAGCTAGGTGTCATGCTTCATCATCTGGACCTGCTCCTCGTTGGGTCGGCACTGCAATACCCAACGGGCACCCGCGAAGGGGCTCTTTGTCGGAGATCTTTTGTTCCTTGCCGTTTGATGAAGTGGGGGTGTGTGGCCCGTGTTAGTGTAGATAAAGTGGAGTGAGTGGGTTAAAAAAGGTTGGATAATCCAGATAACACTTTTATTCAGGAGGTTATCCACCTCAGTAAAAGCATGAAGAGTGGCAGCTTCCCTGACGTGAAGGTTCAGTTAAAGCTATGCTCATCTCTTGGGGTCAACATGTTTCTTGCCTTGTGGTAAGAATAATCCGTGGCAATTCTTCAGGACCTAATCTGTGAACAGTGAACCTATCTACACTAAGTGGTGCGGCTGTTAGCTAACTACTACAAGTAAGCACTACGTCACAATTCTTCAGTAGTGTGGTTCAGTAACCTGGAGAGATGGATATAAAAAATATATGTATATCTCTACACTGCTGTAAACACCCATGTTAAGGTCACTTAGTGCTCAAATCACAACTCCTAAAACCTCTCCTTTCCCCACATTAAAGAGAAAGTGTAACGAAGAACTAGGCACAATAAAAACAGTTAAAGTCTATGTGATATGGGGCTTGACTATCATCCCCTAGTGCAAGTTAAAATATAGTCGGAAACTATCCAGCTATAATTAGGAAGACTGGCCTTCCCCCTAGGAGAGGCGATGGTAGTGAGGGAGGAATGGTCGTTTAAAAACAAGGTGAGGAGTACAAAGCTATAACTGGCAGCGTGACATGTCACATCAATAGTGAAGTGAATGTGGAATATGTCATGCTGAAGCTCACCTCCCACTGTCAGGAATGTCACCTCAATCGGTGCGGCGATTCAATGGGACACTTGGTGGCATGGTGTCCTGTAAAACAAAGTGCAGGATGGTGGACAAATCACAAGTTAGTGTGGCAGAGGTGCGCGACCAATCTACGTATCATTGCCTGTCCACTCATGTCGACAAGCGGGGAGCCTCCACGGGTTCAACCCGCCCCCCCCACATCGACCCACCTACACAAGGAGGGCGTATCAGGAAGCTGTCGGCGAATGGTGCAGCTCCTCACCTGCGGAAACCCTGAGCTGACCATATAGTCACACCGTACAGTGCCCAGCCTGCCCCTCAGTGCGTATCTAGGGGCCCACAGGTAGCAGGGTCATACAGCGTCGTTGCCACTTGCTGTGCCGCCAGAATTCAAGTTGTGACTTAAAACGGTCACGGGCCCCTGCCCCAGACGTCAATAGTACTCACCAGTCCTGCGGGGGTCCTGGCTAATTCACCTACCCTCCTCGCCGGCGCCGGAGTATAGACTGTCAGCTCCAAACGGAGTTGAAGTACTATTTCCGGGTCACGTGCGAGGACGGGGGCGGTGTCCATCCCGCGTCATCTCAAATACCGCCTTCTAGGTTATTAAGGCAGTATGACTGGCCGAAATAACGGCCATCTTAAAGTGTAGTAAGTATCACTCAGGGCAATAGGAACAACCGGGTCACTAAGCTGTCTGGTGTGTTAATAATAGCCCATGTATATATTGGAGAGAATACATGGTGACATGTGGTGTGAAACATGTCCATTGATGCATGTGAGATAAAAATAAAGAAATATAAATACAAACATATTGGTCGATATTGGGAGAGTGTACCATAGCCAGCGGTCGTAAAGCAACTGCGGTACTGCTAGAGGTCATCACACGATAGTGCGTTAAGCACGATGGTGGCCCTGCGTTATATATATATGGCGTGGCACAATCTTTACTTGAATCGCTAAAATTACAAAACTCTGGTTCTACTGAATAGATTTTTGATATTTTGTTCTTAAATAACTAGTACATTTTACTCTATTTTTCTAAATTGTTATGGGACTTTTCTTGTGTTGGGTTTTCACTTTATTACTGTTTGAAGTGCTGCATAAATACTTTACACATTTGCGTCTAAGTTAAGCCTGGCTGATTTTGTGTCAAGCTACCAGAGCGTTAAGCACAGGTTAATTTGGGGTGCTTGTGAGTCACCCTGACAGAGACTGTGGTTCCTGCTTGAGTAAGGCTTCACCCCCCCACCCCCCCTACCAGTAATCCAATTTCCAACATTGGTGTTCAACAGTGACATTTGGACTTGTGTTTCTGCAGTGCCATACAGTGATTTTGTGTAACACTAAAATCCCAGATAAATAATTTGATTCCAATTTGATTTTCTCTTTTACATTTTTCCAAATCTTTTCTCATTTGTACCAGACTGCCTGTGACCATACCAGCAGTAATTGAGTTTGAGCTGGCCTACCTGGAAAGTTACACTGTGGTTAAGCTTAAACAGTTCTGTAAGGAAATGGTACTGCGGACCAAAAAGGGCACCAAGAAAGCTCTGAGGGCCTAGACATAGGTCCACCAGACAGCGACAGAGAATTGGAATGAGAAAGATGATATGGATGAGCAGGGCCTGGATACCAGCCCTGAGATACAGAACTCAGGGGAGGGGGATGACTCATCTCCCGAGTTGGAACTACCTGCCACAGCGGGATGCAGTGTATCTTCATATGGCCTGTCCTCAGAGGAGTTGGATAACAGGAAGGTAGAGAGGGAGTTTCAGTTGGAAATGGTCAAACTCACAATGGAAGAGAGATTAAATTTAGAACAATTGGCTCATAAAAGGAGCCTCAGAAAGCTGGACCTTAATAACAGAAAATCAGAGTCCAGCACCCATGGTGGCAGCATTACCAAAGTGTTTGAGGGGGGACAAGAAACTTCACATACCTAAAGATATGGTGCCCAGTAATGTGGTAGGGGATGACCTAAACAAGCGATTTTCTGCCTATGAGGTGGCCCTTAAGATTCACAGGATCCCAGAAGAGTTTTGTGGTGCATCACCCTGGAGACACATGCCTACAGTGGGGAATGATACCTTACTTACACTGAAGGAGGGGGGCCAGATGAATTACCGCCCAGTGTAAACGATCCTTGCCACCAAATATGGACTCACCCCAGAAAAGTACCACTTTAGGTCCAGGGATAGCAAAAAATTTCAGAACCACTACTTGGGGGGGGGGGGGGGGGGGGATTTTCTCGATTATGCTAGCAAGGCATTGACTAGTTGGGTGTGGGGCGGCAACATTGATTATTTTACTGATTGTATATATTAATGAGTTGGGTAATGTGCAATATTTATGTAAGAATTTATTTCTGGGAAATAAAGTATTTTGACTTGACGATTTTACTGGGTTGTTTAATCTGATACTGAGAGACTACATGTTCATTATCTGTTTTACAGAGCTGTGCCAGCATCTAGTTGACAGTAAGCTCACTGACACCAGGGAGCTACTAAGGATGTGGACCTCTGGGTCAACACCAGTGTCCAAAAAGGTTTTGGGGGGTGAGGGGGGATACTTGGATCGTAACACAGGGAGGTTCGTCTCCCAGTGAACGGAGTGCTCCAAGTATGGACACTCAAGGGAGACACCAAATGTCCCAAGAGGCCATTGCCCCCCACTGACGGGCAGACACCTGGGTTGGCAAGTCTAGCTCTTGGGGAGGCGGTGGTCACAGTTAGCTTTGGGGAACACGACAGAGGTTACCTTAGTGTCCCTAGGGGATGGAGAGCTGGTGCGAAAAGCCCATATGTCTTCCAATAATACTAAGTATAGGCAATGGGTCACCATCAATGGGCAAAGGGTAGAGGAGCCATTAGGACTACTGTAAAGTGTCATGTGGGGTCCTCAGAGCAGGTCCTCCATAATACATTACACCACGTCATAGTCGCAGACAACCGTGAGAGTCACTGCCTAGTGGCTCTATTTTTCTTTGAGTGGGGAAGAGGGGGATTCTAAGGTTCGCTAAAAATATCTGTGAGCCCTGCCTTGCCTGTAGATTGTAGGGCAACGACCTAGAGCACACAGTCTGGAAGGAAGTGGAACTCAAGTCACACCTGGAGATGTTTGGCTTGCCTGAATGGGTCTGTATGACCACAGGTTCCATGGCTGTATGAGAGGGAAGTCAACGAAACCTGGAACAATGGCCCGGAAAGCTACCAACAAGAGGAAGGGCAGGGGGAGCAGGAAACCCACCCCTGAAGTTCCCACAGTCCAGGTTGACGTGGCACCTGAAGCCCCACCTTCCAGAGAGGACATTGCCATCCTGGGAGACCTGCCTGAACTTGCTTGGTGGTAAGTTAAAGATGGACCCATCAAGAAGGAATTCGGCAAAGCGCAGAAGGAGTGCCCAACTCTAGAGGTATTGAGGCGGCAAGCTAAGGCACAGGCAGCAGATGCTACCTCTGGAAATCACCTTATCTATTGGGAGAATTACCTACTTTACAGTGAGCCTAAGGTTCCTGGACCTGGGCAGCCTGTGTGCTGATAGTCCCTCTGTGTTACAGGGCCTTCCTACTGGGTTTGGCTCATGATATACTCCTGGCAGAACATCTGGAGCAGGACAGGACCTTTGCCAGGCTTGTCCTCCACTTCCATTGGCCCCAGATTAAAACTGTCTTAGACACATTCTGGAGGTCCTGCCCCACCGGCTAGGCCAGCAGGAAAGTAGGAAAAAAGCTTACGGTTCCCCTGACTCCTTTGCCCGTCATTGGCACCCCCTTTTAGAGGGTTGACATTGACATTCTTGGTCCTTTGGAACACAAAATAGCCCTAGGCAACAGGTTCATCCTGGTCTTAATGGGCAACAGTAGGAAGCTGGCTCTGTATATACTATACCAAATTGAGGTATAGTGTGTACAGTCCAGTGGAACCTCAAAGGTAGGCAGAGGTAAAAGTAGATAGCACCTTACTCTCTATTTGTGGTAGTGTTAAGCATTTGTTGTACACACCCAATCAGCAAATGATGTCACACACTCAAAGACTGAACTCAGACTAATTTGTTTGTATCAAAAATATTATTTATTTTATTCCTAGAACCAAGCCAGGCCTGGTGCAGGTAAGTGAAATAAATGCTTTGCAAAATCTTATGCATTGTTTACAATAGAAAGCAGGTTCAAATGCAGTTGATTGAAATACAAGTAAGTCAAAATGTCGGAATTACTTTTTAGTTACTTTATAGATTACTTTGTACATTACTTTTCAGATTACTTTTTAAGTTACTTTTTCTACTCAGTGTGATAAGCCTGGATATCCCACTGGGACATTTCCTAGAGAAAAGGTAAGTAAATCAGTTTTTGTACAGTTGCAGTTTGAGGTTTCCATACAAATCAACTCCACACTTACAACTTTTTCAAGGAAAAACAGTCAATGTATTCCTATGGAGAGAAATGAAGTTATCAGTTAACAGGTAAGTACTTTGTTGTGGGAGTTGGTATTCTGGGGTTAGAACCAGGGTTCCTCCAGGGTCAAGGATGCACTCTCAGAACACCATCAGCGGCACTAGGGCGGCAGGGTGCAGAGTGCTGAGGCCCAATGGTATCCAGTGGGGAAAGGGGGCCTCCGGTTGGTGGCTGCTCATGATCAGGCCACTAGGTTGTGGGAGCAAAGCTCCTGGACTTAAGCTCAGGGCAAAGGGGGATCCAGTTCAGCACAAAAGGTGCACCCACAGTGGCACAGGGGCGGCCGGGTGCAGGGTGCTGTTTTGGCGTCGGGTGCCCGGTTGTTTTCAATGGGAGTTGCCGGTTTTGGATTTTAGCTGCAGGCTCGGTCCAGGAAGACTTCCAGGAGGAACCAACAGCTGGGCAGGTAAGTTGGAGGGCTCGGGATGTAGGAGCATCTCGGGTTCTCTTCTCCTGGGCGCAGGGCGGCTGGATGCAGGGGTGTCTTTTGAGGTCGGATTTCACCTTATCGGGCCACTTGCGGTTGGAGGGGTTCTCTGTGCAGAGGCCGTAGGCGACGTCGGGGAGTCCTGGAGGGGTCAACCCACGGTGGACTCTGACTCTGGAGCGCTGGGGGACCTCGCTGGGACCGGTGGGCCACTCGAACTTGGGCCGTAGGCGACGAGTGCAGTGGTGGTTCCAGGCGTCGGGTTTCTTTGTCCTCAGCAGGCTCGGAGTCTTTCTTGGCTATTTCTTTTGAACAGAGCTGCTGTTCACGGGAGATCTTTGTTGAAGGCAGTCAGTCCTCCCAGGGGATCTGGGGGTCACTGGCTGCAGGACAAGGCGACTTTTGGCGCAGGATCTCTGGAAACTGCAGATGGGCAGGTAGGGCTGGGGCCAAGTCAGTACTTCTCTGCAGTCTCCTCTGCTGGGCGTATTCTTTCATCCTTCTTAGGTTGTGGGAATCTGCCTTCTTGGTTCAGGGCTGCCCCCTAAATACTGTATTTAGGGGATGTTTTAGGGGTCTCGAGGTCAGTTGCCATTAAGCTACTGACCTTAGGGTGACTACACCCTGGGTGTGCTCACCCCACGTGGGGGGGGGGCACAATCCCTAATCCTGATTGGGGAGTGCCTGCCATCTGCAAGATGGCGGGCACTGAAGAGTGGGCTTCACCTCGCCTCCCCCACCTGAGGGGTAGGGTTGGTAGAGGTGGGCACACCTTCTGGGCTGGCTAATTGTTCCCGCCTGTCTTCACGTTGAAAAGGAGGGGAGACAGGAAGGGGGCCTGCTCCTGATAGTAGGATTGGCTGGGGGTCGCATTACAAATGCGGCAGGGCCTTCAAAGCTCCCTTGCCACAGACGGCTCTTCCTGGCCTCGGGGAGGTGTGAACACCTCCGTCCAGGAAAGGCTTTGTTTCTGGGCTTAGGGAGCACAGGCCCCCACCCCAGGGGTCCAGAAACATGTCTCGTTGTGGCAGGCTGGTGTGTACCAGTCAGGGAACCAATCAGAGGCTGGTCATTTTTCAGGGGGCATCTCTAAGATGCCCTCTGAGTGCATTTTTCATTAAATCCCACACTGGCATCAGTGTGGGTTTAATGTGCTGAGAAGTTTGATACCAAACTTCCCAGTTTTCAGTAAAGCCATTATGGTGCTGTGGAGTTCGTAATGACAAACTCCCAGCACCATATACTCTTAATGGCATTACTGCACTTACAATGTCTAAGAATTGGTCTAGACACTGTAGGGGTACAGGGCTCATGCACCTGTACCCTCACCACTAGTATAGTGCACCCAGCTAGAGGGGTGGCTGACCTATGCCAGGACAGTGGATTGTAGGCATGGCACACAGGGATGTGTGCCATGTCGACTCTTCACTTTATTCTGCACCAAAACATGCAGCCTGCAATGGCAGTGTGTGTGTGGAAAGGTACAGGGCCTCTAAGGGTGGCACAATAAGTGCTGCAGCCCTTAGAGGCCTTCCCTGTCCACAGTACCCTGGGTACCCATGGTACCTTTTAAAGGGACTGACATGTGACAAGGTGAAGTTTTGGGAAAGAACACAGGCCCGGGAACCGGATTGAAAGGGACCCAGGGCACATCAAGTCAAAGTGCATCAGTAGTCTGGCAAAAAGTGGGGAGGTTACTGCAACAGAAACCCAGCTTCCTACAGCGACATCACTTGGTACACCAAACACAAAAGAAGAAGGTTGCCTATAACAATACGGTAAGGAAACCGTGGTAAGGTATAGAAACCTTAATGTTGTAAGTCATGTATAACAAAAGGGGGGTCTAGAAGGTCATCCTTAGTGGGAGAGGATGCCTCACACACAATATTGTGTCATACTTCATCATAGACATCCTCTCCCCACCCTGGTAAGATGGTACTACCAGGGCAGACTCGACCTCCACGAAGACTTGGCGAAAGGAGGGAGTTCTTACATAAAACGTACAGGACAAAGGCGGGATCCAGTTGAATTAAAAATACCTTCAGGTGCCTCGGTTATCACCATTATTAGTGAGGACCTGAGGTACGTTAAAAACAAATACATTGATGGACTCTACAGAGAATAATGTCTCTGATCCATCTTGAAGTAAGCCAACATGTTTCTGCCCTCACTAAGAGCCTAAACGGCCTAGGGCACTTGTCAGGGCTATCGGATCCCTACAGAAACATTATCGGGTGTCCACTATATCCCTACTTACTAGTGTGGGGGAATACACCTAAGGTGTGCCCAAGTGACTCCTACCTGGAAAACCTCTTGAGCGCAAAACATAATGAACCCTAGACTTTAGGGGATACCAGAGACTCAGTCAAAAGGAGGGGTGGTGGCCTTCATAATCACCCGTTCTTCAGAAGGACCACCATTCTGAGGAACCTACTGAGTCCGCTCCCTGCCGGATGGTACAACACCACTTGGTACCCAGAGGCCATCCCTCTAAGGTATGTGACTGCACCGGCGGTGGCTAGAGTCCTGATGGGGATTTTCACCAGCGTGAGGTTCCCCAGAGAAGTAGTGTCTGACAAAGGCAATACCTTCAAGTCAGCGTACATGAAGTCCATGTAGGATAAGTGTGGGGTAACCTATAAATTCTCCACACCCTATCACCCTAAAACAAATGGGCTTGTTGAGTGGTTCAAAAAGACCCTGAAAGGCATGATTATGGGCATGCCTAAGCCCATGAAGTGGAATAGGGATGCTCTTGTGCTGAGCCTGTTGTTCACCTACAGGGAGGTGCCACAGAAGGGGGCTGGGTTTAGCTCATATGAACTCCTCTATGGACATCCTGTTAGGGGACCTTTTAGCCTTGCGAGATGGGTGAAAGCAAGTTCCCAGGAGACCCCCTCAGAATGTGGTCAGCTACATTCTACTATGCAATCAGATGCAAAACTTCTAGAAAAAGGCAAACAATCTTGAGGCCAGTCAGGAAGCAATGAAACTCTGGTATGACCAAAAGGCAATTCTGGGCGAGTTTCAACCTGGCCAGAAGGTGTGGGCCATGGAGCCTATAGAGACCAGAGCTCTCCAGGATCACTGGACAGGCCCATATGAGATGGAGGGAAAGGGGGGGTGGGGGTGCCACCTACCTGGTGGATCTCAGGACCTCTAGAAACCCCTTCAGGGTGCTTCACATGAACCAACTCAAGCCACATTTCGAAAGGTCTGAGGTCACCATGCTCTTGGTAACAGATGACTGAGTAGAAGAGGAGAGTGAACCTCTCTCTGACCTTCTGTGTTTTCAAAGAGCATGATGGGTCACTAGAGGAGGCTAACCTCTCCCCTACTCTGATCCCAGAACAGCAGAGTGACTGTCGTCAGTTGTTGGGACAGTTTTATTCTCTGTTCTCCCTCTCCCCTGGGCTGACACATTTGATTACCTCGATATAGATACAGGAGACAGCATGCTTGTCAAAAACAAAATTTACAGGTTATCGAATAAGGTGAGGGCCAGTATCAAGGAGGAGGTCCTCAAGATGCTGGTGTTGGGGGGGAGTGGGGGGGGAGGATTGAGCCATCCAACATTCCCTGGTCCAGCCCAGCGGTGCTGGTGCCCAAGGATGCCCCAACTGGGCACCACCTCAGAACCTGATCAGGTTCTGAGTGGACTACAGAGGACTCAATTCCGTCACTAAGACGGACACACACCCCATCTCCCCCAGCTGATGAGCTCATTGACAGGCTTGGCATTGCCAAGTTCCTCAGTACCTTTGATCTCGCATCACGGTACAAACAAACTTGTCTGACTGAGGGGGCAAAAGAAAGGGCAGCATTCTCAACATAAGAAGGCCACTTCCAGTTCAGGGTGATGCTGTTTGGCTTGAAGAATGACCCTACCACCTTTCAGAGGTTGGTGAACAGGCACGTGGCTGGGAAGGAGGCATTCTGTACCACCTACCAAGATGACAAAGCAGTCTCCGGCTCCAGCTGGGAGGAATAGCTGTACCATCTCCAGAAGAAGCTTCAGGCCCTGCAGTAGGCGGGCCTATAATTTAAGACCAGTAAGTGCCAGGTAGGGCAGGATACTGTGATGTATAGCCACATGGTGGGTGGAGGCAAGGTACAGTTCCTCCAGGCCAAGACTGAGACTATCCTAGCCTGACAACCCCCTAAATCTCATTCTAAGGTGAGGGCCTTCCTGAGTCTTATCGGTTATTATAGGAGGTCCGTTAATGGTTATGGCACCATTGTTGCCCCCTTAATTGATCAGACTTCGAAGAGACAGCCGAAAAAGGTGATCTGGTTAGAGGCCGGTCAGAAAGCCTTTGACTCCCTCAAGGAGGGCATGTGTACAGCACCAGTACTCAAGGCTCCAGACGTACTCAAGGCTCCAGACTTCCCCAAGGAATTCATTGGTCAGGCTGACGCTTCAGCGCATGGCATAGGGGATGGCTTAGCACAGGTAAATGAGGCGGGCCGAGACCAACCTGCAGTCTTCTTTAGCAGAAGGTTACTTCCCCAGGAACAGAGGTGGTTTGCTAATGAGAGGGAGACCTTTGCAGTGGTCTGGGTACTGAAGAAGCGGAGACCATACCGGTTTGGAACTCACTTTGGGTTCAGACACCACAGACCCATCAGATGGCTCATGCAAATGAGAGATGAGAATCCCAAGCTGTTGAGGTGGTCCATCTCCCTACAGGGAATGGACTTTACGATGAAACACCATCCTGGGACAGACTAGTGAAGAATGGTCTCCTTAAGCTTCATGCAAGTCAGTAATGTCTGTGGTGAATGAATGAATATTAGCCTTATAAAGCGCAAACTTTGCCCAGAGGCATCAAGGCGCTTCAAACAGGGCCATCAGACAGAGATGCACGTTGGGCTCATGCTAATAGACTGGTAAAGAGCCAAGTCTTCAGGGCCTTACGGAAAAGAGAGTGAGACACTTGTCCAGAAATAGAGGAGGGGAGGGAATTCCAGAGCCTAGCAGCGGCAATGGAGAAGGCTTTCCCGCCCCCCCGCCCCCAATCTGGCTCTCTTATACCTGTGGACTACCAACAGATTTTTACTGGCAGATCTTAGCTGCTTGGTAGGAACATATCGTCGGAAGAGCTCTTTAATACCTTCCCAACCTTGATTGTAGAAAGCCTTGTGAGTAAGACAGAGCTTTAAACAGAATTCTCCGGTTTAAAGGGAGCCAATGCAACTCACTGACAGCAGCGGAGACTGAATGGAATTTAGGAAGGCCCATCACCAGCCTGGCCGCAGCGTTCTGTACCAGCTGCAGACAATGAACAAGCCCTTTGTTAATGCCCAAATAGAGGGCATTACAATAATCCAGCCTAGATAACACTAGGGTGATGACTGCCTGCTTTCGAGAGGTAAAAGAAAGAAATTGAGAAATTTTCCTGAGAATCCTGATGGTCCCAAAGCAGGTGGACACCGTTCTGTTTATCTGGGGGCCCAGAGAGAGGGAATTGCCCACTATAACACCGAGATTTTTTCCTAGGGACACTGGGCAAGGGCAGGAGCCAAGCATGTCAGGCCACCAGGCATTGGACCAGATATGCTGTTGTTTTCCAAAGTGCAAAACCTCTGTTTTGTCCCCGTTAAGTCCTTAAATGGGGACTGTGACTGCAATCCTCTTGTTCTCAAGGTCAAGGAGCAGTCTGTCAGGTGCATCAAGCAGCTGGGCAATTTACTTATGGACCCCTACAGTTGTCTGTATGCAAGATCTTGTAAGTGTGACTTCAAAGTCCTACCAGATAGTGGTGTTCGAATTGGCTGATCCCTTATGTCCTCCGAAATAATTTCTTATGGATTCCCTTAATGATCCCCAGAAGGGTGGGTCTTCGAGAGCATCGCGTTGAAGCTTCCATGTGGGTATGGGCGTTGTTCCTCTTCCCTAATAAATATGTAACATCAATGGGTTATGATCCAATATGGTATGCCCTAAATATACAGCTGTGCTAACCACCGATAAGAAACTATGATGGCCGATGAAACAATTGAATTGGACATGTAAGCCATGAACTGCCAAGTAAGGAAAATGTTATTCACCCTGTAAGCATCTGTTCGTGGCATGTAGTGCTGTAGATTCACATGATGTGCATACTCCTGCCATCTAATGTTGGGCTAGGGATGTGTGCAACTTATTTTTGTTTGAAGAAGTCTTTTCGAGTCACGAGGAGTGGCGACTACACTTATTATAGGTAATGAGCATGGGCATCCTCTCCGTAGTTAGATTGTTTGAACGCACAGAGGGCGAAGATGTAGCTGGAGCAGAGAGATACAGTAAAGATGACCATGTGAAGTAAAGGATCAAGATAAGATCATCTGCAACAGACTCCAAGTGACAGGGGTGGGCACATGTGAATCTACAGCACTACATGCCACAAACAGACGCTTACAGGGTATGTAACATTTTCCATTTGAGGCATGTGTAGCTGTAAATACACGATGCATAAACTGTAAAGCAGTCTTCCCAAAAGCGGTGGCTTAGCCTGAAGATGTTGCTGAAGACTGGAAGAATGTGTGTAGAACAAAATGGCCAACTCTAGCTTGTTATCTAGCCAGGACATACACACAGCAGTGCTTAGTAAAAGTGTGAGGAGTGGACCAAGTAACTGCTTTGCGGATGTCAGCTAATGGTATGTTCCTTAAGAAAGCCAAAGAAGCCCCATTCTTGCAAGTAGAGATGGACAAGGACCTTTTAGCTTTACCGTAACAAGTTTGAAAGCACTTGACAAGCAAAGATGCAACCCCTGCCTTGGCAAGGACACGCCCCCTGTGTGGCTTAGAGCAGGGCACGAATAGTTGTTGTGTCAAACAAAATGATTTTGTTCTGTCAACGTAGTAGATTAAAGCCCTTTTGACATCTTAGGTATGTAAAGTGTATTCCCATAAAGATTCTTAATGTGTAAAGAAGACTGGTAACTCAATTGTCTGATTAAGGTGGAAGCTAGACCACCTTGGGGAGAAATTTGGGGTTGGTTCTGAGAACCACCCGATCGTGACAAACCAGGAAGAAAGGATCTTCCAAGGTAAAAGCATGTATCTCACTGACTTGTCTAAAGGAAGTGATGGCTACAAGGAAAGTTACTTTCCAAGGAAGAAATTGCAGCAGGCAAGAGTGAAAAGGCTCAAAAGGGGGTCACATGAGCCTAATATGAACAATGTTAAGATTCCAAATCGGTGCAGGAGACATCTGGGGTGAGATAACGCTCTTAAGTCCTTCTATAAAGGCATCAATGACTGGTACTCTGAAGAGCGAAATGTGTTGCCTATTCTACAGGTAAGCAGCCACAGCAGCCAGATGTAATCAAATGGAAGTGTAGGCAAGGCCTGATTGCTGAAGGTGGAGAAAGTAACAGACAATGTCTTGTACAGCAGAAGATTGATATGTTTGGGAAGACAATAGTGCACAAAACGTTTCCACTCAGCTTCATAACAGGTCCTGGTGGTAGGCCTGCCTGCCTCGCAAAGATTAGACATACACTCCTCTGAGAGATTAAGATAACCAAACTCTAAGAACTCACGAGCGAAACTGCAAGATTGAGAGGCTGAAGACTGGGGTACCAGTGACTGCTGTGGTTTTGTATGAGAAGGTTCAGCCTGTTGGGGGATTCTCGTGGAGAACTAGAGAACTCTAGGAGAGTGGAGTGCCATGGCTGGTGCGCCTAGGCTGGAGCGGAGATAAGAGTAAGGGATATCTGCCTCAACCTGCAGACTACAATTGGTAGGAGTGGGAGAGGCGGAAAAGCATAGGCATATATCCCTGACTAGTTCATCCATAGTGCATTGCCCATGGACTGTAGGTGTTGTAATCTGGTGGCGAAGTTTAGGCATTTTGCATTTTTGGCAGTGGCTAACAGATCCATCTAAGGAATACCCCACTGCTGAAAGTAAGGGAGTAGAGTCTGGGGGAGGAGTTCCTACTCGTGGACCTGTTGATCCTCCCCATCTGGAGAGCGAGGCGACCGTAGTAATTGTCTCTTTTGGAACAAGGTCTAGAGAAGGCCGTCCTGCAACTGGTTGTTTGCATTCCACCACTGCAGAGAGCGATGTGTACTGCAACAACATTAGATCATCTAATAGACGCTCCGCTTGAGACCCCTGTGTCAGTAGGCACTGCTGTAAAGCTTGCATGTGTAATCTTGCATGAGGAATTCCAGAGAGGCAGGACGCCATCATGCCTAGCAAGCACATAACCGTCCTGACGGTCCGTCTGAAAAAGACGCAGCAGGATCTGGAATGCGTTCACCCTGGCAAGACGGGGGTAAGCTTTTCCCACTCTTGAGTCTAGAGTAGCCCAGATGAAGGGTTGTATTTGGAGGGGCTAAAGGTGGGACTTGCCTACATTTATGGCAGAATCCTCGTCTTTGAAGAAGATCTATGGTGGTCTGCGTGTACGCTAGACATTGCTGCTGCGTGGCATTCTTGATCAGCCAGTCGTCTAGGCAAGGGAATATGTGAATGTAGCCCCATCAGAGGTGAGCGGCTACCACGGCTATATATGTGGTAAATACCCTAGTGGCTGTTGTGCCCCCGGAAGGGAAGCACTTTGAACTGATAACGCTGTTCACTCACCACAAACTGCAGGAATCTTCGATGAGATGGGTGGATGGGAATGTGAGTCCTTCAACTTGAGGGCGGTCATGTAGTCGCCTTGCCGCAAAAGAGGGATGACATCCTGAAGTGTGACCATATGAAAATGTTCCGACAGGATGCACTTGATGAGTGGCCGGAGGTCGAGGATGGGTCTGTGGGAGCCATACTTTGGGGATCAAAGTACAGGGAGCGCACCATCTTGCTGCGATGTTGCAGCAGCATTGGCTCTATGGCCTCCTTGGCAAGTAACACACACAGCTCCTCTTACAGCAGACACTGGTGTTCTGTGGACAATTTGTATGTGCATGGGGGAATGATGGGTGGGGTTCAAACAGTACCCCGCCCATATGATGTCTAGAACCAACCGATCAGAGGTAATTGCCTCCCAGTGAGGCACGAACCCTTGCAGCCTCCCCCAGACAAGTTTTGCATGGTCGGGGAGAAGGAGGAGAGCGGCCTTGTTTTAGGGCAGGGCCTCCTTTAGGAGCTGCTCACTTGCCCTCTCTACCTCTGCCATTGCTCCTCTTATAGCCTCCCCTATAGAAACCCTGTAAAGGTGTTTGCTGCTGTTGTCTGGTGAAGGCGGTGGAAGTCTATGGCGTTGTAGCTGCCTTGGCTGCGCCACGGTACTGGGGCGGCGAAAGGAGACGCGGGCAGTAGGTGTCTGTAGTGCAGCCATGGCTTTAGCCATGTCAGTATCCTTTATTTTTTCGAGCATCTCATCAACCTGTTGGCCGAAGAGATGCTTGCTGTCGAAGGGTAGGTTAAGGAGATGCTGTTGTACCTCTGGTTTAAAACCAGAGACACAGAGCTGTTAGAAATTGCATCTCTAGTTGGTAGAGGTTTGCACCCTGTACAAGCAGGGATCACAATCCTAGTCAAGGTACGCTAGATACACACTAAAAGATAACCTGTGCTCACCCTCTGGTAGTATGGCGGCACATAGCAGGCAGGCTTATCTAAAGAGGCAATGTGTAAAGTATTTGTGCAAAAAACACAAACACACACACACACACACACACTCTCAATTAAAAAAAAAAAATTACAGACTCCAAACCGGTTTAGAGAAATAGAAAATATTTATCTGAGTAACACAAGATCAAAATGACAAAAATCCAATCAGTAGAAGTCGAGATATGAATTTTAAAGAATAAATGCACAAGTAGTGGTTAGAAGTCACCAGAGGTCAACAGGTTACTTGAGGTCTAGAGGGACAGGTACAAATCCAAAGTTCAGGCTGACCGCACTGGAGGGCAGGCTGCCTACGTGACTCACTCAGGTCCCGCTGAAAAAGTACCTTGGATGGAGCAAGCGTCAACGTCGAGAGCACGATGCGTCGGTTCCGATTCACTCAGTGAATTCCCACGTCATTGTCGAGCTCCTTGGAGATGAAGGCACTGCGTCGATCCGCCCAAACCATCGTCGTCGGGCAGCTCTGATGTTTTGTTCTTGGTGCTGCCGAGAGGGCGTCTTCGGATCAAACGCTGAAGCGGCGGTTGACGTCGAGGGGCGAGGCTTCGAGGAAGACTTCGACACCAAAGGTAATGAGCGCATCAGGTCCGGCTTGGTAGTACGGTGCCGGCCATGAGGCAGTGGTGGCCCAAAGCCATTAGATAAGGCATGGGAGCTCAAAGCTGGTTACCTCCGAAGAATGGGAGATAGTGGTACTCACTGCAGTCCTACGTAACACGTGTTGATCCGGTGGGGGCCCTTCAGCTTCAATGTCGGACTCCAAGTTGGCATCGTCGGCCAAGAACACCTCAACGATTTTAGCGCCAGACTCTTTCGACTGCTGCAGACCTTCCACCTCGCCTTTGCCTAAGATGTCTGGGGTGTCCTCTTCTCTCCGGCGCTGCCCCATTAAAGCCAAGGCAATGCATTGCATGCTTTGGTTTCAAAGAGTCTTTTTGTTGTGGAACACATCACATGCTGCACAGGATTCTTCTTCGTGGTCCAGGGGCAGCGAAAAGTTACAGACTTCATGCAAATCCATCCTGGGGTACTTGGCGTAGCAAGTTGGGCAGAAACGAAAAGGAGTCCTTTTCATCACACAGACATTCTCGGCTGTCAACGTGATGGAAGTTGAGTGGAGTAGAGCCCAGTTGTGGCGAGTTTGTTGACCACGAGTCAAAGCAACATCTGACAGTGACAACCGATTAATAGTGAGATTGTTAGGACTGATAAGGGACAGTGCTGAAGGCCTGGCGAGAACATGTGTAGTCAAACTGGAGCTACCGTATACACGTCTGAACCTGATGGTAGAGAAAAGAAATTGAACTATGGAGTCAGTGCCCATGTGCATTACTTACGGTAGGTGGAGTCACCACACCTCGTGACTCGAAAAGACTTCTTCGAACAAATACAAGTTGCACAAGTCTGAACCTAACACTAGATTGCAGAAGTATGCACAGCTACAGATCCCATGAAAATATATACATATATATCGATTTGGTCAATCCTCCATGACGTGCTTCCTCCCACCAGATTGATACAGACACTTAGATGATGCTCCAAAGAAAATGTTGTGCAGTTTCATGAACACCATTATATGTTTTGGCCGCTGCCCACAACCTTGATAACACAAATGCAGCGCCGCCATTTTACCTTTTTATATATTGGACGTCATCATGGACACAACATGCACAAGTGATACATTCACACTGCCTAAACTGCTAAATAATATGCCTTTCAATTCATGTGATATTCTTAGAAACAAAAATCAATTTTTCTACATGAAATATATCATTTCATTAAACTGCATTGCACATTGATTAATTCATAATATCTAAATACATTTTTCAGTCTTGTGAAAATATCTTTTTGGGATTACATTGTACTGAGCAGATATACATATATACATATAATATATCTATCAAAGCCACACCAACCACCTCAGCAACCACCAGCTCCTCAACACCACACAGTCCCTGAGATTCAGGCCCAACCACAGTATATAAAAACAACAAGGGAACCCTACTCACTTGGAACCAGGGTACTGAAATGATTATCAAAAACAATGGCTCCTGTGGACTAATGGCAAGAAAATCTCAATAAAATAACGCACTATGGCAATGTAATGGGTTATTGTGATGTCAAAAAGAGAAGAGTCGAACACACCTTATATTAGTATTTCATTCATAATTCTTGTTTATATAGTTCTTTGAAGCAAAATTACATTCATGACATTTAACAATCAATTGATTGTAGTGAGTGGTGTCCCAGTGAAAAAAGGAACCTAAACAAATAAACCTAAATAATTTGTGACATATTCGTGACATATATACAAGGTTTCCTATATTTCATGAAAGCAACCATTGAAAGATATATTATATAAACCATGCTTTTATACAATGATACGTGCTGGCTTGTAATGATTCGCTTAGAAAAAACTGTTGACGGCGTTTCGACCCTGTGTGCAATGTAGGGTCTCTTCAGGACCTAAGATAGTAGGGACACCTGAAGGAAGGGTTTGCGCAGCCTCGTGTGGAATTTGTGGCACCGTGAGTAAAGTGAAAAGGAAGGATACTCACATGGGACCCGGCCGGGCACCCTTGTGAGGGTAGCTGTCGGCTGGCAAAATTCGGTTAGCACAATAGGAGGATTCCGCAGGTATGGAATAGAAGGGCACGGTGAGTGTGCAGATCAAGCACGAGCCGATAGGGTTTTAAGTAGAAGTAGCAGGCTTCTTCCATATGTTATGGCTCTTGATAATTATTTAAGACGGCTATGCGCCTCTTTGTGTCGCCAGTTGATAAGTAATGGGGGGGTCTTACTCAAGAATCAGTATGTTCGTGCCTGCATCAAGGATATCTGTGGAGCAGAACAGCATCTGTCTGTCTGCCTAACAGATATCCTTGATGCAGGCACGAACATACTGATTCTTGAGTAAGACCCCCCCATTACTTATCAACTGGCGACACAAAGAGGCGCATAGCCGTCTTAAATAATTATCAAGAGCCATAACATATGGAAGAAGCCTGCTACTTCTACTTAAAAACCCTATCGGCTCGTGCTTGATCTGCACACTCACCGTGCCCTCCTATTCCATACCTGCGGAATCCTCCTATTGTGCTAACCGAATTTTGCCAGCCGACAGCTACCCTCACATGGGTGCCCGGCCGGGTCCCATGTGAGTATCCTTCCTTTTCACTTTACTCACGGTGCCACAAATTCCACACGAGGCTGCGCAAACCTTCCTTCAGGTGTCCCTACTATCTTAGGTCCTGAAGAGACCCTACATTGCACACAGGGTCGAAACGCCGTCGACAGTTTTTTCAAAGCGAATCATTACAAGCCAGCACTTATCATTGTATAAAAGCGTGGTTTATATAATATATATCTTTCAATGGTTGCTTTCATGAAATATAGGAAACCTTGTATATATGTCACGAATAGGTCACAAATTATTTAGGTTTATTTGTTTAGGTTCCTTTTTTTCACTGGGACACAACTCATTACAATCAATTGATTGTTAAATGTCATGAATGTAATTTTGCTTCAAAGAACTATATAAACAAGAATTATGAATGAAATACTAATATAAGGTGTGTTCGACTCCTTCTCTTTTTGACATCACAATAACCCATTACATTGCCATAGTGCGTTATTTTATTGAGATTTTCTTGCCATTAGCCACAGGAGCCATTGTTTTTGATAATCAACCACAGTATAGAACAGCACTCATTGCTGCCACAGACTACATCTGCATGGAAACGGCACTCATTGCTGCCACAGACTACATGTGCATGATTCTCAACAGAGGAGACATGGCAGGCCTCATTCTCCTGGACCTCTCTGCAGCATTTGACATGGGTTCACATCCCATCCTCATTAGGCGCCCGCACAAGACTGGCATCCAAAGTCCCGCTCTCTGCTGGATTGGCTCCTTCCTAACAGATCGAATACAAGCTGTTCACCTTGTACCTTACTCCTTGGAAGCCGGCAAACTCATCTGCACCCACCACCCAGACACCACCTCTCTGCAGGACCCCCTACTAGCACCCATCCCAAGCATCCACAGAAGCAGATCAAGAGGACAGGTGTTCTCTTACATCAATCCTAAAGCATGGAACGATCTTCTACTCTACAGCATATATTTCTCCTCTCTTCTTGAATGCCGCAAGAATCTGAAGACCTGGCTTTTCAATTAACTAACCTACCATAGGGAAGGCTAGGCAAACACGCCTGCTTCAGCCCCAGAAAAACCTTGTGGATGATAGTGCACTTTACAAATACAAATAACATAAAATAACATATATATGTGTGCTCCTATTTCACAGAAAAGAGGCAATAACCATGAATTATTTCCTAACATTCACAGTGCTGAATTAATTTGCAGGATATTCAGTTTCCCTAAAGAAATAGATATTTAAATAGATGATTAACAAAGCATTTTGTCTTTCTGTAAGTGCTGGAAAAAACTCTAGTGCTGCTTTCAGAACATTAACAGCACATCTGACAAGGTCACTGTGGCAGGCCCATGCTTAATTCAATCCTCCATCAATGAATCCTCCCCATTTTGTGAAGATAAATATTGTAAAAGCAGAACAATGTCAGCAAAAACTTTAACTGTTTCGCATCACACTTAATTTTATTCCTTTACATAGGTCTAGTTAAACCTATTCTACAGTGTCAAGATACCAGACAAAAAAAGCACATTTCCCATTCTCCTACGAGGTGCTTTGCATTAAAATTTGACTTCTAATAATAAACATTGTTGCATAAAACACATGTTAAATATTAGCATATTAACACCAGTCACACATTCCTCATAACAATGACAGTAGTCTCTGCAGTCTCAGGAAAACGATGAATACTAAGCAGATGATGTTTAAATGCTACATAGCTTTCTAAAGAGCATTAAATCAATTAATTGATCATGCAATATAAAAAAAATACATAACGCGTCACGCCAGAGGAAACTTTTATCTGCTCATATACCTGTTTTTAGGTGATCGATCTATGTATATTCTGTTAGTCTGTCAAGCACAACACCTGCAATAATTCAAATATAGGGTGTGGTCTTTTGACCACGACCTAACAATATTCTGCGCAACATGAAGACGCAAGGTTTCAATCTCCATGGCTTCCTGATGAAGCCTGCACAGTCGAAACGCGCGTAGGACACAATTCTTAAGCCATGTTATGCATATTCTCTTCTAGCCATGCTACATGGATATATCCTCTGACCCCACTTAGTAGTACAGTATAAGACTCCCCAGACACACTGAATCAGCATTTAGTCTGTAAACCATAAGGACCCAGTGAAGACAATGTTGATAGTCTTTAATTAGTGAGGATTATTAATGATTAAATGCATTGAAATATAGAGAGTCTATATACAGAGTAATGGAAATACCTGCAAAATAATAGTACATAAGGGGAAAAAACTTGTCTCTGTAGGCTGATCCATGTAATACAGGCATTACGAACAAGTTAGAAACTGGATGAGTGTGGGAGTATGAATGAGCATTTAGGCTAAAGAGAAATTGCACTATAGATGTAAATACAACCTGTTTTTAAAGTAAACTTGGCCATATAATTCTGGTAACAATGTATTTACTGATTATATATAGATGATGTATTTGTACTAATAAATGGTTTGCATATGAATTTCGATCTTGGGTTTGCATATTTGTTTCTTTGGTAGGCCATCCGTTCTAGCAGTTACCTAAGTGTTCATTTTTTACAATTGTTATTCTATTAGCCTGTATCCTCATACATTAGCAACTATCATTTTTTTTTAGTATTTTCTTTCTGCTTTACTTACATTTGCCTCCGCTTCTGCTTCCATCCTGAAAGGCTGCCGCCCTGTTCTGCCGCGGCTGTGTGCCGTTTGTGCGGATGGCATTGAGGCGTCTTCTCAGGTTTCCTAGAGTTCCTCTGGACCTGTTCTGGTGCTTACGGTGGTGAGCGGTCTAGTTTTTCACTGCCACCACACTACTTAAGTCAGGATGCAGCGGACATAAGTAAGCCCTGCTGCCTGTCCACTTAATACGGATCTTTTGAATGTGAAATTGTTTTTATTCGCCAGAGGAAACTTTTATCTGATCATATACCTGTTTTTAGGTGATCAATCTATGTATATTATGTCAGCCTCTATCTTCGTACATTAGCAACTATTGTGTTTTCTAGTATTTTCTTTCTGTGCTACTTACCTTTGCTTCTGCTTCCGTCCTGAGAGGCTCCCACCCTGTTCCAGCGTGGCTGTGTGCCGTTTGTGCAGAGGGACGTTGCAACGTCCTCTCAGGTTTCCTGCAGTTCCTCCGTGCCTGTTCTGGTGCTTCCGGTGGTGAGCGGTCTAGTTTTCCACCGCCACCACACTACTTAAGTCAGGATGAAGCGGACAAACAGCGGACGCGCGCAGCCGGCTCGTCAAAGGCAAGCCTATCCGCACCTGGACCGGGCCAGAAACCCTGGCTCGTTGAAGTCAGAACCTGTAAGATATGAAGGTAAGGAACTTCTAGACCTCGCCCACATGAACTCGAGCTCTGGCTGCTGCCGTTTCACTCTGGGCAATGGTCTTTTACAAGAGAGTCAGAGATGTGCGTGTGGATATTCCCTTCAGGTAGAACAGATGGTCAGGGCATGTCAGACTTCAGGTACGAGGTCTAATGTGAAGTACCTAGAGACCCCAGTTTTGACAGAGGTACATTGCGGTCTCTTTAATGTTAGATCGCTTGCCAAACATGAATATGAAATAGAGGACCTCATATCTCACTATAACCTGGATGTGTATTTCCTCACGGAAACCTGGGCCGACGCAGCATCAGACCCAGATTTCGTGATAGCAGCACCCATGGATTTTTATCTTTTAGGGTGGACAGACCCATTAAGAGTGGAGGCAGGCTGGCTGGCTGTAATATATTGGGAGCAATTTGGAGCCACCTTCTCCTCAGCTCCCACCACCCACTGTGAAGTGCTTCACTTTGCCCTAGAATTAAATCGAAAAAAGACCTTTAGTGGCATTCTTCTATATCCTCCCCCAGGTTCAAGAGGTAGTTGTGCTAGTAACTTAGACTCCCTTCTTGAATCTATTTTCACCACAAATGAGTTTACAATCCTGGGCGATTTTAATGTGTATCTAGAAGATACAGCTGATAAAGATACAGTCACTCTTCTAGATACTTTTGGGACTCTAGGACTATTACAGATGGTGCACAAGCCTACACATGAGGCAAGACATATACTGGACGGCATATTCACCTCTGTATCGAGCCTGACAGTAAAAGATATCTATCCTCTTACCTGGTCAGATCATTGTATAATTTTACTTAATTATACTGTCCCAAAAGCACCAGTTGCAGTGCTGTTAGAACACACCAAATTGCTCACAAAGCCTGGAACAAGATTGACGAGGCCATGCTTCAGACCCAGCTGGATACGTCTCGGCCTACAATAAGTGCAAACGCAGATTTGGCAGCCAGAGAATATACAGACTGGCTAAATGAAGCTTTTAAGGCTACGGTACCTATTTGTAAAAGTTCAGGTAATGGCAAACTACCCTCTGCTCCCTGGTTTACAGAGGCACTGCGACCGGAAAAACAAAAATGCTGCAGATTAGAAAGACGTTGGAGAGCACAATATGATAAATTAGAAAAAAGTCATTAGAAGTCTGCATTGGTTAAATATAAAACCATGCTGATCACCGAAAAAGGGACCTTTTTTTTACCAGGCATATTGAGAGAGTTAAGGAATCAACTAAAGAATTGTTTGGGGTAGTAGAGAAGCTCACCTCCCTGCCTAATATAAAAGCCAGAGAGAGCAATCAACGCTTCTGTGATGATATTGCTAACACCTTTAGGAATAAAGTCAATGATATCTATGACTCCTTTGAGGCCGCCCTCACACATTAGCTAGCCGAGGAAATTCCTAGCATTGATCCTGGAAAAAATACTCTTCAGAGCTTCTCCCAGGTATCTAGTGAGTTAGTGGAAAAACTTATTAAGGAAATTAAATCTGGATCCCCTTTGGACCCTTGTCCCTCCGCAATACTGAGAGATATAGCTAAGGAGGTGAGTCCTATTCGCACGGAAATTTTTAATACCATGTTCACCTCTGGTATTTTCCCTGCTCTATGGAAGGATGCATTGATCCTTCCATTGATAAAACAAACAAACCTGGACGCATCAAACCCGAGTTACTACCGTCCTATCGCCAGGCTGCCTTTTCCAGCTAAGATAGAGGAGAAAATCATGAATAAACAGTTAGCTCAATTTGTCCAAGAAAATGATTTACTCGATTCCTCCCAATTCGGCTTTTGCCGGAACACAGTGCGGAGACTGCCTTGATCAAGGCCACCGAGGAGATTAGGAGAGTGATGGATAGAGGTGGTGCTGCTGCCCTGATCCTCCTTGATCTGTCGGCAGCTTTTGATACTGTTGACCAAAATCTGCTGCAACTCGGTTTGGAAAAGTTAGGGGTTTGGCACTGTCCTGGCTCTCGTCTTTTATGACGGAAAGAAGACAAACAGTGACCCTGGATCATTTTAAATCGACCCCTTATGTCGTACCTTGTGGGGTTCCATAGGGTTCGTTGCTTAGCCCATCCCTTTTTAACATCTGTGTGTCGGAACTGGTTTCTCTGATCCAGCATATCGGCTTCAGTTTAACATCGTATGCCGACGACACACCGATTGGGGTAGCTGCGTATAAAGATCGAGCCTCCCCTGCATTGCAGTTTCAAAATTGCATGTTGGAATGGGCAAGCATGGTCTTAAACTTAATTCAGAGAAAACCGAAATAGTGATCTTTGGTAATCTCCAACCTAGATGGGACGGCTTTTGGTGGCCTGTCGAGATGGGAGAATTGCCAAAACCAGTAGAAAAAGCTTGGGGTACTGATTGATGACAAACTAACATTCTCTCAGCAAACTAATGCTACTGTTTCTGCCACCTTTTATTGATTAATAAACTGAAGAAGGTTCTTCCTTATATCCCCATCGATTCTAGGAGGACGGTTGGGACTGCACTGGTGCTATCAAAATTAGATTATTGCAACGGACTGTATCAGAATATGCAGAAACAACATTAAAAAAACTGCAAATGGTACAAAATGCAGCCGCAAGACTCGAATTAAATCTGCCTAAGCACAAGTCAATCTCTAAGGAAATCCGGAGACTTCACTGGCTTCCTGTGGCAAGTCGCGTCAAGTTTAAGACGCTATGCTTAGCCTATAAGGCTTTGAATAATACGGGACCAGTGTTCCTAAAAAGTATTTTTTCCTGGTATGATCCTGGCAGACAGTTACGCTCTACTGGTGCCAGGCTTATGATGGTTCCGAGGAGTCGCACCTCTAGCTGGGGAGGCCGAAGCATTGGTTACGGCACAGCCAAACTACGGAATACGCTTCCACTGCATATCAGATCTGCGAGCTCACTTGCCTCATTTAGAAAAGGTCTTAAAACATGGTTATTCCAGAACTAGGTTCTTGATCTTTTGGGCTTACTCTAGTTTTTAGCGCCAAGACATCTCTGGGTATTCGTGCGCTCAATAAGTTACACTTACGTAACATAACATAAGCAATATGGTTGTATATTGCAATATAGCGATTCAGGTGACATTTATTAACCACATGGCCTTTAGCCTCGTCACCAGAACCCCTCAATGGCAATATAGGCCCATATGGACAAGTTACTTATCTTCAGTAACGCCTTATCCGGTAGAGACATGATCTAGCCGCAGATTCCTTACCTTTGAATTTCCCAGGCGTCAGACTTGATCCTGAAGATTTTTCTTGGGGAATACCCTTGTGCGCCGGTAGGTGGCATCGGTCAGTTCCGAGTGACATCGTTGGAGTTGTCTCCATCGTTGTGACGTCCAGGTCACCTATAAAGGTGCTACTTCGGCGCGCTGACATCAGTTACTTTTCACGACTTTCCACGCCAGGGGTGCAGAGCCATGAAATGCACAGACACTGGTGTGTTTTGAACAACTAGGGCCATGACAGGGAACAGCCCTGAACCTAAAAACATGTCCGCAGTATGGGGAGAATGGGTGAGTCGGTAAGGAATCTGCGGCTAGATCACATCTCTACAAGAAAAGGCGTTACTAAAGGTAACTTGTCCATCTGATAAAGACATCTAGCCACAGATTCCTTACCTTTGACTGCGGACACGTCAGACCAGGAAGTCCTGCAGGACAAAGCAGTCAAAACCACCGCCTCTGCGGACTTGACTGTCCAGGCAGTAGTGTTTGGTAAACGTGTGCAGGGATACCCATGTTGCTGCCTGACAAATGTGGAGGACTGGAAGACCACTTTGCAACGCCGTGGTAACAGCCTTAGCTCTGGTGGAATGAGCCCTTAAGCCTTCAGGAGGCTGCTTTTTGGCCATAGCATAGCAAATTTTGATGCAGAGACCAACCCATCGAAAGATCGCCCTTTTTACACTGCATGACCCTTCTTCGCTCCCACATACCCCACGAAGAGTTGGTCATCCACCCAGAACTCTTTTGTGCGGTCAAGGTAGAACAACAGCGCTCTTTCTGGGTCTAGAAGGTTGAGTTGCTCCTCTTCTTTAGAGGGATGCGGAGGAGCATAGAAAGTGGGCAAGGTGACAGATTGCCCAACGTGGAATGGCGTTACCACTTTCGGTAAGAAAGAGGCCCTAGTATTAAGCACCAACTTATCAGGAAAGATGGTCAGGTAAGGAGGCTTGAATGACAGACTGCAATCCGCTCACCCTTGTGGCAAATATTATTGCCACCAAAAAGGCTGTTTTGATGGTAAGCAGCCGGAGGGGGCAGTTGCGCAAAAGTTCGAACAGAGCACACATCAGGAAGGTAAGAACCAAATTAAGGTCCCACTGAGGCATGATGAAAGGGGCAGGTGGAAACATATGTACAAGCCCCTTGAGAACTTTACAGTAGGGGATTTAAATAAAGAGGGTTGGTTTGGCAGCCTTAAAATGCAGACAGAGCCGAAAGGTAGCCTTTTAAAATGCCCAGACCAGAGCCCTGCTGGGTAGGAGTCAAACTAAAGAGTAAGACCTGAGAGAGAGAAGCAGAAAGACGATCAATTGATGTTTCTGTACAATATTTTACAAATTTGTTCCACCGGCAGGCGTACATGGTCTTGCTGGAGGGCCGCCTGGCCGCCAAAATAACATTGTAAACTTCGGAAGGAAGGTCGAATGCTATCAGCTGCCACCGCTCAATCTCCAGGTTTGGGGGAGGATCCTCCCCTGTTGCTGCGACAGAAGATCCTCCCAAAGGGGAAGCCTGATCGGAGGATCGATGCTAAATTGGAGAAGCTTGGGATACCAGACTCTCAGTGCCCAGTCAGGGGCCACAAGAAGGACATGGGCCCGGTCGATCCTGATCTTATTGAGCACTCTGGGCAGGACTGGTATGGGCGGAAAGGATGCCTGAGCTCACCTTGGGATGAAAAGCGTCTCCGAGCGAGAGCCACCTTAGAATCTCCAGTGTGCAAAACTGCTGACATTGCACATTCTCAGTGGGGGCGAACAGATCTAACCAAGGTTCTGCCCACTACTGAAAGAGAACTTGAGTCACCTCTGGATGGAGACTTCATTCGTGATCCAGTAGGCATCGACGGCTGAGTTCGTCCACCCTGGCGTTCAGAGAAACCGTCAGGTGTTGAACCATCAGGGATATGCCCTGCTGTTCCAGCCATGTCCAGAGACGTAGGACCTCTTGACAAAAGGTCCACATCCCCACCCCACCCTGTTTGTTGCAGTACCACATGGCAGTAGAGTTGTCCATGAACACTTGATGTCCATGAACACTTGAACCAGCTTTCCCTTGATTGAAGGAAGAAAGGCTTTCAATGCCAAACGAATCGCTCAGAACTCCAGCAAGTTGATGTGGAGTCCCGATTTCGCTGTAGACCACAGTCCTCTGATCTTCACCTCCCCCAGATGGCCACCTCATCCCAGGAGTCTAACACCGGTCACTACTGTGAGATCTGGTTGGGGAAGAGAGAGTGGTCTGCCTCTGACCCAATAGCGGTTGGTCAGCCACCACTGCAGGTCCTGTGCAGTTCAGTCCGAGATCTCAACGAGGTCGGAGATTACCCTGATGCTGCTCCCACTGGATCTTCAGTTCCCACTGCAGAGCTCGCACATGCCATCTGGCATGTGTTACAAGCTGGATGCAGGAGGCCATGAGGCCCAGCAACTCCAGAATCATTCTCACCGAAATCCAGGATAGAGGCTGAAACATCGGAATCATAGCCTCAATATCCTGGACCCTCCGTTTGGGAGGATAAGCCCAAAGTCGCACTGTGTCCAAAACAGCTCAGATGCAAGGGCATCTGAGAGGGAGTTAGGTGTGACTTCGGCACGTTGATAGTGAACCCCAGTGAAAGCATGCAGGACAGTAAAGTGAAAATAAGCGTCCTGCAAGTCCAACGCTACCATCCTGTGTACAGGGCAGACAAGACCTGAGCGACAGTGAGCATCTTGAAATGTCCTTTTTGAGGAGGTAGTCGAGGGCTCAGAGATTCAGGACAGGATGAAGGACCTTGTCCTTTTTCAGGACCATAAAGTAGCAGGAATAACAACCACAGCCTACTTCTGCCGCCAGAAACCTCTCTATGGCGCCCTTAGTCAAGGGAGTCATGACTTTCTCCAGAAGCAAAGTCAGGTAATCATTCGGCAGCTAGGCGTAAGTTGGAGGCATGGATGGAGGGAGGGGTAGCCTTGAAGGGGAGCGTGTAGCTCCCCTTAGGACTATCTGCAGAACCCACCTGTCCGTAGCCACAAAAGTGGCATAAGGCAGACGAGCAAGTGTGGCCACTGGGAGGCACAAGAACTTGGCCATAGCCCAGGAGTTCTTAAAGCGCTCCAAGGCCAGGTCTGCTCCGTCTTCGAAGAGACAGGTGATCATAAAGCTGCCCTCAACAGGTGACACTTATAAAGAGAGCCTGTGCATATTCAAATATCTGACAGAAATAGAACACTGGTAACACTGCTAAGTTTAGCTTTCACTGCAATCAGAAAAGTTTCATAATCAGAGCCTTGCTATAATTTAATTTCTGACGTACATGAAACCTGACAGATATTATCAGAGCTCTGAGTTGAGAACACATCCATAATGTATCACCTCACTGCATAGCATTAAATGGGATAACTGGATATTTTTATACTGTGAGAAGGTTTCTGAAACATTCCATCCCTTGGACCAGTAGACATTTTAGAGAATAACCCCAAACCCCGTGGTTCAATGCTAAAATCCTGACTGGATAGTCTAAATAAATTTTTTTGTATTTCTGAAGTCACACGGAGAAAGCCCATGTAGGAGAGAGAAGAAAATGGTTAGTGTTTGAACACCGAGTTTGCAAATTGACCTGGCCAGAGAAGCCATGGATACAAAATAGGACTCCAAGGGTTGTAGATGACTGAAAGCGAACAGATTTATATTAGGGTGCAGCAGGACACAAACGTCTTCAAGTATAATGTTTCATTAACAGTTTGCCATGTACCTAGGGCCATAGTACTCAGTTCCGTATTGATAATATGCAAAAGAGACTCTTTCTGAGACTAAAAATTAGAAGCTGAAATGGATTACAGTGACATTTCCATTCACGTTATGATGAGTTAATCAACTGCAATATAACAAAGAGGGCAGTGACAAAAAAACAAGGTCTTCCATCAACACAGGGACTTTTGTGTATGATGCAAGACCATGACGACATTGTTCATTGTGCAATTGTGAGACCATTTCCTCAGAAGATACTGAGGTCACATATTCAACCTGCTACTATTGTGCATTAACTGTATGAGGTCATTAAGCCAAAAAGACAGATTCTGAGCTCTTTGTAATCACTGGAGTAAGGGCTTAGGAAGGCCACACTAAAGAATGTTAAAAAAAAAAAATCCAAAGAGGCCTTTGCCGCTTCAACTGTGATAAGGTACTGATTTATTTTCATAAGTATGGGAAGGATGGGCTCTAACCTATCGAGATTATAAAAACAGGTTTTAACAGCGGATTTTGCTTTTGGGACTAATGAAGCATCTGCATCTAACAGGACATACTATGAAGATAGATTTTCAAAGATTATAATTAATGCACATCTTTGGCCTCCGGTTTCAGAAACAAAATTAGGGACACTCCTGACTGCACAGTTCTTTATATCAGATGGCACAGCACCAAAAGATGGTATTTGCAGAAGTTAGAAATGTCAAGAACAAAAAATATGCGCTGGGAAACTGGAAGTTGTAGTTAAACCGAAAGGTGCTTTGCATCTACCCAATCTACACTGAGAATTCAAAACATGTTCAGTATTTAATTCAGCATGAAAATGCGACCCAAAACAATCTCACATAGACCTGAAAATGATATATGGGAAAAGAAAAGGAGATGATTAAGGTGCTTTAATAATCTAAGGCACTAGTAATTACTTTTGGCCAAATCCAACTGCAACATATTTTGCCCAGTGCACCTTTTTCGACAGAAACCAGACATATGCAAATCTGAATAGGTTCTGCTGCAATATAAACAGTCCAATTTTAACTGCCAGGCCAGATCCCTTCCAGATGGAATCACAATCCAGAGACCTCTGTTTGGTCAGCATCGGCAAGGAAGTCCACCATCACCCTATCTCAATGTAGGAGCAGGAGGCTCGCAGATCAGCCTTCATTCATACCCGTTGCATCAAGAGTCAATGACCACACAGGATCTTGCAAAGCCCATCTTGGGGAAAATAAAAGTCTTCCCTTTACATTCTTTTCTCAACTGCACATGGTATCCTACAGACACCCTTCGAAAAAAGCTTGTGTCCTATGCCCATTAGTTCTCTTTGACTAAACAACGTGCTAGGGGCCAAAATCTGGAAAAAAACAGTGAATGATTCACACCCAAGAAAACAGTTTTCTTTTGAAATCCAGCAGTGCTTTCATGAGTCAAGTGTACACTTTTGCAAGCAACTCATATGCCTTTTCATTTTGCCAGTCCAGTTAGTCAAAACACCCATAACACAGGTTACAAGGGCATCAGATGTCCTTGCAGCAGGCATAACCAGCACCCAGATATAGGTGCCTCCTCGTAGGTTAACTAGGGTCACATATCTGTCTTGAAGGACACCAACTCCTTCAGGTATTAAGCATTCCCAGTCACTCTGCGCTCAACTGCTTGCATTTGAGTCCCAGTTGATGCCTGCTTTTGTTCCACGACTAAAACTCTACTTGTTAGCCCCTTAATTTTTTTCCTCAAAACTCCGCCTGTACCTCCGAATGTACTTATTTTCACACTTAAATAAAAATGAAGAAAGTTTACTTAAGAAGGATTTTTCTCTACCTATCTTTTCTGTGTCCTCTATAGAATCAGAAGTCAGATCTCTCAAATTAGTCTTCAAGTTACAACCCCATGATGCAAATTTATCTTTTACCCCTTTCCTTTCAGTCATATATTCTAAGGGACTACACAAGTAGGGAGATCATCACAGGCGTGGCTTTCACTAATCTCAAAATGGTAGACACTGTCAGGGCCCCAAGCACCAGCAGGAGTCTATGGCCGTCAGCAGCACCCCAGCTACAGGCTGTCTCTCCATGCACTATAGTAATTTAGCAGGGGGAGGGCGAGAAACTGCAGCTGGACAAACCGTTCCTATAAAGCTCTGATCACAACATCCACATGAACACGCTGTCTTCCCAAAGATGTACATCAATGGATGAGGTTTTCATGCCCCCAAGTGAGGGCGAGTGGGCAGCTAAAGTGGGTCCTGATCAGGAACTAGACAAGATGAAGCCACCTCTGGCTCCAGCCGGCCCTTCCCAGATTTCATTTTTAATAGTGAGAACACAAAGACTTGATTCCACTCCATACAACCATTAGTGTTCTATGTTGCATGCGATTTCAACATCCCTAAACAGTGCTTTAACAATCAAAGAAGTATCACTGTCATCTGTGCACTCTTGTATTATGAACAGCACAGAGCTTGTGAACAGTATGTACTGTATGCCACTGGCGTTAAGGGGCAGTGTCACAACTACATTTCCTAGTGCTATTTTGTTGTATTCGATTTGAGTTATTCAAATTGCTTTGCTACTAATTTTACTGCACATCTATTTGTACGTTTCAGGTATTAATAAAGTGGTATTCTTGCAGTCAAAATAACTAGGGTAGAGTTCCATTTTTTTTGCAACTGTAATAAATGTTATGTCCGTTTTTTTGAAGCGAAGTTCAGTTGCCAGACCAACCTACTCGAAGAATTAAAGGTATGGGAGCTCAACATTGCATTTCAGCTCTAGTACCCAGTGTCCTGGTTACTGCGGAACAAAGGTAATCTCCACTTTGATACTGCTAAGCTGTTCCTCAGATTGCAAGGACTATGCAAAATGTGTGACGTATACGGAGTCACATGGCATTGTTAAATATTGTAGGGCCCTATGCAGCAGTTATTTACAACAACAAAACATCTGCAAAGCATTTTAATTCACTCAGGAGGCTGCTGCATCATTCATTTGACAAGAATATGTGAAAGGATAACTGTATTCCTTTCCAGATTCAGATTTAAGCTCTTCACTCCTGTCCTTGCTTGAAGAATAGTGCTGCCCATTTGTGGGCTATAGAAATGCTGACTAACAATAAACAAGTGGATGCAGATTTACTTATGAAAGAATAGTTTCAGAGGATCGGTTTCTACCTAAAGTGGAGAAATTGGAAAATTCAACAAATAAAACATCCAACCATATAATTAAGGAAATGAGTTCATAAAAATTTAGTATCGGAATACGATACCGCACCTTGCGACGGTTGGAAGAATACCTCTGCTCCCTTTAATTTCTCCTCCTCCCTATGACACTTGTATCCCAAAATGAAATCTTCTTGGAAGACATGAAGCAACTGTGTATTTGAGCCACACTACAAATAAAAATGGGTACAATTAGAGAAATATACTTCTAACATAATCCGTCAAAAAAATCTAATGTTCTAAAGAAATACTTGGGTTTTAATAGTGTTGAAATGTTTTGAAATACAACAAGACAATTTCATTACAAGTGAAAAAAGGTATTAAAAATGCATCATAAAACTTTCATATAAAAACGTTGTCTGGAGTGGAGTGAATTTAAAATACCTTGCAGTAAAAATATGCACAAAGAGGATAATATTAAGGACAAACAAAACGATTTTAAAGAAAGAACTCAGTGAAGAGAGTACCGAGGATAAGGGCTTCTTACAAGACCAGATGTTCTAATATGCAGTCTTTCCTTGCTGCTTTATTTAATAGCATCCATTATTTCAAAATAAAACTACTTTAACCACAATGATCCTTGTATGAGCAGGAAAATAATCTAAAGAAATACAACCACGTAGGCCATAAATATTACCTGTTTGCTGTTGCTTTATCACCTGATAATTTGTTTCTATGAAACTGCTATATTTTTCCATAATTCGTTGGAATGGTGTAAACTTGCTACATTGTATCCGATAGCACGAACCTCGTTTAAACAGCTCTGAAGATAGTTCTTTCCGTTTTCACTCATTTCCTGTTGCTTGTTACGTCATGGCAAATACTTTTCTGTAAATGTTTATGCAGGCATCTAGGATTGACTGTGTTGTAGAGTGGTTTCGGTATTGTTCTGAAAAGTGTAATTTGGGAAACTATTCCCAGCTTTGAAGCTGATTATCCTGTTTGAGAAATTTAATAGTACAATGGCTAAATAATATGATAATGGCAGGAATAGGGATGCTGAGTTAGAGGAGGTTGAAACAGTTAAAGAAATCTTTATGAATTCTTAGACACCTTGGTGTCACGGTCCATTCAAAAAGCAGTGTTGTCTTCAATTAAATAAGTGGCTACTAACATAGTACCTCAGTGGACTAGTCTATTTTAGAAACTCTGACGCACCCTGGTGGAGAAGTAGGCTAAATATTCCCCATGTGCACCAGCATCTCACAGGTTGTCGCTGTCAGGGCTTTCCCTAGAGAGATTGGGCAGCAAAAAGACGAGCAGTGAAAATAATTTAACACCTGGCATGGATATGGCTAATAATATGAATGGTTCAGTGGATCGTTTACTAACCACAAAGTGATGACGATCAAAGTTTTTTTGTGACCTTGTAGCCTCAAGGTGGAACTTAAGGCATTAAAATGTAGTAAGGGTTCTGCATATGCTTCTGACGATTATTTGATCTTTTATGATGACAGATACTGACGCTTGTTACAATGATAGTGTTTTCTGTTGTGATTTGCCCCAGTAACAAAAGTTGAGCCTCTTTTGAGGGTACTGCTAATATGGTAAGGACCCCATGGAGATGATGGATGCCAAAATGCATCTTAGCAGGGGTGGCTCTCCTCTGTCTGAGTGGAGGAACTTTGACACACTTAAAATCCCCCCAAAACCCCAGAGATGAAAAACAAAATGGTAATTTTTACCATTTTATTTTTCATCCCCCATCCCGATCTGAACATCAGGACGGGGACGGGCCACTGCTGAGTGACAGCAGCAGGGAGGAGGGTGGGCTGTCAATGCACTATTTAAAGTGTGCATGTCTTTTTGGCCGGCCGTCTCATGACGGCAAGCCACACACGCGCATTTTAAAAATCTCTAACCCAGCTGTCTGAAGACAGCTGGGTTAGAGCAAGTGCAGGCCTCCAGAGTGCTGTGGAGCGCCGAATGAAACTGCTCCCGCCAATCAGGGCAAAGCGCTCATGCTGCAAGGGAGTTGCTGCATCCAGTTCCTGTGGAGAGAAGAGTACCGGAGCGAAGGACATCACTGTTCAGGTAAGTTTTATTCATGGTTATTTTATTTTGAGCGCGTGCCTGCCCCTCCTCCCCGGTAGATGCCAGCCACCACTGCATCTTAGGTTTGATCCTAGTCCTATTCAGCATCAAAGTCCTCAAAATAGTGTCCTTGTGAACATGTGGGTGTTCATATAAAAGCTAGGCTTAAAGTTCCCTTACACAGGGCATCTAGGGCTAACATGAAAGCTGAATATTCAACAATAATGATTGTGGATTCTACTACACCTACATCAGATCTTAAAATTGTTCTTTCCTGGAAAGAGGAGGACATGATCCTCGAAGGGGTACCAATTGGACCTGGTTTTCTAGCCAAAGTAAGCTTTTTGCCAAGATCTTATGCATAGCTGAGAAAGCTAAGGAATCCGGAGAGTCAGTAGACCCGAAGGTTCTTTCCAACTAGGTTCAGAGATGTCTTTGTTTTCTGGGTAACACCAATGAGGTTACTCTCCTGGAAAGGAGAAAACAGATACCGATTAAAATTAACCATAAATTTGAAGCCGGCCAAATCAGAGTTTGGCCTGGAGCCACAGGGGTTGCTTTTTGACAAACTTTCTATAAAAGAAATATAAAAGTATGTTCAAGTCTTTACCTCTCTAGATCAGGTATTTTCCTCCTTGGCTAGTGTTCTCGGGAGACACATTTACCCAAGAGCTGTATGTATGAAAGTCGATCGCCTGTATGCCTCACATTAAATAACAGACTTCAATAACCGACTCCTACATAGCCACATCCTTCAGCCATTCAGGCCGATGTTCTTTACCAGAGAAGGAGGAATTGCAACTGAAATTAAAGGTTAAAGAGGAGGAGAACAAACACAGTGTAAGCGAAGGTCTTATTTTGGTTCCGATGGTTGGAGGAAGCGTTGCTCTTTCTTCATAATTGACTAAAAATAGCAACAGACCCCTGGATTCTGCAAACTGTTCAAAGTTTTCAAATAAACTTCATTGCTCTTCCAGTTCAGAACCGTATTTCAAACCTTATTCAATTAATCCAGGCCAAGGAAGCTCTAGTTTAGGTAGAGGATTTATTGGCAAAGCGTGCGAAAGAAGCAGGTCATCTGAATCCTGAGTGTTTCATAAGCAACATCCTCTTAAGCAACAAAAATACGTTTTTACCTTCTATAAAATTTTATATGAAACTGTGCGTTATACCATAATTTCAAAATGGCAACTATAATAAATTTTAGGGTTCTGCTTCTCTCGAAGCATTGGATGGTCTGCCTAGATATAAAGGATGCCTACCGGAAGGATTCGAAGAAAAGCAGCATTTATGTAACAGGTTCTAGAATAGCAAATATCAGAGTTGTGTCTGACCTGAAGTGAAGTGGTTTAAAAGAATGCAACCAATGGCACAGAAGGAGCCTCGTATGTCATGGCAGACCATCCTGTGTACCAAGAAAGTCCTTACTGTAGTCCTAGAGGAACTCTTATGGTTTGACACCATGTGATGACCTTTGACTACCATCATTTTAATTGTCTTTTGGTGTTTTACTTTACCCTAGCCTGAATGTACGTCCTACATATGCCTTGTTTTTCTTGAAGATTCCTTTCGTGTAATCTCGTAGTCTTAAAGTGGGAGCTGTCAGAGTAGAACAGCCTTGCCAAGAACAGAACGTGTGGGGTGCATTTGAAAGTGAGAGAGAGAGATGTGGAATTTACTTTTTGGTCTCGAAGTGCAGTGTTATGAGCAGTGGTGCTCAAATGTGCACTATGTTGTACATTGAGAGATGAAGTATGTGATGCTATAGGCAGTGGTGCACAAATGTGCATTATGTTGTACATTGAGAGATGAAGTATGTGATGCTATAGGCAGTGGTGCACAAATGTGCATTGTGTTGTACATTGGGAAGTATTATGAAGTTCTTACCACTGGCTTTGACATGGCCTCATGTTATCCTGAATTCTGACTCTGTCTTGCTAGAGCTTTCTGTGCGCACAGGCCCACAGAGTGCTCAAGTTGTTTGGGTTAGTCACGTTCAAGGTTGTTTTTGGAGTAGAGCTTGTTGAATGTACCCTCGAAGGCGTTCGTAACCTACGTTAAGATGAAGGGTGGAACATGTGAGAATGCAGAGGGAACGTGGGAACTCCTTTTGCCCTGGAATGCTTGCATGGAAGGTGGCCAATTCCAGTAAGTTTCCTTGGTGCAGAGGGAAGGTCTCTCGAACCTTCTAGTGTGTTTTGAGACTATAAAGCTGAGGGTTGTCGACTTAGAAACCGGGATTGTTTGAGCCTGAACGATGGACGCATCTTCAGTGCAGGCATCTAGTTGCTGAGTCTCCTGGCTTCGGCTGTAAGTCCCCCAGTCTGGAGTGGGTCAGGATAAACATTGCACCAGGTGAAGCATTTGATTTTTGATTAGTGCCATTGTGATGTGTGGCCAGTGGCTATAATCAGTTGAGGTGTTTTCTTTGGGATGTGTGAGTGAGTCAGAGTGCACATACAAAGTAATTATTTGATGTATTTAGTGTATATATCTTTCTCATTTCTTGCAGAACGTCCATTATTATCTGCTTCTGCATTTTATTATTATTCATGCATTTCACAGTTACATTTGCCAAGTGTGTTATTATTGCTTGAATATAAATATATATCTCTATATACATTTGAATGTTGCATCTGGGAAAGCCTTTCTGTTAGAGAGCATTGCATAAATAAAACCCCAAGCCTTATTCTAAAAATAGAGTCTGATGTATTTCATTTTGTAAAGTGAAACCCCTTTCTAAGTGGTGTTGTGTTATATGTCTCCTGATTCGTCGTGTTCGGGCCATCGCGTGGGAGTGGTATTTTGGAGGGCGAAGCAAGACTCTTACCCAGATTCATAATGTGCTTTACAGCACTGCTTTGGCACATCTGTGACCATGTTAATGCCCTAGCAGACAGGGTGCAAAAGAGCTCTGGCACAAAAATTACTGTATATCTACACACAAAAAAGGCCTGAGGAGATTTAACGACCAGCAGGGGGCGACTCCCCTCTTATTCAATCTAACAGCACATACAGGCAACCGTAGGTGGCCTGATTGTGCTGTTAGACAAAAAAGTAAAAAGTACGTTAACAGTATCACACACTCACTTAACTGAGTAGCGCATGGAAGCAGCCATTCACAGAACAATTCCTGTGTGTCCCAGATTGTTGATCCTAGCTTTGTGATACCAGGACTCCCTTGTGCACTTTCTGCATGCGTACAATCACAGTCCATGACTACTATATCATCCAACGTGGAAGCTGTTGCACATTTGTTGCCGAGATACTTGACATAAAATGTTATCTGATGCAGGAGTCAAATGCCAAGTGAGGCAACTATACTGTTAACACATTAAATCCTGTCCTTAATCCAAGAGAGACTTAACAGCGAGCAAAGAGAATGACTGATACTGGATTTCAGAGGCGATAAAAATAGGCCTACTGTATTTCTGTGAATTAAATGAACCTGCAAGTAGGCCACTGCTTTTATATACAATACATTAATCTCTATAAAAGCACCAAATCCTACTGAGTGACTCAATAAAAATGTTGATAAGTGTGCAGAATGCAGACAGCTGTAAATAATAATGTTGGTCGTTGTAAACAAAGGAATAAACTTCACCAAACCCCTCACTATCTTATTCCATTTGAACTTTAGATCACAGAAAGTAAAAATCATTTGTTTTCTAGGCTACATTTTGAAAAATAAGCCACATACACCCGCTACTGTATTTCAACTTCAGGGATCCCGTAGGTCAGGAAACCAGTACTAGTGTGTGTAGATGAAGCAGAAATGGAGAAGATATGGTTTTACTTCTAAATCCCTGTTTTGGTTTGGGTTTTTATTGCTCTCCTCAAAAAGCACGCTGCCTGACAACGGTCTGATGTAAAGAAATAGTAGAGAAAGATAGTTTAGTAACCTCTTGGCTTTCAGACTTCATTTCCAAACAGCAGCATTGCCTAAAACCAAGTGGAACAAGCATTGGCATAGCCAATAGGTCTCGCCTTTGGGGCCTTATAAGTTTTTAGCCAGAGCTATTGACTTTGCCAATGTCTTCAAGCTGTGCTGTAGAGAAGTGTGGCTGCTGTGCAGCATGCTGAAAAGTTATAATAAAAAAGTGTCAGAAGCATTTTTGTTACTTTATATATGACCAAGAAGGCATTATGTAAAACTGAACGACCATATTAAAAAAAGTATTTACAATAAGAAATTTCCTCAGTTTTCTTTTGTTCTTGCAATGCTGGCAACTTGTTTCTGCCTATTGTAATGGATGTTTGTTAAAGCTTTTTTTTTTTGAGGGGGCATAAACAATCGGAGGGTGAAGGTTGGGAACTAGTACCTGTATTATAACGCTAGCAGCGGCCAGACGCTAGGGGAGAATCAACAGATGCCAGATTCCGAGAGCAGGCTGAGGTGGTGCTGAGTGATGCTGAGGTGGTAGTGGTGATTGTTGCGGAGACGATGCTGAGGTGATGCTGAATGCTACTCAGGTCTTGCTGAGTGATACTGCTGTGGTGCTGAGTGATGCTGTGGTGGTGCTGAGTGATATTGTCTTGGTGCTGAGTGATATTGTGGTGGCCCTGAGTGATGCTGTTGCGGCGCTGAGCGATGCTGTGGCGGCGCTGAGCGATGCTGTGGCGGCGCTGAGCGATGCTGTGGCGGCGCTGAGCGATGCTGTGGCGGCGCTGAGCGATGCTGTTGCGGCGCTGAGCGATGCTGTGGCGGCGCTGAGCGATGCTGTGGCGACGCTGAGCGATGCTGTGGCGGCGCTGAGCGATGCTGTGGCGGCGCTGAGCGATGCTGTGGCGGTGCTGAGCGATGCTGTGGCGGCGCTGAGCGATGCTGTGGCGGCGCTGAGCGATGCTGTGGCGGCGCTGAGTGAAGTTGTGGTGTTGCTGAGTAATGCTGTGGTGACGCTGAGTGATGCTGTGGTTGTGCTGAGTAATGCTGTGGTTGCACTGAGTGATGCTGTGGTTGCACTGAGTGATGCTGTGGTTGCACTGAGTGATGCTGTGATGGCGCTGAGTGATGCTGTGATGGCGCTGAGTGATGCTGTGATGGCGCTGAGTGATGCTGTGATGGCGCTGAGTGATGCTGTGATGGCGCTGAGTGATGCTGTGATGGCGTTGAGAGATGTGTTGGTGCTGAGTGATGCTGTGCTGGCTCTGATTGATGCTGTGCTGGCTCTGATTGATGCTGTGGTTGCGCTGAGTGATGCTGTGGTGATGCTGAGTGATGCTGTGGTGTTGCCGAGTGAGAGATAGAGTGAAGATATAATGCCCAATTAGAGAGGGTGGTGAGAGAGAGAGAAAGGGTGTACATAGAATAAAGAGTGGAGCGGGATAGAGAGAGAGAGAGAGAAAGAAGGGGAGAGAGAGTGAATGAAGGAGATTGAAAGAGAAACAGATAAAGGGGTGAGAGAATGAAAGGCTAAAAAAGATAGAGAGGGTAGAGTTAATTAAGTAGAGAGAGAATTAGAGAGGGGGAGAGAGAGAAGCAGAGAGACAATAAGATTGGGGGGGGGGTGGAGTTTAAATAGAGTGAAGAAGTGACACGGAAAAAGTAACCTTAAATATAGCTTTGTGCATTGCGCAAATAAATATAAAAAAACAAGCATTGGCATAGCCAATAGGTCTCGCCTTTGGGGCGTTATAAGTGTTTAGCCAGAGCGATTGACTTTACCAATGTCTTCAAGCTGTGCTGTAGAGAAGTGTGGCTGCTGTGCAGCATGCTGAAAAGTTATAATAAAAAAGTGTCAGAAGCATTTTTGTTACTTTATATATGACCAAGAAGGCATTATGTAAAACTGAACGACCATATTAAAAAAAGTATTTACAATAAAAAATTCTCAGTTTTCTTTTGTTCTTGCAATGCTGGCAACTTGTTTCTGCCTATTCCAATGGTTGTTTGTTAAAGCTTTTTTTTTGAGGGGGCATAAACAATCGGAGGGTGAAGGTTGGGAACTAGTACCTGTATTATAACACGAGCAGCGGGCAGACGCTAGGGGAGAATTAACAGATGCCAGATTCCGAGAGCAGGCTGATGTGGTGCTGAGTGATGCTGAGGTGGTAGTGGTGACTGGTGCGGAGACGATGCTGAGGTGATGCTGAATGATACTCGGGTCTTGCTGAGTGATGATGTGGTGGTGTACTAGTGCAAAGGCGATGCTGAGTGATACTGCTGTGGTGCTGAGTGATGCTGTGGTGGTGCTGAGTGATATTGTCTTTGCGCTGAGTGATGCTGTGGTGGTGCTGAGTGATATTGTGGCGCTGAGTGACGCTGTGGTGGTGCTGAGTGATGCTGTGGTGGCGCTGAGTGATGCTGTGGTGGCCCTGAGTGATGCTGTGGTGGCCCTGAGTGATGCTGTGGTGGCCCTGAGTGATGCTGTGGTGGCCCTGAGTGATGCTGTGGTGGCCCTGAGTGATGCTGTGGTGGCCCTGAGTGATGCTGTGGTGGCCCTGAGTGATGCTGTGGTGGCGCTGAGTGATGCTGTGGTGGCGCTGAGTGATGCTGTGGTGGCGCTGAGTGATGCTGTGGTGGCCCTGAGTGATGCTGTGGTGGCCCTGAGTGATGCTGTGGTGGCGCTGAGTGATGCTGTGGTGGCGCTGAGTGATGCTGTGGTGGCGTTGAGTGATGCTGTGGTGGCGCTGAGTGATGCTGTGGTGGCGCTGAGTGATGCTGTGGTGGCGCTGAGTGATGCTGTGGTGGCGCTGAGTGATGCTGTGGTGGCGCTGAGTGATGCTGTGGTGGCGCTGAGCGATGCTGTAGTGGCGCGGAGCAATGCTGTGGTGGCGCGGAGCGATGCTGTGGTGGCGCTGAGTGATGCTGTGGTGGCGCTGAGTGATGCTGTGGTGGCGCTGAGTGATGCTGTGGTGGCGTTGAGTGATGCTGTGGTGGCGTTGAGTGATGCTGTGGTGGCGTTGAGTGATGCTGTGGTGGCGCTGAGCGATGCTGTAGTGGCGCGGAGTAATGCTGTGGTAGCGCTGAGCGATGCTGTGGTGGCGCTGAGTGATGCTGTGGTAGCGCTGAGCGATGCTGTGGTGATGCTGAGCGATGCTGTGGTGGCGCAGAGCGATGCTGTGGTGTGGTGGCGCAGAGCGATGCTGTGGTGGCGCTGAGTGATGCTGTGGTGGCGCTGAGTGATGCTGTGGTGGCGCTGAGTGATGCTGTGGTGGCGCTGAGTGATGCTGTGCTGGCGCTGAGTGATGCTGTGCTGGCGCTGAGTGATGCTGTGCTGGCGCTGAGTGATGCTGTGCTGGCGCTGAGTGATGCTGTGCTGGCGCTGAGTGATGCTGTGCTGGCGCTGAGTGATGCTGTGCTGGCGCTGAGTGATGCTGTGCTGGCGCTGAGTGATGCTGTGCTGGCGCTGAGTGATGCTGTGCTGGCGCTGAGTGATGCTGTGCTGGCGCTGAGTGATGCTGTGCTGGCGCTGAGTGATGCTGTGCTGGCGCTGAGTGATGCTGTGCTGGCGCTGAGTGATGCTGTGCTGGCGCTGAGTGATGCTGTGCTGGCGCTGAGTGATGCTGTGCTGGCGCTGAGTGATGCTGTGGTTGCGCTGAGTGATGCTGTGGTGATGCTGAGTGATGCTGTGGTATTGCCGAGTGAGAGAGAGAGTGAAGATATACATCATACTTCGGAAATTATGGCTACTTCATTTCTGCTGAGAGTCCTAAAGCCATTTTATTACAATGCACAGTTCCCAATTCTGCTTAAGTGCATTCAGCTGAGCACACGGCCCAGGTACTTCACAGAAGTTCTTTCTCACAAATGGTATGGAGAAACGCCTGCACCGCACACAATGGAAGCGAATACTAGTCAATCATGTTAAATATAAATATATACATAAGTATGCACTAAATAAGCAAGCACTTCGGTGATATAGGTTTCAATGCTTTTTCAACAGTGCTAAACATGAAGTCAGAATATTTTGAACACAGTCACACTAAAAAATAAAAAGAATAAACTTGCAGATGCGCCTGTAGAAAAGAGTTGACTTTTCTGTCCGGTTCCAGAGGGGACATCAGTCTGGAGATGGGGCAGAGAGGAGAATTGGGAGACTACATCACTTCAAAAACCTGACTGAGGTTTACAGGGAAGCAGAACAGCAGAACGCTGTTGTTTTTCATGTGACTGTAGTCCAGGGCCGTCAGTTGGTAATGTGAGCTACTGCTGCGATCGAAACATCAGAGTCGCGACAGATGCCAGGCAGAGCTGCATATGCCATGACGAGAGAGTTAATGAGCCATGACGAGGAAATGAGGAAGAGATAGGAAAGGCAGATGGCTGCTGAGCGCGTGCACGGCGCGCATAACAGCAAGCCTTAGGCCACAAGCAAAAACTTGTGGTCGCATTTCTAAAGCCCCCACTCACTAAATGTCTCGCCAGTCCAGCTTGCGCTGGCTCAGGCGAGACCTAAAAAACAGAGTGAGACAAAAATACTGGTAATAAGGCTGTGACTCCCAATATAAAACAAATAGCGATATAAGGTGAAATCAACCCACCGAAGCAATATTTCTAACTAGACAAAAAAAAGCTTGCATTTCAATGCTAATCGCTGTTGTTTTTCATGTGACTGTAGTCCAGGGCCGTCAGTTGGTAATGTGAGCTGCTGCTGCGATTGAAACATCAGAGTCCAGAGAGTTAATGAGCCATGACGAGGAAATGAGGAAGAGATAGGAAACCCAGATGGCAGCTGCGCGCGTGCACGCCTTCGTGAACGCAAGCTGGTCGCCAGCCGAAAGCCAGTGGGTTTGCACTTCCAAAACCCGCTTACTAAAACTCTTGGCCAGACCAGCGCAAGCGCTGGTGCAGGCCGAGACCTAAAAACCAGGTGGCTACTGAAAGGGCCATCTCCAATAGAAGAGAATACAACAATGTCACATTGCCCTTTTCTTTATATCTAAAAGTCATCAATTTAAATCCTGGATCGATAGGAAAAGAGGCACCTAGCAGCTGATCACAATATAACTGATACCAGTATCTTGAAAGTGTAAGGTCCATGGTTTTGATATACTGAGTGATGGTAATTTCACTACTGGATGCTGGATTGTGAGCCTGTGCTTAAAAACGAAGAGCTTGTGAGAGGGGAAAGAGGGACATGAGGCTACTTTGATGCTATTTTCTTGCCACATGAACCTGGCATGCTTTCCTTGATTTGAGAACAACAACATTTCTTGGGGTTCAGTTTCTTTCTTTTTTTGAAGTTCAAACGGTTTTTATTTTAAAAAATACAGATAAGGAAAACAGAAAGAGCAGATACAAAGTAGACATTACTTGCACGCTAAAGAGTAAGGTATAGTACATCATACAATGTGTTGGAAAACAGCATAATAATAAGCAAAATGCGGTATTTGGAGTGAAATTAACAATAATGGGAGGAATGACAGCGGGGTTACCAATAGAATAGGTGAAGTAGAAACAAGTATGGGTGAACCACACGTGGGAACCCAATTGTAGAGGGCAATAAGGTTAAGGCTCCCTAGTTGGTGTAGGAATGACATTCCAGAGTGTGCACGAAGTTAGAACAAAAAGTAAGAAAGAGAAAGAAGCGAGAGACAGGAAGGGTGGGGGGTGAATTCTTGTATCTTTGACCATAGGCGGTGGATCATTTTGTATGTGAAGAGCATGTGTTCAATCGACCCGGGTGATTCCTCACAACGCCAGCAATTATCTGATTGTAGGATCCCCAGCTCGTGTAGCCTAGATGGGGTCCAGTAGGATTTGTGCATCAACCAAAATCTGGAATGTGCTATTGCTGGTGCCATTTTCACTAGAAAGGGAGAATGCCAGATTTTATGCCAGGTAGAGTCACAGAAGTGTGAGATCAGATCTTCTGGAATATGTGGCGACCATTTCTTTTCAAGATTTTCAACCAGGTGTAGTCGTGGAGGATCTAAAAGTTTATGGTTGTGAGATGCAACATGACCTATTCTTTTGAGTTTCCTTAGAAGGTCGGGGCTGGATTGTGCAGTTTCGGGAGCCACCTCATTAATCTTTTAAGTTTTAAGAAATTGTAAAATTCGATGGGGGTGCGGTCATAACGCAAACTCAAGCCAGCAAAGGGGATGGGGTTTAGTGTTGTACCTAGATTTCTAATGGAGTTAACACCGCTTTCGGCCCATAGTTTCCAGAATAAGGTTCTACCTTCTAGTTTGATTTTATGATTATGCCATAGAGAAGCTATGGTGGAGTCGGCGAGATGGTTGGACAATGTTTTATCAACGCACAGAAGGGCTGCTACTGTATCTGCTATTATGGGGTAAGAGTGGGCAATAGGAACTTTTATGAGGCAGCGTGTGGTGTGTTCACACTACTACATTCCAATAAAGTTTATTCAATCATTTGTTACCATAGTACCTCCTCGCTCTGTAGAATGTATTATGTCATTTGGAATGTGTTTATGTCGTGGGTTGGAATGGGAGGAGAGAAGCGGTTGGAGTTGGTTGAAGCTGGACGTGTTATTCTGATGCACCAGTGGGTCATTTATTGGTTTATGAATTAAACCCATTTTATTACTATTTACCAACTCCTGCGCCTCTTTACACAGCGGATAGTTAGTATGGATTTTAGAGGGAGAGTAGTTGGGATTCAATTTGCAGACAAAATGGGTGGGAGAGTCCGTGGTCTTGTTAAGTCACCAATTACCCTGAGCAGCTAGGAAAGACTGCTAATATCTATGGACGTAAGGCATACTTAGGCCACATCTAGTTTTGTTCAGTTTTAGGGTGGGACTGTCACCTTTTCATATGAAGTTTGAAATATCCTTGTTTACTGCGTTAAAGAAGTGGTTCGATGGGTTTATGGGGAGAATACTCAAAAGAAAGTTGACTGGGAAGCTAACATAATTTTCGAAGAGTCCGCCCTGCCCCACCACATTTAGAGTTTGAGGGACCATGAGGATAATGGGTCATTAATTTTGGAAAGTGTGTTACTCTCGTTGATTGAGACGGAGGAGTGAAGGTCTTTGCCAAACCAGATGCCTAAGTATTTTAGTGCCTCATTGACATTTTAGGCCGGAGTCGCCAAGGATCGTGGGGTAACAGTGGATATTCACGGGGAAGATTTCTGTTTTAGAGTGGTTAATGCACAAGTTACTAACTTGTGTAACGATATATCTGTAAGAGACAGTAGTTAGTGACAGATTCCTTACCTTAGAATATCCCCAGGCGTCAGGCTGGATCCGGAAAGTTTTGCGTAGCAGTACCCTTGCGCGTCGGTAGGCGGCGTCGTGCGGCTCCGCGTCCGTCGTCGGCGTCGTGATCGCCGGGATGACGTCGCGGGCAGTACTTAGGCGCCGCCTCTGCGCGCTGACATCAGTTCTGTACACGACTTTCCGCGCCAGGAACGCAGAGCCATGCAAGAAGCTGACACAGGTGTCTGAAAAATACTAGGGCCCTGAAAGGGATGTCCTTAACCCTAGAAATCAGTTCGCAGAACGGGAGGGTGGGTGGGCGGTAAGGAATCTGTCACTAACTACTGTCTCTTACAGATATATCGTTACACAAGTTAGTAACTTGTGCATCTGAAAGAGACACGTTAGTGACAGATTCCTTACCTTAGAATAGATACCCCAGCAATACCAACCCCGGTGGTGGGTCTGCGAACAAAGATCAGACAAGGAAGTCCTGGAGGACAGAACGGCCAAAGAAGCCGTCCCTCCGGACCTGACTGTCAAGGCAGTAATGCTTAGTAAACGTGTGCAGCGAGGCCCACGTAGCTGCCTGACAGATAACCGGCAGCGGAACACCGCGGCCCAAGGCCGTGGTAGCAGCCGTTGCCCTGGTGGAATGGGCACGCAGCCCAACAGGAGGCTCCTTCTTGGCCAAAGAATAGCAGGTCTTGATGCACAAGGTAACCCAGCGGGAGATGGTCCTCTTGTGCACCGCCCGACCTTTTTGGCGCCCACGTAGCCAACAAAGAGCTGGTCATCCACCCGGAAGTGTTTTGTGCGGTCGATATAGAAGGAGAGCGCACGTTTTGGGTCCAGACGGTGGAGCCTCTCGTCCTCTCTGGAAGGATGCGGAGGCGGAAAGAAGGTGGGCAAAGTGATGGTCTGCCCAATGTGGAAAGCAGTAACCACCTTTGGCAAGAAGGACGGACGCGTCCGAAGAACAACCTTGTCTGGATGAACAGACAGAAAGGGAGGTTTGCAAGACAGAGCCTGGAGCTCACTCACCCGCCGAGCGGAGGTGATGGCCACCAGAAAGGCTGTCTTCAGAGTCAGAAGACGAAGAGGACAGTTATGCAGAGGCTCAAAGGGAGCGCACATTAAAAGGTAAGAACCAAGTTCAAGTCCCACTGAGGCATTACAAACGGAACAGGAGGGAAGAGGTGAGTAATGCCTTTTAAGAACCTGTTAACAACAGGGGACTTGAAAAGGGAGGGCTGATCAGGGAGCCTGAGGAAGGCCGAGATAGCACAAAGATAACCCTTGATGGTACCCAGGGCAGAACCCTGTTGGGCCAGAGAGAGAAGGAACAGAAGGACCTCAGAAAGAGGGGCAGAAAGGGGATCCACAGCCTTTGCTGTGCACCATGCCACAAATTTGTTCCACCTGCAGGCGTATACCACCTTAGTGGAGGGACGCCTGGCTGCCAGAATCACATCACAAACTTCGGGAGGCAAGTCGAAAGGAATCAACTGCCGCCGCTCAATCTCCACGCAAGCAGGTGTAGACTGGACAGGTTCGGGTGGAGGACCGTTCCCTGCTGCTGCGACAGAAGATCCTCCCGAAGAGGCAGACGGATCGGGGGATCTATGCTCATATTGAGTAGCTCGGGATACCAAACTCTTCGAGCCCAGTCCGGAGCCACAAGAATGACTTGGGCCCGGTCGTGCCGAATCTTCTTCAACACTCTGGGTAGAAGTGGTATAGGCGGAAAGGCGCACAACAGACCGCAACTCCACTCGCGACGAAAAGCGTCGCCGAGCGAGTGCCGCCTTGGAAATTCCAACGCGCAGAACTGATGACATTGCGCGTTCTCTTCGGTGGCGAATAGATCTAACCAAGGCTCTCCCCACTGTAGAAAGAGTCCTTGCGCCACTTTCGAGTGAAGACGCCATTCGTGATCCATCATGCACCTGCGGCTGAGTTCGTCCGCCCTGGCGTTCAGAGAACCTGCCAGGTGTTGAACCATCAGGAACATGCCCTGATGTTCCAGCCATGTCCAGAGGCGCAGAGCCTCCTGACAAAGGGTCCAAGACCCCACCCCGCCCTGTTTGTTGCAGTACCACATGGCGGTGGTGTTGTCTGTGAACACCTGCACTACCTTCCCTTTGACAGAGGGAAGGAATGCCTTGAGTGCAAGCCGGATCGCCCGGAGCTCCAGAAGGTTGATATGGAGCCGGACTCCGCCGGAGACCAGAGGCCTCTGATCTCCGCCTCTCCCATGTGACCGCCCCATCCCAGAAGGGACGCGTCCGTCACAACTGTATGCTCTGGCTGGGGAAGGGAGAGGGATCTGCCCATGACCCATTGCCGGTTCGAGAGCCACCACTGCAACTGTTTTGCAGTCCCCTCCGAGATCTGGACGTGATCGGACAGGTTGCCCTGGTGCTGCGCCCACTGGAACTTGAGGTCCCACTGCAGAGCCCGCATATGCCATCTGGCATGATTGACCAGCAGGATGCAGGAGGCCATGAGGCCCAGCAGCCTCAGGGTCATCCGTACCGAAACCCAGGATAAAGGCCGAAAGATCGGAATCATAGCCTGAATATCCCGGACTCGCCGTTCGGGAGGATAGGCCCGAAACTGCGTCGTGTCCAGAACTGCTCCGATGAAAAGGAGCTGTGGAGAAGGAATCAGATGAGACTTCGGCACATTGATGGAGAACCCCAGCGAGTGCAGGAGTTCGGCCGTAGTCTGGAGGTGGGAGACGACTGCCTGGGACGAGCCCGCCTTCAGCAGCCAGTCGTCGAGGTAGGGGAAGACTGAAACCCCTGCCCGGCGCAGATGAGCTGCGACCACCGCCATCACTTTCGTGAACACCCGAGGGGCACTGGTAAGGCCAAAGGGGAGCACGGTGAACTGAAAATGCTCGGGGCCTACCGTGAACCGAAGGTAAAGCCGGTGGGCCGGCAGGACGGGGATGTGGAAATACGCGTCCTGCAAGTCCAACGCTACCAACCAGTCTCCTGGGTCGAGGGCAGTCAAGACCTGAGCTAGGGTGAGCATCTTGAACTTCTCCTTCCGGAGGAAGCGATTGACGTTCCGGAGGTCCAAGATAGGACGCATGTCCTCCTTGTCCTTTTTGGGCACCAGAAAGTAGTGGGAGTAGCAACCACGCCCTACTTCTGGGGTCGGAACATGCTCGATGGCCCTCTTGGTCAAGAGGGCCGTGACTTCCTTCTGTAGAAGCACCAAGTGAACCCCTGACATGCGGTGGAATTGAGGTGGCATGGCTGGGGGTGGTCTCGAAGGGGAGGGAGTAGCCCCTTCGGACAATGTCCAAGACCCACCTGTCCGAGGTGATGGTGCGCCAGTGGGGAAGGTGATGGCGGACCCTGCCCTCTACTGGCGTGCCGTGCACTTGAAAGGAGGGACTAGGAGGGCTTGGAGGCCGCGGACGGGTTGGAGGTGGTGGCCTGACCCGCACGCTGGTTGCCCGATCCGCCACGGCGGAATCCACGCCCTCGGCCACGCGAAGACGCCTGCTGCGCGGGCCGGTGGCTGGGCTGCTGACGTGAAGGGGCGCCCCTACCGTGGCCACGATAGGGGCGAAAAGCAGAAGGCAGCGGAGGGCGTGTAGCAGAAAGGCCCAGGGACTTGGCAGTAGCCCGTGAGTCCTTAAAGCGCTCTAACGCATGGTCTGCTTTGGACCCAAAAAGACCGACTCCATCAAAGGGCATGTCCATGAGAGTATTCTGGACATCCCCTGAAAAACCAGTGGTTCTCAGCCAGGCGTGGCGTCGGAGCGCCACCGTCGTTGCAATCGACCTGCCCAGCGAGTCGGCGGTGTCAAGGCCACAACGGATAGTGTATTTGGCCGCATCCCTTCCCTCCGCAATGGCGCGGGAAAGCAGTGCCTGGACCTCCTCAGGGCACTGGGGCAAAACATCCGCCACCGAATCCCACAGGGAGTGGGTATATCGGCCCAAAAGACAAGCGGTGTTAACGGACCGCAAGCCAGCACTGGAGGAAGAAAACCTTTCTTCCCAAACTGATCCAGGCGTTTGGATTCCCTATCCGGAGGAGCGGTAGGGAAGGCGGTTTGGGAAGCGGAGGCTTGGACAACCAAGCTCTCAGGAGTGGGGTGGACAGAAAGAAACAGGGGTCGCCCGGAGCGGGGCGATGGCGTCATGACACGTTCCGATCCACAGGAGCCCCTGTGTTGGGCTTGGACCAGGCGCCCAAAAGAACGTCAGTGAGGGCGTCGTTAAACGGCAGCACAGTCTCCGCAGAGGAGGCTGCCGGCTGAAGCACCTCTGTCAAGATGTTAGGCTTGACCGTCAAAGTAGGGAGCTGGAGACGTAAGGCCCCAGCAGCCCTACGCAACACCGTACCGAAATTGGCCCCCTCCTCCGTAGCCACGGGAGGAGACAGCATGCCAGTGTCAGGGGAAGTATCCAGACCACTGGCCTCCCTAGACTCTCTGTCCAGTCCTCATCATACTGACAGTTGCGTGTCAGAGGGTCATCAGACCCCTCCCAGTCCTCCTGGTCCTCCTCTGGTTCAAAATAAGGAGGAGGAGGGACATTTGGGACCCAAGGTCCCATCGGCGCCGGAGCCGGCGCCGAGCGACGTCGCTCCGGGTCCATGTCCGGAGCCGGAAGGAACTGGGGACGACGCCGCCCGGAGCCCAGGGCGGCGTCGAGAACGGCACCGGAGACATCGGCGCCGGCGGGGGTGTTGTGAGGTCGACCGGCGTCGATGGGGGTTGTGGAGCCGGGATCGAGGCCGGGGCCGAAGCCGGAGCCGGGATCGAGGCTGGAGGCACGGGCGACGCCGGGGCCGGAGCCGCCGGCGACGCCGGAGCAACCCCATCAGGGCCCGCGGGGCCCGAAGGCGCACCGGAGGGGCCTGACGGCCCGAAGAGGCGGGCCATGGCTGACAGGAACTCCTGTACCTTGGCCGGATCCGCCCCCGAACCCGGGAAGGGCGGGTATGGCAAGGGCGACTCCACAGGCAAGTCCGGGGCCGCGGGGCGGGGACGGTGCCGGGAGGGGCCTCAGCCGAACCGCGAGATCGGCGAGGCGAAGTCCGAGAGCGACGATGCTTCTTGGACTTCTTGTGCTTAGACTTACCGGACGAAGAAGACTTCGACGCCGACGACCGGTGTGCACTCCGCGAGCGACCCCTGGACCTCTCACGCGACCGGGGCCTCCGTGGAGCCGAATGCCAGGCCTCGAGGAGCTTTCGAGACCGCTCTCGCAAAGCTTTCGGGTTGAGGGCCTGGCATTCGGGACAAGACTCGGTGTCGTGGCCTCGGCCGAGGCAGAAGAGACACTCCCAATGCGGGTCGGTGACGGACATCATCCGCGCACAGGCGCCGCATCGCTTGAAGCCGGGCATCCCTACGACACCTTTATTTGGAAAAAAACAGTGAAAAATCACCAAAAGTATGGTCAAAAATTGACCAGGGCACTGCTCTTCCCGGATCTGCGCTTGCTGGCGCGGAAAAAGAAGAACTGACGTCAGCGCGCAGGGGCGGCGCCTAAGTACTGCCCGCGACGTCATCCCGGCGATCACGACGCCGACGGACGCGGAGCCGCACGACGCCGCCTACCGACGCGCAAGGGTACTGCTACGCAAAACTTTCCGGATCCAGCCTGACGCCTGGGGATATTCTAAGGTAAGGAATCTGTCACTAACGTGTCTCTTTCAGATAGTGTAGCCAGATAACCTGGAGTTGTTATTGTTTTCGGTCAGGATATGTGGGCTAGCTTTGTTTGCATCTTCAGTGAGGATCGAACGTCATCCGGTTAGGCTGCAATAGCTGCCTGCCCAATTGAAATTGGACAGCTTTGATGTCTATATTCGCTTTTAGGGAGCATAAGATGGGTTTGATAACTAATAGGAATAGGAGGGGAGAGAGTGGGCCTCTTTGTCTGGTGCCTTGGGCTAAAGGAAAAGCGTTGAATGGGCAACCGTTTATCCTAACTTTCGCCACTGGGGATGCGTAGAGGGCCATCACCATTCGGATGAAATTCTCTCCTAGTTGGAATTTGCGGAGTGCCTCGTGTAGGAATGTTCAAGAGACCTTGTCAAAGCAGCTTCGAGGGCCATCGCCATGGTGGGTGAGGACATTGAGCTTTTTTAATGGCGTGGCAGAAGACACAGATGTTGTGAGCAGCTAGCCTGCCTTTCAGGAATCCGTTTTGGGTTGGGCAATGAGCTTTAGTAACACTTTCTCAAGTCTTTGTGCCAAGATCTTGGCGTATATTTTACAATTGGTATTGATTAACGATATCGGCCTGTAGTTTTTGACGTCCAATGTATCCTTCCCTTCTTTTGGAATAACAAGTATTGTGGACTCGGCCGCCATGCCAGAAACGTGGCCAGTTGATGAGTATGACTGGAACACGGAAAATAGAGGGTCTGCTAGAATGGCAGGGAATGTTTTGTAGAAGGTCACTGTATACCCGTCCGGACCTGGAGCCTTGCCTGGCTTGAGTGATTTAATGGCCGAGTAGATTTCATTAAAGGTAATCGGGGCATTGAGCAGGGATCTGTCCTCTGCTGGGGCTGATGTGAGTGAGCAGGATTTCAGGTATGAAATGCAATCTTTTGGGTTGATTGTGTTGTTTGGAGTAGAGAGGTCTGAATAGAAGTTATGGAAGACCTCCAGAATCTCAGTAGGGCAGGTTATTGTGAGGTCTGATTTGTTTTTAATGGCTGAGGTGATGGTTTTGTTTTTGGAGTATTTCAGATAATTGGCGAGAGCCTTCCCAGTTTTGTTTCTAGTGGTCGATTTTTCGGCATTGGTGATGTCCACCCATTTCTGCATTCTAATACTTAATATTTGGTTGTGCTCATATTGTAGTTTGCACAACTTAGGGATGTCATGAGAACCAGCTGAATGTTTGATGGATTCATTTAGGGACCTAATCTCTGATATGATAGATTCAAGACTTTTGTTCACGGATTTGTTTCTGGAAGCAGCTAGGTTCATTAAGGTGCCCCTGAGATTGCCTTTAGGGCATCCCACCTAACTGAGTCCGAGGTGTCACCTGCTTTGTTTTCTTGCAGGAATTGTTGGGATTGTTTTGCTAACTTTGGATTTGGATATGTCATCCTCCATGAGTGGATGCTTAAGGAGAAAGACTTTTGAGGGTGTTTGGGTATCTGTGGATGAAGGCTTGAGCGATATGCATGCATGGTCGCTAATTAGTATGGGCTCAATCTTGGGGTTCTGTGCCGCAGGAACTAGAGATTTATCTACTAGAATGTAATCAATTCTTGTGAAGGTATGATGTGGGGAGGAGTAAAATGCGCAGTCATTACCACTCGGGTTGAATAATCTCCATGTGTCGATTAGATTGTTATTCTTGCAGCATAATTTCATCTATGTGTGAGACCTACTGCTGTGAAATTTGTGTGCGAAGATTCTATATATGACACCGTCCATTTGCAGGTTGAAGCATCCCCCCCCACCAATGATGATGCCAACGTTGTCTGGGATGAGAGGCGCGTATCTAGGCCCTGCCAGAAGGCGACAGTTATCGTTGGGATCACAGATATTCACTACAGCCATCTCCCTGTTATTCTTTATTGTCCTTGTGATTAACCATCATCCCTGGAGGTCCTGTGAGTGGGAAAGGACGGATATCCCAGATTTTCCTGCGAGTAAGGTGATGACACGTTTTTTTTCTTGCTATGGTTGGGGACAGTAGTGTGTCCACGACCCAGGGGCAATAGAATCTGGCATCTTTGGCTTACTCAATATTAGTCTCTTGTAGGAGAATAATGTCTCCTTTCAGTTTATTGTAATAATCAGCTATTTCCTTTTTGTTTTACTGGATGTGAGTGACCTTTAGTGTTTAATGATAGGATTCTGATGTAAGCCATCGGGTAGTGGAGAAACTGAGAGGTTAATGGAAAGTCGATGTCGGAGTGCAGAGGGGTGTGGTCAAGTGGCCCTTGTGGGAGGCAGGACCATATCGGGTCGCCGGAGGGTACGTGGTGTGCCCTGATGTTTTGATGGAAAAACCTGCTGGTGATCCGACTTAGCGCGGACGTGAGCAGGGGATACCACCTCGATGACTTGGACTCTAAGTCGATGGCTGGTGACTGTGGGAGTGAAATCATGGACCATGGAAGATGCCTTGCAGACCTACCTGGGGGACCGCACACCTCAGAGAAACCATTGTGTGGAAAGGGGGTTGAGATGGGGGTAAGGGACAGAGAGGAAGGAAAAGGAGGAGAAAGAATAAGAGAGAGGTGAACTTAAGCAAACTAGAACCCTAAAACCTATCATGCCCATCACCCAACCCTTGAAATGCAGGTGAACCACATTTCCCCACCCTATCTAGAAAAGAGAAGCGGAAAGAAAGCCATGAGAAGGCCGGGCCTTAACAATGGCAGAGAAGATCCATCCTAATCGTAGAACATCCTAGCATAGAATATACAATTTGTTGTACACACAATATACATGGAGAAATACAATAACTTAACCATGGAGTGGTCCTATGAGACATTACTAGGAGGAAACAGTAGGGAAAGTAACATCTGTGAGTAAGCAACCTATTTGCAGTGCCTATAGTGCAGAAAAGCACTTTAGCTGAAAGCGGAAGGAATCATGCTAAAGCATGCACAAGAGTACAAAAACACCATAACATTGAAGCAAGTAAATATGCACATAAGCTAGCATGTGCGACAAAGCACTCAAACAAGCATTGTGGTGCAAGGCATCAAATAGTGACGAGCGGATGCCTGTATCTCAAAGACCCTCGGTCCAACCCATTTGAAGTACAACACCCGATGCCTCACCTCAAAATGGCGGCGATATCGTGATGCTACATAATTTGACATAGTGGTGCAAGGCAAATGGGGGAGGAGCCATGTTAAAGCATGTGCAAGAGTGCAAGAACGCTATAAATTGGTAGCAAATAATCGTGGACCAAGGCAAGCACATGCAACAAAGTACTCAAAGAAGCACAGAGGGTGTTACAGGGTTAGAACTGAATAATGTTGTGAGACAGTTACAAACAGTATGAGCCGAACTGGTGTGTTAGTACAGTGTTAGACTAGATGTGACAAAGCATTCAGGTTCAGGACAGCTTTTGCTCTTGGGAGCAATACACAGACGAACAAAAGCACAAGAACGAGTACTCAGAGTGACCGGTGTGATGGGAAAGGCCGCTTTGTTGTTGGCCAAACATGGTAGAGCATTGAGGGGCTATGTTAAGTCTGGAATGGTGGTCAACAGGGATGACCTAGGAGGGGTAAAGTCAAATCGACAAATCTGTTTGAGTGGCTTTGTTCAGAAAGGCTTGAAGGTCGACAGAAGTACAGAAGACCATTGCTTTGCCCTTAAAGAATATGCAAATTCTCGCTGGGCCGGTGAAGGAGAAGGGAATATTGCACTCTCTCAGACTTGATGCAGTGCCAAGAAGCCCTTCCTTGTGGTTACAGTTTCCTTTGAGTAGTCCTGGGCAATCGTTATGCGCAATCCGTTCCATACGACTTGTTGATTTTTCCTCATGTGGGCGAGGAATAGTTCAGTGTGACAGTAGCGCAATGGTTGAAAGATCATTGTTCTTGAGTGAATGGAGTGACCAGGTGCGGAGTTGGGCGGTTTGCTCGACGGGATCCTGTGCGCCCATTCGATTTCAAAGTCTTTGTCGAATTTGAGGCCCAGGGTGAGAGGGATCCAGGAATTCAATGCAAGAGTTGGCGTCTTTTTCAGCATTCTCAGGCAGGCCAAAGATGCATAGATTTCCTCTCAGGTTAGGGTCTTCGAGTTCTGCGAGTTCTCTCGCCATCGTCTTCATTGAGTGGTATGAGAGGACTAAACAACTTGCAGTCGAGGTATTGGAATCTTCCATTGAGCTAATTCTAGATTCGGACTTGGTGAGTCTGCTGGAGATACCCACATCATGTGGTCACAAAGGGCCTGGATATCATGTCTCATAGCGTTAGTGCTAGATTTAGTGTCTTGGGCTAATTGATGGAGAGCACCCAGGTGCTGAATGATGACTTCCATGTTGGCGGATATATCCCCTTTTGACTTAATTGGAGAGTCCAGGATTGAGGATTGGCTCGCTTGTGAGGTGCTTTGTTATCCTTGTGTTCTTTGTAATCTTTTGACTCTTTCCCCTTGTGGTCAGCCATCTTGGGAGAGAAGCAGCATGTAGGTTGAAGTATGAGACAGCTCTCTGGTAGATGCAAGTACTGTGCAAGTGGGATAACCGTGAGGGGACACGAGACAATAGAAGTGCATATGGGGAGCACAGGGTAGCTGGGAAAGTCCTTTGTTGAACACTGCTTGTTGTCTGCTCTATGATTTACTTACTGTTTGTTGGTCATTGCGTGCTTGATTGCCTAATGTCTCTTTGCCTGTTGGTGTGGATTCCTGGGGGCTGCCCACCTGTCAGCTACGGCCACTTGACAGAAAGGAGTGTAAGAACAAGGTTGAGATTAAGGATGGGGGCTGGAGAGATCTTGTAGTTTACATCTGAAGGAATGTGCACAGCAGTTGTTTACAGTCTGGCTGGCTTTGGGAGCTGCGCGGGAGGCCCAGCAATCAGGGCATCGTAATGTTTGGAAGTTATGCAGGCCCCCACATCTCTGCTGGAAAGCAGGACGGTGGATACTGGGTGTGCGGTGCCATGGCGCATGATCGGGAGCAGGGATTGCAGAGAGGCGCTGGAGCAGGTTATGTGCGTTGCCTGCGGCGAGTTTAAGAGCCCCCTACTTGTCAGGCCTTGGAGGTGCTTGCTGCCTCTCCTTACTGCTAGTGATGTGTGGCTGCAATGTGAATCAGAAATGTGGAAGTGCGGCGAGAGTGGGGTTGACCCCACAGTTGAAATGTTGCATGAGTGCAGAGGTTGTATGTCGATCGGTGCAAACGGTTGCTGATCATAATGTTGGCGTGGAGCGAGAGGGCTGCGGAGAAATACTCGGACACCATCTTGAGCACCAGCACCATCGGAGGACCCCGGGAGGTAAAAGATAGATTTCCGATCATTCTGCTCATTGAAAACATCTTCAGTAGCACCACCAGTATGCTGCACTTGTCTAGCTTGTAGGTTGGTCGCTTCTTTGTCTGGATGGACAATATGAGGGTATGAAGTGAGTGGATGGAGCACGCAGCCAGCAGTCTAGGCAGCCATCCCTCTCGGGCTCATGCCACGCCTCCATAAGGTTAAGATTCAAATCAATTTTTAATATGTAAATACTTTTTTTAATGTTGTGGCCAAAAGGACTATCCACGTTGATAGTTGGTGCAATGACAGATATTATTAAAGCATATTTCGGGTGTGTGAGGCATCTTTAAAGAGAGCTCCCGTTCAGGTAGAAAAGAAATCACAAAATATTTGTGACACTGAGTTAATTTAAATAAGATTAAGAGTTCAATAGGTAACACGTTATTCAATAACCGATGATGACAGTTATTCCCAGTACAAAATCTATGAAGTATTTGGACAGAAATAATAAGGCCCATAGTAGCGCTTTATCACTCCAAGTAATACGCTTTTCAATTACCCAATTTTATGGTACTCAAGTTCTCCATCTACAATGGACTAAAGACTGAGATGGCCTTGCTGGGATACAAACTCACGTCTTGCAGGTGACAGACTATGACAGCGGCAAGCACTAAACTCACTGAGCATAATGCCAGTTTTAGTAGGGACATCATTTTCATGTGCTATTGATCAAGATAATTTATCAGTACCAAGCGGACCTGAACTATGACAATATTTACATTTGTATTTTATTATTACAGCTTTATTCTTATTTGTGCCTCGAGATATGCTTTTGAATGTTCTTCTCTTTATTCAGAACACGGTCACTATCGGGCACCATTTTGAATATATTCCTATATATTAAATATAATTCTACAGCACTATTAGCCTAAATCATAATTAGTCTGGCATAGCTATATTGTTGTTGTATATGTGTATCTTATTTTCTCATCTGTGTGCAGTGTACGACTGTAGGATAACACAACACTCCAAAGATTTGCTACTGGTGTCTGTGTTCTACCAGTATCTCAGAGACTGTTATCCTGCTGGTTCAACTTAGCATGTACATAACAGAAAACCCAGAGGCATTTGATAAGAGGTGAATTTCATTGCAGAATGCGCTACCAAATACATAAAATAATTATTATGCGTCAAATAATGACCATGATCTCTATTCACTTACTTGCTTTGTTATCACATCAAGTTCGATTATGCAACCAGGTCGAGCAGTAGACTGCTGGCTCACAATGTTAAACACCTCACCAATCAGTTTCTAGGGCAAAGGACCAAATCAGGTTAAACGGACACATTTAATATCATTATGCACTTTACAGATAAAGTATAAGCATATTCTAGTACCATCCACTTTTCATTTTGCCATAAATCAATTTTAATTATTTTTATTTCAGCAAATGAAAACAATAGTGGGCTTGTATACTGAGTCTTCAATTGAAAAGTAATGTAAACTTGAGCAAAGATCTATTACATGTCCAACTGAAAATACAGGTTTTCCAGAAAGAGTTGCAAAAACACTCTTGAAAAACATGAATCTATTTCCAATTGCAAAGCAGAAGAGTAATAAGGGTAAAAATTGCTTTCTGCATTAAACACCAACTAAATCACATTTACCAGGGGAATCTATAGGTCTGTCAGTGGCAGCAAAACTAAACTCCAATTATTTCACGTACAATATCATGCACTTTATCTCCAGCACTGCCAACAAAACTCAATCCAGAACAAAATGTAAGGAATTGAGGAGACATTTGACAAACATCTTTCATTTATCCCCCAAATGATTGCGGTCATAAAATGAGTTATTTAAAAACGCCACAGCTTTGCAAAGTTCTAGCAAAAAGTAAGCTGGATCAGGAGCACCTGCATAAAAGCACACATTTTGGGGACCAGGCACTACTATTGATTATCAGGCTTTGACCCAAATCCAGAGAAAGATGGGTAAAAAATAAGAAAGCGGAAGGAAGAGACATTCAGGAAAATATTGAGAAGGTAAGAGCAGGGATGAGAAGGAACATGCAAGATTAAGATAACACGGCCAGAAGCGTAGGGTGGTGGAAAAAAGAGGCATGATGTGAAAACAAAACTTGACAGCACCAGTTGAGGGGTTCTAAAACAGCACTATTTTTTTAATTACATACTGATTGTCAGTTATGGCACGAGTGTACGGGTACAACAAGTAGTTAATTGAAACACTCAAAAATTAGACAGTTTATGGTAGTTCTGAACAATAATAAATGGTTCCAGACCAAACCTGCCCTAAAGTGCTGTATAGTTCATGGTATAAGCCAGGATGACATTCAAACACACGGGAACCATTCACAAAGCACTCTGAATAAATGTACAATGAACCATTTAGAAACATGGATCTTGAGACGAGCTTGGAGATATCCACTGTGTTGGAACTACTGCCTTCGGAGGCACCGCTGGAGGGTCCTTATGTGCCAGCAAACATGGCTAACCAACAGAATGCAGGAGGCCAGCAGACTGAGGAGGCGCAAGACCGTCAAGACTGGAATGATTAATCTGTGCTGAAACATCGGAATTACAGCCTGAATATCTTGACCACTCTGAGGAGGAGGGAAGGCTCGACTTGGTGTTGTGTTCAGCATTGCCTCTATGAGCAGGATGCGCTGAGAGGACACCAGGTGAGATTTGGGCTTAATGATTGAAAAGCCCAGATCGAACCACAACTGTCGCCTGCAAGTGATTTGAGGAGCCAATTGTGCAGATATGTGTATACTGGCATTCCCACCGTTCTGAGACGGGTTGCAACCACTGCCATCACCTTCGTGAAAACTCGAGGTGTGGAAGTGAGGGCAAATGGAAGGACAGCAAATTAGTAATGATTGGATCCTACTGTGAGCAAAGATGCTTCATGTGCGGCAGCAGAATAGGGGTGTGAACGTAAGCATCCTGCAGGTCGATAGACACCATCCAGTCTTCAACTTCCAGCACCAGGAGAACCTGAGCTAGGGGCAGCATCTTGAACTTTCCGGTTTGAGGAACCAGTTGAACATTCTAAGTCTAGGATCAGAAGTAAGCCACCGTCCTTTTAGGGAATCAGGAAATATCTGAAGTAACATCCCTAATACTGTTCCTGCTCTGGAACTAACTCCACTACCCCCTTTAGGAGCAAGGATTGGACTTCCTGTTGCAGGACACGCAGACGGTCTAACAGCAGTGTGTATGCGGCTGGGAGAAGGAAAGTGAGGGGGTTTGCTAGAGGGTACGGCATACCCACTTTCCACAATTCGTAAAACCCTTAAGTGATGGTCTTCCAGTTTTGTAGAAAAGAGGACACCGGTCCTCAAACAGGTATTGTGTGTCCCAACAAAATGGAACTAGGGCTGCTTTCCTGCTGCGGTGGAAGAAGGGGAGGAGAAGGAAGAAGTTGCACAGCATATTGTTGATGCCCACGAAAGGAGAAGCCTCTAATGAAGCAACAAAACCTTTGGTCCCATCTACAGTCCTGGGTGGGACTGCAGACTAAGAGAACCAGCTGTGACCTTGCTTTACTTAAATCTTTCTAGTGATCAGTCTGTAATAGCTCCAAAGAGATACAAGCTGTCAAAAGGCAGCCTATTAGCATATTCTGGACACTTTGTGAGAAGCCCGAATTCCTCAGCCAGGCATGGAGTCTATGAGATATTGATGTGCCCATTGCTCTTGCCACAGAATCTGCTGCATCAAGGTCAGATTGAATTAATTGCAGTGCTGCAGCATGGCCATCACATCATAATTCTGTCAAATGAGAATGCATGTCTGTCTATAAATTAGGGATGATCGATTGACCGAATCCACTAAGGCCTGAAACACCCACCAAGGAGGCAGCTAGCACTGAAAGATTTTAGAGCCATACTACCTGCTGAAAACATTTTCCTGGCATACTACTACATTCTTTTTAGACTTCTGGTCTAATGGTGTGGTTAGACAAAAATCCGGAGTAAGTTTTGAGGAACAAGATGCCTGCACTACACAGCTTTTTGGAAACCGATTCGAAAATAGGAAGTTCCAGTCTACAGGAGCGGGCTTATAATGTATTCGATAGATCGTGAAACCGCTATAGAAGTAGTCGGCTTTTCCCAAATGGCTAAGACGGGTTTTGTCAGGGCCTCTTTAAAAAGGGAGCAGAGGCTCTGATGCATGGGCCAGAGAGTGAAGCACTTCAGTAACAATATTTGACTTCGCTTCAGTTCATGGTAGAGACAGGACTAACATATCAGCTGCTTTACTTATTATCGAGTGGTAAGATGTAACCTCTGGTGGAGTGAGACCAGTATGCAATAGTAATTCCCATTCAGGGAAAGTATTTATGCCACTGGCTTCTTTTAAGCCTTTAAAGTCAGTAACTATTGTAGGCTGACCTACGATATCCTCTGTCTGCTCAGGAGGATCATCATCACCACCAAAGAAAAACCTTTTCTTCTCCATCAATCTTTGTGCCTTTCATCTGGAGTGGTGAAGCATCAAGGGAAGGGGATTCTGGCTTTGGAGTTGTGGGATGCAATGTCCTTGACATCTGCGCTACATGAGTCAGTTGCAGTGTCAGTGGTGTCGAATGGGGCATCTGAGATTGTTAATTCCACCTTCAAAGGGGAAGAAGATGGAAGTACCGGAGTCATTTTTCACGCCGGTGTCTTCAGCGACGGAGTCGTCCAGTTTAACGGAGACATCAGCAGAAATGAAGTGAAAAGGTAAAGATTGGTAAGGCATTGGAAAGCTGATCAAAGAATAGGCCATAGGTGAAATGGGGCCAACTGGTGTACCCGATGGGAGAATGGCTCAATAAAAATAGTGAACACTGCATTCAAGAAGTGAGTCAGATTTGTACCAGGTGTTGGGAACTCTAGGTACTGAAGAACACGCTGGGGTCATGGAGATGGCACCACAGGAGGATTCGGAGACAGTGTCAGGTCAGTAGGAGCCACAGGTGTCGGTCTTATTGCAGTTGATGGTATGGGCATCAGGTTGACCTCTTCACGATCCTGAAGGTTTCAATGATTTATCTTTCAAAGAATGACAACGTGATTCATGTCTATTCTTCTTCTTATGCTTCCTTCAAGATGGCTTTGGCCAATGAGGAGAAGGAGATTTGGACCTTGGTCAAGACTTCCTGCGGCCCGACGATCATCCTGTGCTCTAGCCATAAACATTTTGATTTCTAGGTACTTTAATGCTTTAGGAGCATCTTCTGGTAATCTTGACACGGGTCAACGTCATGGTTGAATCAGAGGACCCAGAGACATATAACGAGAGTCAGTGAAGGACATTTGACCATCACAGTCTCTACAGGGCTTAAACCCAGACCTTTTTGGCAGAGAAAATGTGAAAGAAAACTGCACCTAACAAAAAAACGATAAAAGAGAAATCATATACAAAAAAGACAGACTTTTGAGAGTAAAAGAGTGTCAATGGTGCGGAGAAAAAGGAACTGATGTCAGGAGACCGATGGAGGTGCTTATGGCTCCAGTGACATGCGGTGCTGCATGCATAGCCGTGATGGAGCCGGCATCCCCTACCGGAGTGGGAGAGCTATTGAAAAGTTTTCCAGATCCAGACTGGCACCTGGGATATTCTAATGGGGAGGAATCTAAAGGTGAGGAATCTAAAGGTGAGGAATCTGCAGGTAGAAGTATCCATCAGAAACATGAATACATAACAAGTAAAGTGACATTGGACTACTAATGTTTTCTTCAACATTTTTGCCAACAGCAACTCTTCCTGTTTGTTGTGTAGTAAGGGTTCATAATCAGCGAGGTTTCCCTTCAACTCTTTTGTGCCAAGAAACTCAGTTGCGCCTGCTCTTACACAAACAACACCATTAGAAAACAAGCATGTTGGTGCTTCCAAAGTAAACAAGGGCACTGTGATTGGAGCAGTACCTATTTCCTTTTTGCAATGGACAAAACAGCAAAGAAGCCCCAAAGTGAAGTTAAAAAAATATAGATATCTTGTTTTAAAATTTTATAATGCAAAAGAAGTTCATTTAAAAAAGCATATTAGAAACTGTACAACTCGGTTGAGATTTTTATATGTAGAAAATCATTTTTCAGATCAAGATTTAGCTTACGTACATTTTTAGATTAATTTGTTTTGGCACACTTACCGATGACTCAGGATCTGATAATTCATCCAGAAGCTTCCTTGCATCCACCACAGCTTGATACAATCTAAGATTCTTGCCATCCGAAGCAACAAAGCAAGCACTAGCAGAATTGCAGTATGTTCCTAACGAGAAGAATTAAACATTATGACAAAATGCCTTGATCGGTTAACATTTTACAAAGTTCTTTTAAATAGAATGTGTGAAGAAATGGCAGGGCAATGGTTCATCTACTACTCTTATATGCAGATATCATCACACAGGTAAGCTCACAAGTAATTACAGCAGACAAACATATTAAAGAGCACTTATGTGCAGCTATGTCCAGGATCAAAATTTCAATATACACAACTGGAGTCCCCCATAAACCTTAAAAGGATCAGGGTATACGTTGATTAACTCTATTATTTATTAGATGGGTTTTGTTCGTTTTTTACTGCATTAATTTGGCACAAAAGATTGTTTTCTTAGTGTACAATCTAGTGCCTTTCTGTTGACTTTTTTTCTTTTTTTAAATACATTGGTTGCTCCTTGTACTGCCTCCTTGTGGGGCTTCCTTACATTAATCCTTTTCAATGAACAAGTTACTTGCAGTAGATTGCCTACCTTAGAATAATCCCCAGGCATAAGGCAGGATCCGGAATTTTTTCTTGAGCACTACCCCTGCCGGTAGGTTACATCGCTCGGCTCCACATGACGGCGCCGGAAGTGACGTGTGCGGTGCCTAAATAAGGGCTACCCCAGTGCGCTGACGTCAGTTTCTTTTTGCGACTTTCCACATCAGAAGGGCGGAGCCACAAATAACTGCACTGTGTCCAGAACAGCTCCGATGAAAGGGAGCGTCTGAGAAAGAGTCAGGTGGGATTTTGGCATGTTGAAAGTGAACTCCAGCGAGCCCAGAAGGTTCGCCATAGTGAGAAGGTGGGAGACGACTGCCTGGGGCGAGCCATCTTCAACAGCCAATCATCAATGTTGGAGAAAGACTGGAATCCCTGACCTCCATAGATGAGCTGCAACCACCGCCATCACTTTCGTGAACACCCGAGGGGCGCTGGTAAGGCCGTAGAGGAGCACAGCAAACTAAGAGTGCTCTTGGCCGACCATGAACTGCAGGCAACGCCTGTGGGCTGGCAGGATGGGGATGTGGAAATAAGCGTCCTGTAAGTCCAATATTACCATCCAGTCTCCTGGGTCTAGGGCAGAAAGGACTTGCTCAAGCGTGGGCATTTTGACTTTCTCATTTTTCAGGAAGAGTTTGAAAAGGCGCAGGTCTAGGATAGGACAAAGGCCTCCGTCCTTCTTGGGCACCAGAAAGTAGTGTGAATAGCAACCACGATCTCCTTCTGATGTCGGCACCCTCTCGAAGGATCTCTTGGCCAAGAAAGCCAACACTTTCCGACAGAGCAAGGAGAGGTTGTCCTCCATTAGCTGGTCATAAGTGGGTGGCATTTGGGGGGGGAGGGGAGGAGGGCGGAGTCACAAGGGGGGGCAGGGGCGTAGCCTCTTTGAACTAGCTGCAAAACCCAATGGTCAGATGTTATTGACCTCCAGTTATGCAGGTGAAGGCGTATCATGCTCCCCACTGGATGCCCATGGTAGTCAGAGGGCATACTAAAGGGATTGGAGGCTGCGGCTGCCGGGGGGGTGGTGGACTGGCTCGACCTATGGCTGCCTGCCCCACTGTGGGAGTCGTGCTCTCTGCACGAAAAGATTGTGCCGTTTTCTGACCGGGGTGGCTGGGCGTGGAATGAGGTTGTTGTAAGCCCCTCCCATTGCCACGTAAGGGGCTGGAGGGACTGGGGTTGGCGAGGAGCCATGGAAAGGCCTAAGGACCTGGCCGTAGCTCTGCTGTTCTTAAAGCGCTTGAGTGCTGAGTCTGCCTTCTCTACAAACAACTGAGAGCAATAAAAGACGGCATGTACATGAAGCGCCAGTAGTTCTCAGCCAGGCATGGCGCCTAAGGGCCACTGACGATGAAATTGTTCTGCCCAGCTAATCGGTCATAACGAGCCCACATCGTGTGGTGAGCTTGGCTGTGTCCCTCCCATCAGCAATTGTTTGAGAGAATACGGTTCGGGCCTCCTCCGAGAGCATGGGCAGCACTTGCTCAACCGAGTCTCAGATGGTATGGAAGTATCAGCCCAAGTGGCACGAGGAGTTCACCTACCGCAGTGCCAGGCTAGCGGAAGAGAACATCCTCTTCCTGAAGGTCTCCAGCCTTTTGGATTCCATGTTCAGTAAAGTGGAAGGGAATGTGCTAGGGTTAACTTTGGAGGTGGAGGCCGGGACCATCAAGATCTCCGGGGTGGGGTGCAGGGTGAGGAAACTGGGATCCCCTCGGGTGGGGCGAAGGCAGCGGGCAACTGTCCTATGCACAGGAGCCCATGTAGAACATCTTATGGGCTCCACTGAATGGGAGTAACGGTTCAGTGGGGGCAACTCCCGGCTTCTAGACTGCCAGTGTGGGTAGTGTAAGGTCCAGTACCTCAGCTGCCCCCGCACCACCACTGCGAATGAGACATTCTCCTCCATAGCCACGGTAGGGGCATGTTATGTTTCATATAGGTACCCTAATATAGGCCCGGGTAATATCATACACCTTCACCTACATTACCTCCCCTACACTACACAGTAACGGACCTTTTAGGATTGAACCTTTACCTAGTTCTAGTCCTGGGCGATGAAGGAGGGTTTCTCCCGGAACAATAGTTTCCTGTAACTTCACCAATAGACTCACACAGTATGAATGAATATTCATAAGGGTTCTAGGAAACCAGGCTGGGGCTACACCACCTGCATAATATCTACGTACAAGGTCCATCCCATACGTCATCCTCAAATCCAACAATGGCTAACACAAGAAAACAAGGGACAAAGGAACCCTAGATACTTAGGGTTACCCTAGATAACTTGTTCATCTGAAAGAGACTTCTAGCTGCAGATTCCTTACCTTTGAACCAGATAACCGAGCCATACCATCCCGGCGGTGGGTTGCGGTCTCATAATCTAAACTAAGAAGTCTTGCAGGACTGAACGGGCAAAGTGGCCGTCCCTGTGAACTTGACCATCAAGGCAATAATGTTTTGCGAACATGTGCAAAGATGCCCACGTTGCTGCCTGACAGATGTCTTGGACTGGGACACCCCGAGCCAAGGCTATAGTTGCAGCCTTTCCCCTGGTGGAGTGGGCCCTTAATCCCTCAGGGGGCTGCTTCTTCACCAAGGCATAACAAATTTTAATGCAGAGAACAACCCAGCGAGAGATGGTTCTTTTCTGCACTGCCTTTCCCTTCTTTGCTCTCACATACCCCACAAAGAAGTGGTCACCCACCCGGAACTCTTTTGTGCAGTCAAGGTAGAACGACAACGCTCTTTTTGGGTCCAGCCGGTGGAGACGCTCCTCTTTCTTAGAGGGATGTGGGGGAGCAAAGCAGGTGGGCAAAGTAATGGATTGGCCCAGATGAAAAGGGGTCACAACCTTCGGTAAGAATGATGCTCTGGTGCGAAGCACCACTTTGTCCGGAAAGGACATAAGATAAGGAGGCGAGCTGGATAACGCCTGCAATTCACTCACGCTCCGGGCCGATGTAATCGTCACTAAAAAGGCTGTTTTGATGGACAACAGCCTGAGGGGACAATTTTTTAAAGGCTCAAAAGGAGTGCACATCAGGTAAGTGAGGACCAAATTAAGGTCTCATTGTGGCATAATAAAGGGCGTGGGTGGAAATAAATGAGCCAGCCCTTTAAGAAAACTATTTATAATAGGAGATTTAAAGAGAGAAGACTGGTCTGGCAGCTGCAAAAAAGCAGACAGAGCAGAAAGGTAACCCAAGGCAGAACCCTGCTGGGCCAGGGTTAGAATGAATAAAAGGACAGTAGAAAGAGGAGCAGAAAGAGGGTCAATGGACCTTTCTGTACAGAAAAATACAAATTTCTGCCAACGGCAGGCGTATACCGACTTAGTGGAGGGCCGCCTGGCTGCCAAAATAACATTACAGACTTCGGGAGGAAGGTCAAAGGCCAGCAACTGCTGCCGCTAAATCTCCACGCATGGAGGCACATCGTTGACAGGTTTGGGTGGAGAACCCTCCCCTGCTGCTGCGACAGAAGATCCTCCCGAAGGGGCAGCCTGATCGGAGGATCGACACTCATGCTCAGAAGCTCTGGATACCAGACTCTCCTTGCCCAGTCCGGCGCCACAAGGATGACTTGGGCCCGGTCGCTCCTGATCTTCTTCAGAACCCTGGGCAGGAGTGGTATGGGTGGAAAGGCGTACAACAGGCCTGAGCTCCACTCGCGACGAAACGGGTCGCCAAGCAATAGCCGCCTTGGAAACTCCAGCGCGCAGTACTGCCGACATTGCACGTTCTCTTCGGAGGCTAACAAATCTAACCAAGGTTCTCCCCAGTGCTGAAAGAGACCTTGTGCCACCTCCGACTGGAGACGCCATTCGTGATCCTGAAGGCATCGACGGCTGAGATCGCCCACCCCGGCGTTCAGAGAACCTGCCAGGTGTTGAACCACCAGGGTTATGCCCTGCTGTTCCAGCCATGACCAGAGACGCAGGGCCGCTCGACAAAGGGTCAACAACCCACCCCGCCCTGCTTGTTGCAGTACCACATGGTGGTGGTGTTGTCCGTGAACACCTGCACTAACTTCCCCTTGACAGAGGGAAGAAATGCTTTCAATGCCAACCGAATCGCTCGGAGCTCCAACAAGTTTATGCGGAGACCAGTGACCCCTGATCTCCGCCTCTCCCAAGTGGCCGGCCCATCCCAGAAGTGACGCATCCGTCACAACTGTGAAATCTGGTTGGGGAAGGGAGAGAGGTCAGCCGCTGACCGAATAGTGGTTCGTTAACCACCACTGCAGATCCTTCACAGTTCCTTCCGAGATCTGAACCACATCTGTGAAATTTCCCCGATGCTGTGCCCATTGGAACTTCAAGTCCCACTGCAGAGGGCCAGGAGACCCAACAGCCTCAGAGTCAACCTCACCGAAATCCAGGATAGAGGCTGAAATATCAGAATCATATCCTGAATATCCTGGACTTGCTGCTCGGGAGGATAAGCCCGAAACTGCACTGTGTCCAGAACAGCTCCGATAAAAGGGAGCATCTGAGAAGGAGTCAGGTGTGACTTCGGCATGTTTATAGAGAACCCAAGCGAATGCAGGAGGTCCGCCATAGTCTGAAGGTGGGAGATGACTGCCTGGGGCGAGGACGCCTTCAACAGCCAGTCGTCTAGGTAGGGGAAGACTGATACCCCTAACCTGGGCAGATGAGCTGCAACCACCGCCATCACCTTGGTGAACACCCAAGGGGCACTGGTAAGACCGATGCGGAGCACGGTAAACTGAAAGTGCTTGTGGCCTACCTTGAACCGCAGGTAACACCTGTGGCCCGGCAGGATGGGAATGTGAAAATACACATCCTGCAGGTCCAACGCCACCATCCAGTCTCCTTGGTCTAGGGCAGACAAGACCTGAGCCAATGTGAGCATTTTGAATTTCTCCTTTTTGAGGAAGAGATTGACGGTCCGAAGATCTAAAATGGACGAAGCCCCATGTTCTTCTTCAGAATCAGAAAGTAGCGGGAATAACAGCCACCGCCTACTTCTGAAGCTGGGACCCTTTCTATAGCTCCCTTGGCCAAAAGAGCTGTAACTTCCTCTTGGAGCAACTTCAAATGATCCTCCGCCAGCCGTTCCTGAGTTGGCGGAATAGGAGGAGGAGAAAAAGAAAGGCAAGGAAGAGAATAGCCCTCCTGGACGATCTGCAAGACCCACTTGTCGGTTGTTATAGATCTCCAGCGGGGGAAATGATGACGAATTCTCCCACCCACTGGAGTAGTGTGGTCCTGCAGAATAAGCCCAGGAGTGCTTGGAGGCTGCGGGTGCTGGGGGCAGTGTGGCAGACGACTTCTGGCCTCCATTCCGAGGACGGAATGTACCAAGTCCATGCACGGCTTGGGTAGTCTGAGCGGGACGGTGGCTAGGATAGGGCTGACGCGGCTAGAAACCCCTTTCATTGCCACGAAAGGGGCGAAAGGAAGACTGGCCATGAGGAGTGGAGGAGAGGCCCAAGGATCTGGCCGAAGCTCGAGAGTCCTTGAACCTGACCAGGGCCGAGTCTGCCTTTCCCCCAAAAAGGCAGGTTTCATCAAAGGGCATGTCCATCAAATTGGCTTGGACATCCCCCGAGAAGCCAGTTGTACGAAGCCAGGCATGGCACCTCAAGGCCACCGTCATTGAAATCAACCTGCCCAGCGAATCGGTCGTATCCAAACCACACCATATGGCGAATTTTGCTGCATCTCTCCCGTCCATGACAGCTTGGGAGAGCACAGCCCGGGCCTCCTCCGGGACCTGTGGCAGCACCTGTGCAACCGTCTCCCAAAGAGTGGGAGAAACGACCCAACAAGCATGCGGTATTCACCGACCGCAATGCCAGACTGGAGGAAGAAAACATCTTCTTCCCAAATGAGTCCAGTCTCTTGGATTCCCTATCCAGAGGGGCGGAAAGGAATGCACCCTGGGAAGTAGAGGCCTACACCACCAAACTTTCTGGGGTGGAGTGTTGGCTGAGGAACTTTGGGTCGCCCGGAGCTGGGCGATGGCGGCGTGCAATCGTCTTATTCACAGGAGCCCCTGTGCTAGGCTTGGACCATGTTCCTAGAAGGACATCCGTAAGTGCCTCATTAAAGGACAATAGTGGTTCAGAGGTGGAAGCCCCAAGTTGAAGCACTTCGGTCAGGAGATTAGTCCTGACCTGCACTGAGGGCAGCTCCAGTCCAAGGACCTCAGTTGCCCTCTTAACCACCATGGCATAGGACGCCCCCTTCTCCGTAGCCACCGTAGGCGGAGGAGAGCATGCCAGTGTCAGGGGACGTATCCAGACCACTGGCTTCCCCAAGTTCCCCATATCAGTCCATAGTCTCCTCAGAGACATCCTGGTTCTCTAGTGGGTCTCCAGACTCCTCCCGTTCCTCTCCTAAGCCCAGCACATCCACAAAGTGCTCAGGCGACAACATAGAACCCCTGGGTTCTGTCGACGTCGGAATCGGCGTCGCTCAACGCTGTTCCGGCTCCGTGTCGATGAGGATGGGGCTTGCGCCGCCGACGGGCACCGGCGACGTTGCAGGCACCGACTTCAGGTTCGACGCCGGGGGAGGTCGTGTTGGCACGACCGGCATCGACCCGGATCCGGAATCGGATTACTGAGGCTCTAACCTAATGGGGCCCCATCCGACCCCACGGGGCCCGAGGGCTCACCAACGTGCTCGTTCCGCTCAAATACGCGGCGCATGGCTTCGTAAAAATCTTTAATTTGAGCGGGAGTCGCTCCGGCTCCCGGAAAGGGTGGGAGGTACGAAGTCGACTCAGGCTCCGGCTCCGCAGAACCATGCCTAGAGCGTCGGTGCTCCTTACCTTTCTCGACGACGGACTCCAACTGAGGTGAAGACGAAGTCCGCTTGGATTTCTTCTTCTTCTTGTGCCTCTTCCCCCAGTGTCCAGATGACCTCGAATGGGAGGAAGAGGACTTAGGGCTCCATGAGTGGTCCCGCGCCTCCTCTTCTTCGAACGGGACTGTGACCTTCTTGGAGTCTTGCTTAACGGTGTCAACTGCCGAGCAACTTAACCGCTCGCTTCCTTAAGGTCTTCGGGGCCATCGCACGACAGTCCGAACACGACTTTGAATCGTGGTCGCGTTCAAGACACCACAGACATACGCGGTGGGGATCGGTGGCCGACATCATGCGGGAACAATTCCTGCATGGTTTAAAACCTGTCTTCCTACCAGACATCCCTTGCACACGAAGTCGTATCTCAAACATATCGACAAAAGTCAAGAAAAAAGCCTGCCAAAAAGCGGCAGAGGGGTAGCTCGTCCCGGATCAGCGCTTAACTGGCGCGGAAAGAAAAGAACTGACGTCCGCGCGCCTGGGTGGCGCCTATATAGGCAGCCGACGTCATAACCGACGCCATCTACGCCGACGACTTCACGCGGAGGTGAATGGAGCCACCCAACGTCGCAAGCAAGGGGTATTGCTCAGCAAAAGTTTCCGGATCCAGCCTGATGCCTGAGAAATTCAAAGGTAAGGAATCTGCAGCTAGAAGTCTCTATCAGATTGAAGCTTTTAATCATTGATGAAGTGAGCATGGTATCGAACTTAATGCTTGCCTTCATACACTTAAGAACGCAGCAGATTTTAAGAACAAACTACGATGTACTCTTCGGAGGAAAGCATTTCAATTGTGTTTGGTGACCTACTCCAACTTACTCCCATAAAACTACATTCTGTTTTCAAAACACTAGTGCATAATGAAACAAGAAATTCCATGGGGAGTATTAGCGATGTAAATATTTGGTTAAACTTCGATTGCAAGGAACTCGTGAAAAATATGCATCAAGCACCTGATGTGGAATATGGAAATATACTAAAGGAAATTAGAGTAGGAGTTCTGACAAAAGAGGGGAAACGTGGTTTGGAAAGTGGCCTTATGAAGAAATGATTTCCATGTAACATTACAGCACCAGAACTAATGTACAATTTCACGAAAAGAACAGAAATGTATAGCTTGTTCAATGCTCACATTTGAAGAGTGCTCCAACTTTAATGAACAATTACTGCAGCTGGAGAAAGAAGGTGTTTTGGAAATTACAGCTATTTATAAAATGGAACAACAGGGAGTCATACTACTACTACTCACAGATAAACCACAAGCAAAATTGGATTCTTTGGAAAAGTCTATCCAAAACAGCAAGACTAGAAAAGAGTTTTGAGAAAAAATTGTCAGCTAATTTTGCGCCCAAATTTAAATGTTGAAGAAGGGTTAGTAAATGGTGCAATGGATAAAGTTATCGATTTCATTGGCTTTCCAAATAGAGATGAGGTTTAATACTTTGCCATAAAATTTGATCAGATTGATAGCGTGAAGCAGATTGGTCGTTGTGTTGGACGTTTTTTGCTAGTGAAAGACTTATATGTAAGGCGTCAGCAGTTCCCACTCTCTCTCTTGCGTATGCTGTAACTCATCATAAATCACAAGGTTTAAGTGTAGATGCAGCTTTTGTTAACACTGGTAGTACTGTCTTTAACGAAGGAATGTCTTATGCATCACTATCGTGAGTAAGAACATTGTACGGTTTGTTTTTGATTGATTTTGATAAGAAAGTTAGTGCTGATGCAAGCTGTGTAAGGGAGTACAATCGGGTAAGAAGTGTATATACTCCTCATTTAGGCAAATACCCTGTTTATGAGAAACAGATGATCTGTCCAAAACGGAAGATTACAAAAAACTGTACAGATGCTGAAGAAAAGAAAGGACACAAGGACAATCTAGAAGCTGATAAGAAGAGAAAACTAGAAAATGACAGATTTTGTAGGTTACCAGTTGGAAAAAAGTTCAGGTGTCAAATGCTATGCAAATGTTATTCTCAAAGAACTGTTTCATTTACCACATCTGATGAAACAAATTCAACAAAAACCATATAAGAGATTGTGTTCTGCACTGTATCACTTGCTCCAACCTTTACTGACTGACAGAACTGTGATACATTCTGCTTCAGGAATTCAAGATCTTTTAGATATATGTAGCGGGTCAGTAATGTTTACGTTCACCACTCAACAAGATGCATAAGAATTTGGAATTTTTTAACAAGATGATGTAAACATTGATGATTTATTCAGACTGAGTTACATATGGAACCATGACTGTGAAGATTGTGATTATTCATCTACCACTCAAATAAACTGAGCCTTTTCTCTATTTAGCATTACCAGATTACAAAACTGTGCCTTTCGACAAATAGTTGAAGAAGGCCAATCAAAATATGACTTGCCCAAACTGCAGAACAGATGTTTTGTCTATGTTAATCCGAACAACAACTACAAAATACCTTACAGTAATGCTACAACGATGCAGAGCTGATGGTTCCAAATTGGAAACCCAAATTAAAAACTTCAAAGCAGGGCAAATATCTATTTCGGGAAGAACTTTTACTATTTTGGCTCTCATCTTTCACAAAGGAATTAATACAACCTCTAGACACTGCACTGTCTATTTAAAGAGTGAAAATGGACGGACAGATTGCAATGACATCAACCTAAAATTCAAACCTAAATTGCCTTTTAAACTACCAAACTCCAATCTTTTTTTTCTACAACCGAAGTTCTAATGAAGAATTCTGGATTGAAAAACAGTGGTGTATGGTGTTTCTTCTACGTGGTTCATCAGTCTTTTAGACATTATTCGGCCTATTGGGGGTAATGTCTTTAAAAAGTTCAACAGACCACAAAGGAGTTAATACCACATCTAAATACTACACTGTCTAATTAAAGCAAACACTGCCTTTGAAACTAAAAAATGACCCCGTTTGTTTCATCAAGCAAACTTCTACGTACTATCTGTGGAAAAAACTACAGTATGGGATTTTGTCTATATGGATTATCAGCATTTTACTCATCATTTGGCCTAACAGGGGTGATATTTTCAAAAGGATCTCCAAAATTGAAGAGTGCTTTATATGTATTTCTAGTATTAGACCAGATATAATAATTTAAGAAATATTTTTAACAGGTTTGTTTAGATTACTGTAGTAACTCCAGAAAAAGCAACTAATTAATGAATTGTAGTGAGTGCAATGCATAGTGTCACTTGATTGCAGTGATGTGCAGCTTTGTTCTTTTTTTTTTTTATATAATCCACTGATTTGTTTTTTCCCCCACTGTTCGAGGATAATGCTTCATACAGACCATAGTTCATGGTGAAGATGTATGAAAGCTGGGAACAGTAAAACAGAGAAAAGTATATTTTTACTACATTGTAATACAATGTTACAGTATTATCAATGTGTATTGCTGTGTTTCTGTAATTTTGAAGATTAAATACCAACATATATTTATGTTCTTTTTCTTGTCAATAGCGGCTGCAGTTAAATGTCTTTAGAGGTCTCAAAACAGTTCTACTACAGAATTATTGCTTAGAGATATCCATGGAGTATTTTTAAACATGTAGCGCTCTTGCCATAGCTTGCCATTATTTTGTTTTGCCTATTTTATGATTAAAACTTTTAGTGTAGTTCAGCACATTTACAGTCAGTCACACAACAACTCACTCAATCATTCAGGCACTCACATATGCATTCACTCATCCATACAGCCACTCTCACAGTTTGTCACTCACACATACAGGCAATAATATATCCACTATTTCACTCTTACTCTAGGTTACAACCCCATTGTTGACTAAAACAGAAACTGATACAGGCAGTCACTCACTCATGCAGCTACTTATACATGCAGACACTCACTGAAAGCCACTCTCTCCCCCATAGAGCTACAAACATACCTAGTTACTCACTTATACATACCCATCTGATCAGCCACTCACGCAAGCACTCAGACACATGCTCACTCCCCTATACTACCACTTACCCACTCTCTCACCCATGCATCCACTCACACAGTCACTCACTAACCCACAGAGGCACTCATGCATTCATTCACTTACTCATATCTATACATGCACCCTCTCACTCACTCATACACTCACACACCTATCTCACTCATACAGCAGCTTATACACCCACTCGTTCACTCATAAACCCACCCGTACACTCACTCACTCATACAGTCACTGTCACACTAATACAGGCACTCACTCACATATTCATGCAGGCACTCACACAACCAGTCACATATCCATACAGCCTCTAATACAACTAGTGATTCAATCATACAGCCACTCACATACCCACTATTTCACTCCGAGTGGATCACACCCCCACTCGTTGACTCAGCCACTGACACACCCACTCACCCATACTCCACTCACCCATACTCCACTCATGCACCCGCTCACTCACTGAAATATCCCCTCATGTACCCACTCACTGATACAGCCCCTCATGTAACCACTCACTCACATATAGTCACTCACACAACCACTCACTCACCCATACAGGCACTGACACACCCACTCATTCACCAATGCAGCCATCACACAGCCACTTACTCACTGATAGTCACTCACATATCAATACACAGACCCATACAGCCACTCACACTAGCACTCACCCATACAGCCACTCACAAGGGAACTCACTCACCCATATAGCCAATGACTCATCAACAGTTACTCACACACCCACTCACTCATCCATACAGCCACTCACACAACCGCTCAGTCACCCATACACACTCACACACGCACTCACTCACCTATACAGCCTCTCACACAACCACACTCACCCAGTCACTCACCCATACAGCCACTGACACACCCAATCACCCATACAGCTACTCACATACACACTCACCCATACAGCTACTCACACACCCACTCACTTACCCATACAAGTACTAACACCCATACAGACACTGACACACCCATTCACTCACCCATACTCCACTCATGCACCCTCTCACTCACTGATACAGCCACTCACACACCCACTAACTCACCCATTCAGCCCCTCAGGCATCCAGTCACACACACACATTCACAGCCACTCACTCACCCATACAGCCACTGACTTACGTTTGCAGCCACTCACACACACTCACCCACAGAGGCAGTCATGCATTCATTCACTCACTCATCGATACATCCTCTCACACAGTTTCACTCACTCATACAAGCACGCACACACTCACTCATACTAATACTGCTACTTACACACTCACTATCTCACTCATACAGCAACCCATACACTCAACTGTTCAATCAAATTCACTCATACAGTCTCTCACACACTAATACAGGCATTGTTCCACCCAGTCACTCACTCATACAGCCACTCACTCACCTCTATAGACACTTATACACTTAATCACTTATCCATGCAGCCATTAACACATTCAGTCACAGACTAATACAACGACTCTTCTTTATATACACGCACATACATTTTGTTTTAATCTAACAAAATGTCAACAAGGAGTGAAAATAAATCAAACCAGAAACACAAAAACAGTGTAAAAACTGGAATAAATGATAAAAGAAATTGCAGGTATGTTGCCTTGCTGCCTCCAAGATGACATCGAGAGACTGCTCTCCAGCTGTCACCGTAGTGTTGCAGTCAAGGCAATACGTACTGATGCGTCTTAATTCAGTAGAGATTTCTGGTCTTTGTCTCTCTACTTCTAATGGAACTCTGTCTGCAGGCTGTACTCATTTACTGAACCCTTCAGGATGTGACAATGTTAGCTATGTTACTGCTTAAATGTCTATACAACAATAGTCTAAGCAAAATTGTTTTAAATAAAAGTGGAATTTTATAAAAATAGGCATGGATGAGAGAATAGAAAAGTGTATGAAAACTGAACTCTTGAGATGTGACCAATGTTATATATAATAGGTTTTGAAGTGGTACAACATACTTGTACCACAAGAATATTTTCTGGGTGTTCCTCTTGAAACGGTCTTATTACACAAGCTGCATTTTATAAATTTTGCAACTGTTTTAGATTCTCAGGATTGGATTGTAACAAAATCCCAGGCAATACTTTGCCTTTCAGGGGCTGGTTCCTCATTGCCAGAGTCTTCCAGATGTTCCTCCTGCCCCTCTGGTTGCTGTGGCACCTCTAGCTGGTCACTGATTCCTGCGGCGATTTTGGATTTTAAAAAAATGACAAAAAAATCCAGCAACAGAACTACAGGACAGCTCCAAAGAATGATCCAGATATCAACTGGAAGATTCAAGATGAGAGAAATGGGTTGGAACTTCCTTTGAAGATTAATGAAAACTGCCTTTTTCAATGGAATCTCTTTCTTACGTAGTCACATGATATTCACGATGCCGACGTCATTGCGAAGATGTGAAATACAATTTAAAAGTGCTTTACATTAAAAATGATTACTACTATAGTGTTTAAACTTCTATTTTTGTAAACAGCTGACAATATTTTCAAAGCATGCGCTCTTTGCAACTTTTCAGCGAAACCGGAACATACGTATCAGGATACTTCATAACAAATTTGTGATGAATAAAAAAATTGAAAAAAACTCCCACAGTTATTAACCCACTGAAACAAATGACGAGTGACACCAAGAAATACATAACTGAGCGGTCCATTATGCAGGTGTAGAGTACAATATGCAGTAGACTTTGCACAATGACAAAATAGTAACTAATTCTGCAGTACAAAGTAACGTAGATGAGTACACATTTTCCACAAAACTGTGCACTCTCTCTAGAAAAAATGAGAAACCATTAAGATCCTGATGTTCATTTCAGATAAAATAAAAGTCGATGGAAAACACTTACAAATATAAACATAGCAGATGCCCAGGTAAAGCTCCACTTGAGTAAAATGGAAACAATACTATTGTATATATATTGGAGCAAAGTCTGAACTTCAGTGAGTGTGACAATTTAATGACATCTCCATGTAAGAGTAAAGTGCATGTTTCTCTTCTTTAAATACACTAAGTATGGAAATCCCCAAAACCCATAGCACCACTCACACACTCATTCGTAGACCCATAGACTCACTAACATACCCACCCAAGATCCATAGCAGCACTCATACTGTCACTCAGAGAGGCTCCGACACAACCAGTGAAAAATGCACACAAGCACTTGCACAGTCTCGAACAGACCCACACACACTGAGATAGCCACTGAGACACTCACACACCCACTAATAGACCCACAGAGGTGCTCACACTTCCACTGTGAAACATTACAGGTTACAGTTATGAAAGAAATTCTAAAAATATTTTTAGAAATTAACAGAAAAAACAAAATTTTACAGGGACTGTTAGTAATGGGATTTCTGGTTGGCTAGGGCATGCGCCTAAGCCCGGCAGAAACCACCACTCTAGTCAGGGCAAGGGAGTTACATGCTGAAGATAACCCCTGCTCACCCCCTTGGTAGCTAGGCAGAGCAGTCAGGCTTATCCCAGAGGCAATGTGTAAAGCGTTTGCGCAACACACACACCCAGCAGCGACACACTAGGCACACCACAAAAGAAACTCCAAACAAGGTTATATCAAAAATAGCCTTTGTATTACTCATAAAACACATTAGAACGTAATCACATATATACACTGTACCACCTGGCACTTGGTATGACTTTACAGGGATTATATACACTACAGGGCCAATAGGGCCACTGTCATACCCATCAGAACTCACAATTAGAGAAAACAACCAGTAACTACTGGTAAGGGTACACTTAGCATGAACACATAAGGCATACATCCTAATCATCAGTGCACCCTAGTTAGAAGCAATAGGCGTAAACCCCATCATTAGTGCCCCGTAATCACTGATAAGGTGCACACATCACCTAATTGCCTTACGCCCAACCAAAACATAGGGGCGAACATCAGGCCGTCTGGCCTTATCCTCGGGGGCCTGTCCTGGGCTCCCTGCAATGCTCCTTTCCAAAAGTCAGGGCTCTCCCAACGGCTGGTCCCTTCTGCAGACACGAGGCTTCCAACAAGCCCCCGAGCTGCAGATGGAGTAAAAACAATGCCCCCTACAGGTCCGCAATGGGACCTCGACCCGCAGACACGGGCCCGTCGGACGACCCCCCCCCCCCCTTAGCGGGAGGCCCTACCAGGTACCACTGACCTGAGAGGCTGTCTGCTGCGGGTGGCCCGCCTCTCCCTCTACCAGGCGGGGGAGGCGGGGAGTTGTGGAATGGAGCCCGCGAGGCTCTGGTAAAACGCAGGCAACAGGGCTCCTCACCGGGGGCTCCCCGGTCCCTTGCTGGCGAGCGGGCCCTCCTCTGGTTTGGCAGTCCGGCACTGCCTGGCTTCCGGCGACTCTACTCGCCCCACTGGAACCAGCTGCAACAGCTCCCTGCAAGATAGGAGCAGGACCCCGAGCGAAGTCTGCGACGGCTTCGTCTGCGGAAGGCAGCCCTGTCCACAACCAGGCAACTGCTGCCTGACTTCCGTTTACAGGCACGTCCGGCCCTCAGCGTCTGCTTCCAATGCAATGGCCCCCCCGCCCACAGTCAGGCTAGGTCAGGCGGCCCGTCCTCTCTGCCGCACGAGCCCACGCCAGGGGCCCAAATGCATACGGCCCAGCACTGCTCCACCCGTGGTGGAGCGCTCACCCGTGGTGGAGCGCTCACCCCTCGCTGGCCTCTTTCGAGGGAGCACTTCGTCCTTCAGCCTCCTTCTGTCCACGTGGTGAGAGTGCGGCACAGCCCGCACTGCAGGGCCGGGGAAAGCACTCCGACCTGGCAACCCGTAGGCAGCAGGATCACGAGCTGTGCTCCCCCAGGAGCCACAATAAAAGTATAGCGCTCACCACGCGCTGTGCCCCCATAAACAGACCGGGCAAAAGCTGGGCCCAGGCAGGCCAGCTCACAGGGCCCTCTAACAGAGGGGAAGTCCTTTGTGGCGGTTCCTCCTGGCGCCCAGCAGTCCTCAAGCCTCAAGTTCCAAGGCAAAACCAAATGGGATGATGGACGGAGTGTTGAACATTGCAAGCACTCACCCCCAGTCAACTGATCTGGGTTTAATCCATCATCATTCTTTAGCTCACTCCGCCACCCCAGTTCAGACATGGCCATATGCAAATCAGTCTGACCCTGTGCCTCATGGGAACAGTCCAGCCCGAACTGCCAAGCCATGTCTTCCATGGACCGGAAACAAGCATCCTGGGACCGGTTTCTGGCTTACAGCCGTCATCAGCCAGGCTATCTTGAATCCAGTGGCAAAGTGAGCAAGGGACCCACGTCTGGGCATACCCTGCCAACTTAGGGCGAACATAGCAAAACCAAAGGGGATGATGGACAGAGTGTTGAACATTGCAAGCACTCACCCCCAGTCAACTGATCTGGGTTTAATCCATCATCATTCTTTAGCTCACTCCGCCACCCCAGTTCAGACATGGCCATATGCAAATCAGTCTGACCCTGTGCCTCATGGGAACAGTCCAGCCCGAACTGCCAAGCCATGTCTTCCCTGGACCGGAAAGCCAAGTAAGCACACACATGGGTCACAGCCCCAATATTTATATCCCATAATGTTTTTGTTCTGCCCTGGCACAGGACACTGGACCTAGTCCAAACCAGTTCTGGGGAGCACAAGTGCACAACAGTCCCCATTGTTAGTGTAGGCTCTGGCCCCAGACACACCACTGGGGAGCGGAGCCAGCATTGTGGAAGGCGGGCACAGTCCTATTCAGGGTCAGGTGCTACTCCTACCACAACTCCAAAAGCAGATCGGCCTATTCAGCCTAGCGCTGACTCACCCAGTCCCTCTGGAGCCACTGCACCTCCCTAGCCCCTGTCATCCAGAGCCAGACATGCAATACACAACCGACAGGCACAAAGACACATAGCACACAGAAATGCCCACTTCTAAAAGTGACATTCCTAAAATAGTGATAATAAATCTGCGAACACCGTTACGCAGCATTTATCACCACTATTCCAAACATACCAAACTTGATCACGCCACCCCTCTCATATCAGGAATTACCACTGAAACACATATCAGGGAAACCCCAATGCATTCCTATGAGATGGCAGCCTCACAGTACCAAATAGGCTGTTTGTCACTACCAGGACATGCCACACAGTTAAGGCACATGTCCTACCTTTTACCTACACCGGATCCTGCCTAGGGCCTACCTTAGGGGTGACTGATATGTAGTAAAAGGGGAGTCACAGACGTGGCAACCACTTTATGTGCCATGTCACAGTGGCAGTAAACTGCGCGCGCAGGCCCTGCAATGGCAGAGGCCTGATACAGGTTTGAAAGGCTGCTTTGGTGGGTGGCGCAAGCAGCGCTGCAAGCCCACCAGTAGCATTTAATTTATGGGCCCCGGGTATATGAGATACCACTTTACAAGGGACTGATAGGTAAATTAAATACGCCAAACAGGTGTAGACCAATCTTACCAAGTTTACCATAGAGAGCACATGCACTTTAACACTGGACAGCAGTGATAAAGTGCCCAGAGTCCTAAAACCACCAACACCAGGTCAGAAAAAATACCAGGAGGAAGGCAAAAAGTTCTGGGATGACCCTGCAAAGAGGGCCAAGTCCAACACAACCCCCTTCCAGCCTAAAGCCAGGGTAGACCAATCAATACCTTGATGGACTTCACTGCTTGAGGCGAAAGAACACAGACGCAGGCCCACAACTGCAGCAGCACACTCCAGTTCTACGCCAATCTGAACCCACGTGGTTCCCTCTGTCTAAGCTCCCAGGACTAAATAAGCTATCCCACTGGGAATCCTTAGCTGTCCGCGGCCAGGACCAGGCCCTAGGCAATCCAGATGTCTCTGGTCCTTGCCATCTCACAGAGTGGAGGGCAGTAGCCCCAGGTACATAGTATCCATTCTCCACTCTACCTCTATACAATGCAGTCCTATAGTGCCACTGATCCCTCAACCCACGGTCTGCACCCTCAGCCTGACCAGAGGTCACTGGCGAGGCTCTCCTCCCCCTACCTCTCCTTCTGGGGTTCCGTACTTTCCTCCTAGGAGAGGCACCCTCAGAACACAAAACTGCCAGGACGCTGGTACCAGCCCTCCACACAATTCTCCCACCAGTTCAGGACCTCAACCCTGCAACTGGTCTCCCAACACTAGGGACCAAACCCTCAGGTTGAACCGGGGTCAGAGGTGAGGACTCCCTACCTCTGCACCCCCTTCCAGAGTTCTGCACCCTCCCACCTGGAGTGGTACCCCCAGAAGACAAACTGGTAGGGACACTGCTTACAGATGTCCTTCCCTCCAGGTCAGGTATTACCTCCTGAACCTGGCCTCCCAACCCAGGGACTAGATCCTGCGGCTGAGCACTTGCCTGGCACACAAGGACTTCCTGGGGAGCACGCATGCCCCCCCCCCCTCCCAAGGGTAACACATACCTCATGTTTTGCACGACAGTGTGCCTGGCGCTGATCTCCTGACCCCTGTCCATCTGACAGTGCGCGAAGACCCCCCAAAACAGAAGTGGTGTCACCATGGTCATTCCTAGAATGCTCAGCCCTTATGGCTGGCCCCTGACCCACTGGTTCTCCCACTGGGGACCGCATCCCCCTCTCACCCCTTCATCTGGACTTCTGCACCCTCCACTCAGGAGTGGCACCGCCAGACACCAGAACTGGTGAAGCTCTGCTTACAGACGCTCCAAGTTCTCCTGACACTAGGAGATCCCCCTCATAGGATGGCCTACCAGTACAGCTTAGGCTCCCCACCTGGTGTTCCCACTGGGAACCCTCCAGGCCCTGAGACTGGGTTTTGGGCACCTTGGGACGCATCCCATTCTCACTCCTTCTCCGCGGGGACAGAACGCGAGTCCCTACACCCCTCCCACTACACCAGGACCTATCTGGGCAACTAAGAACCTTTCCCCACCACCCTGGACAGGGAAATACCTGAGCCACTCCCCTTAGGGTCACTCCCAAATGCCTTCTCAGACCCTCTGGCAGTCACCCAGAGATCTGCCTCCCATGCAAGCTCCCTGGGATCAGAGAACTCACACTCCAACAGGTGTTGGCGTAACCCTGGAAAACAACAACGGAACATGTGCTCTCTGACAATCAGATTGAACAGCCATTCAAAATTGTTTGCCGTGCTACCCATCACCCAACCTTCCAGTGCATCACAACACTCATCCACAAACTCCTCTCAAGACTGGTGAGACAGTTTTCTACTGCCCCTGAACCTCAACCTATCCCCATCAGGTGTGACACCCTCTTCCTGGGAACTAGGTACCATTCTCTGGGATCTGGGAGTGAGACGTCCTACACTAGACTCTTTTGCTGCCACCACTGGACTCCACCCCCACTGGTGAATCCAGACCGCTAAAACTACACTCAGGCGACATATCCTTAAGAGTTAGCTTTTCTCCGGCGAAGGCCCTCTCTGCCTCTGCCATCCTGTCCTGTGCTAGGACCCTTTCAGTCTCAGCCTTTTTCTCTTCAAGAACTAGCTCCTTTAGACTCAACTCCTGAGCCAACAAGGCCTTTTTCTCCTCCACCCCCAGCTGTGCCATCTCCTTGGCATGCTATAATCTGAGCCTTTGCAAAACCAGCTGGTGCTCCCTTTCTTTCCTCCTATCCACCCACTCCTCTGGGGACACGGAAAGGGATGGGGCACTGCCCCCAACACTGGACCCAGCAAGGGACTCTCTCTCTACGGGGTCCTCACTATCTACTGACGTCCCTGTCCTGTCATTTTCTACCTACTCTTCAGACTCTTCAGGGCCACCGCCCTCCAGGGGTATGGACTGGGAACCCTCACTCTCAGAGTCCTCCCCAGAACCACAGTACACAATAAAAAATGACTTTTGCAAGCAAATCAGGAGAAAAAAATCCCTAACCACGTGATTGTCTAAAATGCAGAGTTTTGTAGTGCAACCATGCGTCACTGTGATACTGCGCAAACGCAAGTCCTATCCCACCGCTGACAACCAATGTTAGAAATGGGATTTCGGGTTGGCTAGGGCATGATGACATCACTGATGACGTTATCCACAGAACCACTCACACCCCCACTCACACCCTCATAGAAAGTCTCATACAACCAATCCTACTCCCACACAACCACTCACATACCCACCATCCATATACCCATACACCGACTCACACAACCACTAACTCACCGATACAGCCACTCATGTACCCACTCACCCATCTAGCCACTCACACAGCCACACACTCACCCATACACCTACTCACACACCCACTTATTCACTTATACAGCCACTCACACACCCACTCACTCAGAGCCTCTCAACACAGCCACTCACTCTCAAGCGCTAACACACTCACAAACCCACACAACCACTTACATACCAATTTGCACATCCATGCAAGCACTCACACATCTGCTCTCACCCATACATCCATTCACACACTAACTCTACAATACAGCCACTCACACACCAACTCACTTAACTGAACACACACTTAAATAGCCACGCTCTCACTCATACAGCCACTTACACACCCACATACCCGCCCATAGAGCCACTCACTCAACTACTCACTCTCCTATACAGATACCAACACACCCACTTACTTACAATACAGTCACTCACACAGCCACTCACTCAGCTACTCATACACCTACTTATACACCCATACAGGAACTCAGACACTCACACACACACAGATACACACAGTCACTCATACAATATAGGTTAGAAATAGTATTACGATTTAGTAGTATACAAAGTATACTACTTTAACTTTTGTAATACCTTGGTATATATGTTTAACACTCAAACTTTTAGAAAACAGTCACACTCACTGGATGATGTCACGAGTGATGTCACTGACCATGTCATGAGTGATGCAATATGGGGGGTCATAAGCAGCGCATCGCAGGGGCACAAGTTATAGTTAGCTCAGGTAACTAAAACTGTTGAATTTCACCGGTTTTGTATGAGAGGAATGTGAGCCTAAGTATAAGTCCCTGTAACCATTTGTTTTTTCAGTGATATACATAAATATATTCACTGAAAAAAACCAAAGGTTACAGAGACGTTATAGTTAGGGTGATATTTCACTCATACAAAACCAGAGAAATTCTGCAGTTATAGTTAACCCCTTCGCTGCTAGGCCTTCCTCCTCTCACCCCCCCTGCTAAGCCTTTGGCTATTTAGGGTAGTTTGTGCTTAGGCCCCTGTAACTTTTTGTCCACATAAGGTATCCACACCAAATGTGCGTCCTTTTCTTCCAACATCTTGAGGATTCTAAAGGTACCCAGGCTTTGTGGATTCCCCTGGAGGGGACCCAGAAATTAGCCAAAATACAGCTACATTTTGGGTTTCTTTGAAAAAATGGGAACATAGTGCTGCAGAAGAAAGCGTCTGGTGTGACTTGCATGGATCCTCCAACGTTTTCCTACCCAGAATCCCCTGCAAACCTCAAATTTAGCCGGAAAAAAAAAAAAAAATCAAATCAAATTTTTCTCACATTTCTGTGTGTGAAAGTTGTGGGAATCACTGGGCTGACACAAATTTCCTACCACCCAGCGTTCCCACAGGTCTCCCGATAAAAATGGTACCTCACTTGTGTGGGTGAGCCAAGTACCCGTGGCAGGGAAGGGCCCAAAACGTATTGTGGAGACATCAAAAATTATCTATCACACAACTACCTGGTTTTGCAAAGGGCCACCTGCGTTGTTGGCTCGGGGCTCGATGGCCATCTAGGGAAACCTACCAAACCCAGACATTGCTGAAAACTAGACACCAAGGGGAGTTCAGGGAGGTATGGCTTGCATGGATCCCCCAATGTTTTCTTACCCAGAATTCCCTGCAAAACTCAAATTTAGCTAAATAGAAATCACATTTTCCTCACATTTCTGGCTGGAATCACCGCGCCGGCACAAATGTCCTACCACTCAGCGTTCCCCTCAGTCTCCCGAATAAAATGATACCTCACTTGTGTGGGTGGGCCAAGGGCCTGCGACTAGAAGGGCCAAAAACATAGGGATTGAGGACATAGCAAGGCAAACTCTAAGCGCTATATTCTTTTTTTAAATATGTTTTTAGGCGATTCTGCATTGGACACCCACACAAGTGAGGCATCATTTTTATCGGGAGATCAAGGGGAAGGCTGGGTGGTAGGACTTTTTGCCAGCGCGGTGACCCACACAAAAATGTAAGGAAAATGTGATTTTGTTTTGCTAAATTTGAGGTTTGCAGGAGATTTTGGGTAGGAAACCGTTGGGGGATCCACGCAAGCCATACCTCCCTGCACTCCCCCGGGTGTCTAGTTTTCTGAAATGTGTGGGTTTGGTAGGTTTCCCTAGATGGACGCCAACCCCGGGACCAAACACGCAGATGCCCCCTATCGATCAGAAAACGACCTGGGTTTGGCAAGGGGGGCACCTGCATTCTTGGTCCCAGGCTCGGTGGCCATCTGGGGAAACCTACCAAACCCACACATTTCTGAAAACTAGACACCCGGTGGAGTCCAGGGAGGTGTGGCTAGCATGGATCCCCCTTCATTTTCCTACCCAGACTACTTTCTTACCTCGCGTCTATTGGTTCCAAGCTGTAACATAGAAAAACACCCCCAAGTTATGTCAGACCATAACCCCCTGGTATTGACTGTCAACTTCACAGGGGTGGAAACGATAGAGACAACCTGGACTTTTGAGCAAGGTTTACTTAAGGATCCAAGATACATTTTACATATGAACAGTTGGATTAAGGAGTTTATGGAAATCAATAGGAATAGTGCAAGTATTGGGGTGGTCTGGGATGCACTCAAGGAAAGGGTTAGGGGGGAAACACAGCTATAACGTGCAACATCGAAAGGCAGATATAAACCATTATATAAAGCATTGGCAGGCATTGAAGAATTGATTAGAGCTATAGCTTTGGGGACACCCCTAGAGAACACATTACTTAAACTCGCTTTAACTAAAGCAGCAATTGGAAAAATCTCAGCTTCCAAGGCAGCGGAGAAATTCCTGGCATGGCGACAGGAGTGCTATGAGCTCAATGAACGCGTAGGACATATGCTGGCAGCACGTTCAAGACAAAAAAGGGTGATGGGGAAGATACATGAGATCCAAGACGAAGGGGGAGTCTATCTGGTGATAGACTCTTCAGGCATATGGTAGGAATTCCACAAATATTATAGGAAACTATACCAAGAGGAACAGAATGTAGAACAGAACTCAATCAGAGAATATCTTGAAGGTGTTCAATTATTACAATTCACCTCTGAAGATGCAGAATCTTTGGAGGCCTGCTTCACAGTAGAAGAATTGCACAAGTTACTAACTTGTGTAACGATATATCTGTAAGAGACAGTAGTTAGTTACAGATTCCTTACCTTAGAATATCCCCAGGCGTCAGGCTGGATCCGGAAAGTTTTTGCGTAGCAGTACCCTTGCGCGTCGGTAGGCGGCGTCGTGCGGCTCCGCGTCCGTCGTCGGCGTCGTGATCGCCGGGATGACGTCGCGGGCAGTACTTAGGCGCCGCCCCTGCGCGCTGACGTCAGTTCTGTACACGACTTTCCGCGCCAGGAACGCAGAGCCATGCAAGAAGCTGACATAGGTGTCTGAAAAATACTAGGGCCCTGAAAGGGATGTCCTTAACCCTAGAAATCAGTTCGCAGAACGGGAGGATGGGTGGGCGGTAAGGAATCTGTCACTAACTACTGTCTCTTACAGATATATCGTTACACAAGTTAGTAACTTGTGCATGTGAAAGAGACACGTTAGTGACAGATTCCTTACCTTAGAATAGATACCCCAGCAATACCAACCCCGGTGGTGGGTCTGCGAACAAAGATCAGACAAGGAAGTCCTGGAGGACAGAACGGCCAAAAAGCCGTCCCTCCGGACCTGACTGTCAAGGCAGTAATGCTTTGTAAACGTGTGCAGCGAGGCCCACGTAGCTGCCTGACAGATAACCGGCAGCGGAACACCGCGGCCCAAGGCCGTGGTAGCAGCCGTTGCCCTGGTGGAATGGGCACGCAGCCCAACAGGAGGCTCCTTCTTAGCCAAAGAATAGCAGGTCTTGATGCACAAGGTAACCCAGCGGGAGATGGTCCTGTTGTGCACCGCCCGACCTTTTTGGCGCCCACGTAGCCAACAAAGAGCTGGTCATCCACCCGGAAGTGTTTTGTGCGGTCAATATAGAAGGAGAGCGCACGTTTTGGGTCCAGACGGTGGAGCCTCTCTTCCTCTCTGGAAGGATGCGGAGGCGGAAAGAAGGTGGGCAAAGTGATGGTCTGCCCAATGTGGAAAGCAGTAACCACCTTTGGCAAGAAGGACGGACGCGTCCGAAGAACAACCTTGTCTGGATGAACAGACAGAAAGGGAGGTTTGCAAGATAGAGCCTGGAGCTCACTCACCCGCCGAGCGGAGGTGATGGCCACCAGAAAGGCTGTCTTCAGAGTCAGAAGACGAAGAGGACAGTTATGTAGAGGCTCAAAGGGAGCGCACATTAAAAGGTAAGAACCAAGTTAAAGTCCCACTGAGGCATCACAAACGGAACAGGAGGGAAGAGGTGTGTAATGCCTTTTAAGAACCTGTTAACAACAGGGGACTTGAAAAGGGAGGGCTGATCAGGGAGCCTGAGGAAGGCCGAGATAGCACAAAGATAACCCTTGATGGTACCCAGGGCAGAACCCTGTTGGGCCAGAGAGAGAAGGAACAGAAGGACCTCAGAAAGAGTGGCAGAAAGGGGATTCACAGCCTTTGCTGTGCACCATGCCACAAATTTGTTCCACCTGCAGGCGTATACCACCTTAGTGGAGGGACGCCTGGCTGCCAGAATCACATCACAAACTTCGGGAGGCAAGTCGAAAGGAATCAACTGCCGCCGCTCAATCTCCACGCAAGCAGGTGTAGACTGGACAGGTTCGGGTGGAGGACCGTCCCCTGCTGCTGCGACAGAAGATCCTCCCGAATAGGCAGACGGATCGGGGATCTACGCTCATATTGAGTAGCTCGGGATACCAAACTCTTCGAGCCCAGTCCGGAGCCACAAGAATGACTTGGGCCCGGTCGTGCCGAATCTTCTTCAACACTCTGGGTAGAAGTGGTATAGGCGGAAAGGCGTACAACAGACCGCAACTCCACTCGCGACGAAAGCGTCGCCGAGCGAGTGCCGCCTTGGAAATTCCAACGCGCAGAACTGATGACATTGCGCGTTCTCTTCGGTGGCGAATAGATCTAACCAAGGCTCTCCCCATTGTAGAAAGAGTCCTTGCGCCACTTCCGAGTGAAGACGCCATTCGTGATCCATCATGCACCTGCGGCTGAGTTCGTCCGCCCTGGCGTTCAGGGAACCTGCCAGGTGTTGAACCATCAGGAACATGCCCTGATGTTCCAGCCATGTCCAGAGGCGCAGAGCCTCCTGACAAAGGGTCCAAGACCCCACCCCGCCCTGTTTGTTGCAGTACCACATGGCGGTGGTGTTGTCTGTGAACACCTGCACTACCTTCCCTTTGACAGAGGGAAGGAATGCCTTCAGTGCAAGTCGGATCGCCCGGAGCTCCAGAATGTTGATATGGAGCCGGGACTCCGCCGGAGACCAGAGGCCTCTGATCTCCGCCTCTCCCATGTGACCGCCCCATCCCAGAAGGGACGCGTCCGTCACAACTGTATGCTCTGGCTGGGGAAGGGAGAGGGATCTGCCCATGACCCATTGCCGGTTCGAGAGCCACCACTGCAACTGTTTTGCAGTCCCCTCCGAGATCTGGACGTGATCGGACAGTTTGCCCTGGTGCTGCGCCCACTGGAACTTCAGGTCCCACTGCAGAGCCCGCATATGCCATCTGGCATGATTGACCAACAGGATGCAGGAGGCCATGAGGCCCAGCAGCCTCAGGGTCATCCGTACTGAAACCCAGGATAAAGGCTGAAAGATCGGAATCATAGCCTGAATATCCCGGACTCGCCGTTCGGGAGGATAGGCCCGAAACTGCGTCGTGTCCAGAACTGCTCCGATGAAAAGGAGCTGTGGAGAAGGAATCAGATGCGACTTCGGCACATTGATGGAGAACCCCAGCGAGTGCAGGAGTTCGGCCGTAGTCTGGAGGTGGGAGACGACTGCCTGGGACGAGCCCGCCTTCAGCAGCCAGTCGTCGAGGTAGGGGAAGACTGAAACCCCTGCCCGGCGCAGATGAGCTGCGACCACCGCCATCACTTTCGTGAACACCCGAGGGGCACTGGTAAGGCCAAAGGGGAGCACGGTGAACTGAAAATGCTCGGGGCCTACCGTGAACCGAAGGTAACGCCGGTGGGCCGGCAGGACGGGGATGTGGAAATATGCGTCCTGCAAGTCCAACGCTACCAACCAGTCTCCAGGGTCGAGGGCAGTCAAGACCTGAGCTAGGGTGAGCATCTTGAACTTCTCCTTCCGGAGGAAGCGATTGACGTTCCGGAGGTCCAAGATAGGACGCATGTCCTCCTTGTCCTTTTTGGGCACCAGGAAGTAGTGGGAGTAGCAACCACGCCCTACTTCTGGGGTCGGAACATGCTCGATGGCCCTCTTGGCCAAGAGGGCCGTGACTTCCTTCTGCAGAAGTACCAAGTGATCCCCTGACATGCGGTGGAATTGAGGTGGCATGGCTGGGGGCTGGTCTCGAAGGGGAGGGAGTAGCCCCTTCGGACAATGTCCAAGACCCACCTGTCCGAGGTGATGGTACGCCAGTGGGGAAGGTGATGGCGGACCCTGCCCCCTACTGGCATGCTGTGCACCTGAAAGGAGGGACTAGGAGGGTTTGGAGGCCGCGGACGGGTTGGAGATGGTGGCCTGACCCGCACGCTGGTTGCCTGATCCGCCACGGCGGAATCCACGTCCTCGGCCACGCGAAGACGCCTGCTGCGCGGGCCGGTGGCTGGGCTGCTGACGTGAAGGGGCGCCCCTACCGTGGCCACGATAGGGGCGAAAAGCAGAAGTCAGCGGAGGGCGTGTAGCAGAAAGGCCCAGGGACTTGGCAGTAGCCCGTGAGTCCTTAAAGCGCTCCAACGCATGGTCTGCTTTGGACCCAAAAGACCGACTCCATCAAAGGGCATGTCCATGAGAGTATTCTGGACATCCCCTGAAAAACCAGTGGTTCTCAGCCAGGCGTGGCGTCACAGCGCCACCGTCGTTGCAATAGACCTGCCCAGCGAGTCGGCGGTATCAAGGCCACATCGTATCGTGTATTTGGCCGCATCCCTTCCTTCCGCAATGGCGCGGGAAAGCAGTGTCTGGACCTCCTCAGAACACTGGGGCAAAACATTCGCCACCGAATCCCACAAGGAGTGGGTATATCGGCCCAAAAGACAAGCGGTGTTGATGGACCGCAAGCCAGCACTGGAGGAAGAAAACCCTTCTTCCCAAATTGATCCAGGCGTTTGGATTCCCTATCCGGAGGGGCGGTAGGGAAGGCGGTTTGGGAAGCGGAGGCTTGGACAACCAAGCTCTCAGGAGTGGGGTGGACAGAGAGAAACAGGGGGTCGCCCGGAGCTGGGCGATGGCGTCGGGACACGTTCCTATCCACAGGAGCCCCTGTGTTGGGCTTGGACCAGGCGCCCAAAAGAACGTCAGTGAGGGCGTCGTTAAACGGCAGCACAGTCTCCGTAGAGGAGGCTGCCGGCAGAAGCACCTCTGTCAAGAGATTAGTCTTGACCGCCACAGTAGGGAGTTGGAGATGTAAGGCTCCAGCCGCCCTACGCAACACCGTTGCAAAATTGGCTCCCTCCTCCGTAGCCACGGGAGGAGACAGCATGCCAGTGTCAGGGGAAGTATCTAGACCACTGGCATCCCCTAGACCCTCTGTCCAGTCCTCATCGTACTGACACTGTTGTGCCAGAGGGTCATCAGACCCCTCCCAGTCCTCCTGGTCCTCCTCTGGTTCAAAATAAGGGGAGGAGGGACATTTGGGACCCAAGGTCTCATCGGCGCCGGAACCGGCGTCGAGCGACGTCGGTCCGGGTCCATGTCCGGAGCCGGAAGGAACTGGGGACGAAGCCGCCCGGAGCCCCAGGCGGCGTCGAGAACGGCACCGGAGACATCGGCGCCGGCGGAGGTGTCGTTAGGTCGACCGGCGTCGATGGGGGTTGCGGAGCCGGGATCGAGGCCGGGGCCGGAATCGAGGCTGGAGGCACGGGCGACGCCGGGGCCGGAGCCGTCGGCGACGCCGGAGCAACCCTATCAGGGCCCGCGGGGCCCGAAGGCGCACCGGAGGGACCTGGAGGCCCGAAGAGGCGGGCCATGGCCGACAGGAATTCCTGTACTTGGGCCGGATCCGCCCCCGAACCCGGGAAGGACGGGTATTGCGGGGGCGACTCCACAGGCATGTCCGGGGACGGTGCCGGGAGGGGCCTCAGCCGAGTCGCGAGACCGGCGAGGCGAAGTCCTAGAGCGACGATGCTTTTTGGACTTTTTGTGTTTGGACTTACCGGACGAAGAAGACTTCGATGCCGACGACCGGTGTGGACTCCGCGATCGACCCCTGGACCTCTCACGCGACCTGGGCTTGCGCGAAGCCGAATGCCGGGCCTCTAGGAGCTTTCGAGACCGCTCTCGCAAAGCTTTCGGGTTGAGGGCCCGGCAGTCGGAACAAGACTCCGTGTCGTGGCCTCGGCCGAGGCAGAAGAGACACTCCCGATGCGGGTCTGTGATGGACATCATCCGAGCACAGGCGCCGCAACGTTTAAACCCGGGCATCCCTACACCTTGAAGTCGATTCGAAGAAAAACAGTGAAAAATTCACCAAAATGTTTAGTCAAAAAATGACTAGGGCACTGCTCTTCCCGGATCTGCGCTTGCTGGCGCGGAAAAAGAAGAACTGACGTCAGCGCGCAGGGGCGGCGCCTAAGTACTGCCCGCGACGTCATCCCGGCGATCACGACGCCGACGACGGACGCGGAGCCGCACGACGCCGCCTACCGACGCGCAAGGGTACTGCTACGCAAAAACTTTCCGGATCCAGCCTGACGCCTGGGGATATTCTAAGGTAAGGAATCTGTCACTAACGTGTCTCTTTCAGATATATAGAGCACTGAACGACCTCCCTTCTGGTAAGGCAGTGGGACCTGACCAGATCCCCTTTGAGTTCTATAAAACCTTTTCCACTGTTCTAGGGCCTGATCTGATTAAAACATTTAGACAGGCTCAGATAGGGAATTCTGTTCCAGAGTCATGGGCCCAGCCCTTAATTGCAATTTAAAAAAAAAAAGTAAGCCCCCTCAGGATGCAGGTTCTTATGCAGGTTCTTATAGACTCATTACCCTCATGAACAGCGATGTGAAAATATTCTCAAAGGCACTAGCGCCACGACTACGTTTAATCATTGGTAGGGTGATCCATCCCTCGACAGCATGGGTTTAAACCTGGAAGAGGTACCACAGAAAACATCCGAAGGGTGATAACGCTGCTTGATGCAGCAGCTGTCTCAGGAGACGCTATGGCATTGATCCTACTTGATGACGAGAAGGTGTTTGATAGGGTCTCCTGGGATTATCTGTGGATCGTCCTCAAAAGGTTTGGTATAGGAAAAGGCTTTATTAATGCAAATCAGGGCTTATACAGGAGCCCAGTGGCCCGATTAAGAGTGAATGGAGGTCACACAGACCCAATATAGATTACAAGGAGGACTAGGCAGGGGTGCCCGTGCTCCCTCCTTCTCTTTGCATTATATATTGACCCTCTGATTCAGAAGATTGACGCAAACAGAAGTATTAAACCAATGAGATTTCAGGAACGAGAAACAAAATTCCTCGCATGTACAGATGATCTGGCAGTAGTCACACCTGATCCCCAAACAGCACTTGTGGTAATAGGGGAGGAAGCTCTGGCATTCGGGAAAATCTCAGGGCATTTACTCAACCAGCAAAAAACACAGATAGTTATAAACAATTCAACTGATCTGGAGGATCAATGGATGACCCAGGTAGCTACCTATTTAGGGATAAATATCACCTAGAGCTTGATCAAATGGTAGAGGTAAATATACCAAACAATGATGAGAGTGCACACCTTCCCTTTACTCTTTGATTCATCCATAAAATTATGCAGGTTTGTTATGGTGCGTGCAAACAGTTTTCTGAGAAACGTCCCAAGTCTCAGTTTAACTATAAATGTAACGAAAAAGGGCACAAATTTCACGCACCCAACTGTTGCACTGCTAAATAGGGATAATCCCTCTAGGTAAACTACTTTCTCCAAAGTTCACCATTTTTATCACTGTATACCAAATTTATTTATCAATTATTTGTCAATGTTCTGTTCATGTTCAATCACCACGGAGACAGAATGGTTGCGCCTGAATATTTTATTCACCAGTTTCAAATGCCACCTGCTGCCCATCCAGGCTTAAAACAGTTGCACGTGAGGTCAACCATGTTTCAAAGAAGGCTCTTAGTGCCATACCCAATGCATTTCGAGCCATGCTGGCTCTTCGTCAGGGGTCACTGCAACATAAAAAAACAACTTCACTTACTGCTCAATTCAAACACGCTGTAAAATGCTACAACATCCGATCCCTCCCATTCCCTCTATATCCTCAATCCCTCCAAACTCAGGCCCTCGTAACCCAAAACCCATCTTATACAAAACAAATGTGTAAAATAACTAAAGACATACAAGAAAAATGCAAAATACAAAACCCATCTCAACCACTCCCATCATGATTACCCCTCTGCCACCATTAACGAAATCCAACCTTCCATAACAACCCGATTCCCTCGTGTCCTTAAAAATCTGAACTTAAACTAGTTACCTCTGCGGAGCCTCAGCCGGCAACCCGACCATCCCGTAAACTTCATTCGGTTTGTACCAATCGGTTAACCCTCCCTGCTACTCAAGCCATTAATGTCAGGTGTGTTCAGCCCACGTGTACCTCTTCCTCCCTTCTAATACGCTGATTCAAACCAAGTCAATCACCTATTCCTCCTGTATACAAAAGACAGAGTAAAAAAACTCTAAATCCCACAATGCTCTTACACTGCCACCACCAAATCAGATCAAACCAAAACACACGTTTCACCCCAGATAGTTATAAACAATTCAATTGATCTGGAGGATCAATTGATGACCCAGGTAGCTACCTATTTAGGGATAAATATCACCTTAGAGCTTGATCAAATGGTAGAGGTAAATATAGCTCCAGTCATCTGGAAAGGAAAAAATGACTTTGACAGGCTGCATAATCTTCATCTTTCTATTGTTGGCTGGTGCAATATAATTAAGATGAATTTTTTCCCCAAGATTTTATATCTCTTCAGGGCCATACCCCTGAAATTTGAAAAGCATTGGTTTAAGGGGTTGGAGAATATGTTCAATAGCTTTATCTGGGCACACAGGAAGATTAGGAGAGCATTAACATTTCTGACACTTGCAACAGAGAGAGGAGGATGGGGGGTGCCAGATCTTAGACTCTACTATTGGGCTGCAGCTCTACAATATATGCAGGGGTTGATGGGAGGGAAGGCAGAAGATCGGTGGAGCCAAACTGGGTTACCAGATGTTCACTACTACTACTGAGACGAGGCCCAGGGCTGCCTCCTGAAATATAGCGAGCCCAGCTATTACAAAAAAGTCAGATTTAAAATCTTATTAACAGCTTTTCAGAATTGGGTAGCCTTTAAAAGTAAAATGGGGCTTGGTAGAATGAACTTTTACACTCAACTTTTCAAAAACCCGATGCTCCCAGGAATATTCTAAGATAACATTATGGCAAGATGGGAGAACTCGGGTATTCGGGTGGTAAGGGATCTTATGGATTCAAATGGATTTCCGCCATTTAGTGATATTCAAGTTAAATTTGGAATTCATAGGAGAGATTTTTTTAAATACCTACAAATACGAAGTCTTCTAACTAAGAAAAAAGGAGGGTTAAAGGGCTTCAGCCAAAACAGCGTCATGGAAGTGGTTAGGGACAACACAGGCTGCACCATCAGGCATATCTATGTGAAAGTGTCCCAGTTCAGCCAGGACGACCTTGAGAAGCAAGGGGCAAAATGGGAACAAAAACTAGGTATAGATCATGGTAGCTTTTTAGACTCCCTGGCACTTGGAAAGAACGTTTTGTGTTCGGCCGGACTACAAGCACAGCACTACAAAATGCTGTTTGCATTATACTACACCCTGGCAAAAATAGATCAACTGGGGGGGAGGGGGGGCAAACTGAGATCATCTGCCCCCGCTGTAGCAGTACTGAAGCCAACCAAGTAAACATGTTTGCAACGTGTCGCTGTTTAGAAATCCTGAAAAGGGAAATAGAAAAGTTTTTAAACCAATAGTTGAAAATAAGGATAATTCTAACTCCAGAACTAATGCTACTAGGGGTTAGTAATAATGAAACATCTGAGGAATATCAATACTTTCTATTCCTGGCCATGGCAGTGGTCAGAATTTGTACATCTACGGCTTGGCGGCGTCCCCCTGTCCCCTACTTTTCAGCAAGGGTTAGGGAGGCTATTAGCTATCTTCAACCTAGAAAAGGGGGTGTATGAAAAAAGGGCCGTAGAGCAAAAAGATTAGGGAACTATAACTGGGCCCCGATCTATAGATGGGAGGAAAGATGTGGTACTAGACCGTAGCTGATAACTTAACTGTGAATGCAGGTATAAAGGTGCTTTTTTAACATAGTACGATAACAAAATGTTCTTTTTAAAACACAGGTTTATCAAATTTCTTAAAGATATTTTGTTATGCAATATTGTATGATATTTATTGTCTCCATTAGTGGAAAAACCTCATGAAATTTATGTATGATCAATGTTGGTGATGAAATAGAAAAAAAAAAAAAAAGGAACCAGGCAGATTCCAGAACTTTCCATCGCAGAAATGTGAGGAAAATGTGTTGTTTTTTTTTTTTACAATGTTTGAGGTTTGCAAGGGATTCTGGGTAACAACACAGTGAGGTTGTATGACGGTATAACGCAGGTAAAGACATCGTATGCCTTTACCACGCATTTTTTACCACGCATGTCAGTTTTCACTGGAAAAAATGTGAAGTTTCCATGTTGCGTTTTGGGCCATTTCCTGTCGCGGGTACTAGGCCTACCCACACAAGTGAGGTACCATTTTATTCGTGAGACTTTGGGGAATGCTGGGTGGGTGGATGTTTGCGGACCCGCGCAGATTCCAGAACTTTCCATCACAGAAATGTGAGGAAAATGTGTTTTTTGTTGTTGTTTTTTTTACAAAGTTTGAGGTTTGCAAGGGATTCTGGGTAATAGAACCTGGTGAGATCCACACAAGTAACCACATCCTGGATTCCCCTGCGTGTCTAGTTTTAAAAAATGTATAGGTTTGCTAGGTTTCCATAGGTGCCGGCTGCCCTAGGGCCCAAAATCCACAGCTAGGCACATTGGGGGGGAGGTGCCTAGTGGGCTTTCTGCCCCCCCCCCAGGGGGGGGGGGAGGAGATTAGGGCATATTGCCCCCATCTGCCTCCTGGGGGGGTAGAAAGACTTTTGCCTTTATTGGGGGGGAAAGAATGGGGGCATTGGCATGCCCATTCTGGGCAGCCCCCACCCCTGCCCTATAAAATAAATAATCCCTGATGTCTAGGGTGCTTTCTGCCACCCCACCCCCGGGGGGGGCAGATTGGGGGGATGCTGCCCCCATCTGCCCCCCAGGTAGAAAGACAAATGATTTAAACAATATGGACGAACCCACTATGTGTATGTAGATAAGTCACTATATGTAGTATGAACTTGGACCCATTAGGTGTTCTTAAAAGACCCCTCACACACCAACCTAGTTGGTGTCATGCTTCATCATTGGGGTCCCAACCGGGCAGCCGAGTGCCCCCCGGTTGTGCTACGACGCCTGATTACAGCGGAGCTGATGTTGGTGCGTGAAGTGTGATGTGAAGTGAATTTATTTGGTTAAAAATATCTCTGAGAATCCTTGCCTCTAATTTTAATGTTGGCGGCTCAGGATATGTTTAAGAATTAATATGTGTGGTGCAACTACTCATGGATTATTACCATTAAGTTGACTATGTGTGGCGGTCTACATGTTTCAGCCCCTCATGTGAAAGTAAGTGGGGCTTTCTTCAGGACCAGGTGAGTGGTAGGTGAGTGGCAAAAGTGATAGGTGCCATAGAATCACTCAGATCCAACCAATCCATTGTCATCAAACCTGCCAACAAGGGTGGAGGAACAGTCATCATGAATAAAGTAGACTACCAACGCGAATGCATAAGACTCCTTAGTGACAGAAAGAACTATGAAAAACTCAATCAGGACCCAAGCGATAACCTGAGATCACGCATTCACACTCTAGTGGAAGAAGCAGAAACAACAGGACTTATCACGCCCGGAGAAGCTAAATTTCTTACTACTACCACAGGCAAAACACCCTATTTCTACGTGGTACCTAAAATACACAAGAACATAACACCCCCTCTGGGACGCCCCATTGTATCCGGTATTGGTTCTCTACTGGAGCCCCTGTCGCGTTACTGTGACTTCTTCCTCCAACCAATGGTTCAGACCACAAATACCTACCTACAGGACACGAAGGATCTTCTGAGACTACTCAATGGTCTGATATACAACCCAGAAACCTCGTTCCTAGTAAGTCTCGACGTGGAGAGCCTCTACACGAGTCTCCCACAAGACGACACCCTAGGAGTCCTGGAGATGGCCCTGGAGCAAACAGACTGGCAACACCAGACATCCAAGAAATTCATCTGGGAATGCGCGAAACTTGCGTTAAAAGACAACTTCTTTGAATTCGAGGGCCAACTCTACCTCCAAAAGTACGGTACATCTATGGGGAGCGTCTTCGCCCCTAGTATAGCAGGTCTTTACGTACACCATTTTGAGACAAAATACATTTTTTTCCAACAATGTGTCACAGATTCCAGAAATAAAATTCTACAAAAGATACATAGATGATATCCTACTCATCTGGGAAGGCAACACAGAATCGCTCAACACATTTTGCCAATGGCTCAACACCTGTGACCAGAACCTCAAATTTACGCACAGCTTCGATCACCGGAAAACAACATTCCTAGACCTTGACATCAAAGCTGATGATGGTCACCTCAAAAGCAAAACACACTTCAAACCCACTGCCCGTAATTCACTTCTACATTTTTCCAGTTTCCATCCAAGGACACTGAGGGAGAATCTTCCCTATGGACAATACCTACGACTGCGAAGAAATTGCAGCAACGTGATAGACTTTAAAGATCAAGCTAAAGACTTGAGCAACAAGCTTAGAGACCGTGGATATCCCAAACATATCACTGAAAAAGCCAGAAAACGAGCCAGAAATCAAAATCGTGAAGGACTCATGGAGACACATCCACGCGAAGCAACACCAATACCGTTGACATGCGTTACTACCTTCAACACGGTCTCCAACCAAGTTTCCAACATCATAAAGAAACATTGGAAGATCCTCAAGACAGGACACCTCAAATGGGACCCTCCCCTATTTTCCCACAAAAAAGCCAAATCCATAAAAGACGCCCACGTTTCCACAAGACCGGTACAACAACATAAACAAGGGAACACAGTTCTGAACGCTTGGGGCCTTCCAAAAGTCACTGGCCATTTTGCATGTGGTAACTGCAGCGTCTGCCACCTGACTGCAACCACCAAAAGTCTACACCTAGAGCCGGGCAAAACGTGGGAGCTGCGACAACACACCAATTGTAATACTGCACATGTAATATATCGGATTATGTGTCCATGCAACCTCATCTACATCGGAATGACAAACAGAAAAGTAAAGACCAGAATATGTGAACATCGGAGCACTATAAGATGTAAGAAGAACATCACTAAAATGACCAATCATTTTCTGGAGGTAGGACACACGACCAACGACATGAGTTGGGTCATCATAGAAGCCCTGGACCCCAACATGCCTAACATCCAACAGCAACTTTTTCAAAAAGAACAAAGATGGATCTATCGTCTTTCCAGCCATAAGCCCGGCCTGAATGATAATATTCCTTGGAACAGTCTCAATTAACAATAAGTACTACCTTTGTAAGACCACAAATTGAAACTAACACTTGTCCTCATGCCTGACGTTAGGGACTTGTAGGACCCTCAACATTGTGGCATGCCAGTATGATATTATCTTACAAGTATTTCCCCCATCTAAGAATATATACTATGCGCCAAGATTCATTAGACCTTTTTAACTAAGCTACCCTTAGATAATGAACATACGCACAAGCTGAACACATTCTCCAAGATGGCAGCCTTGCTGGTCTACTACCCCCTGACTCTTTGTAACATCAGTATTTTACCCACAGGAATAGCTCTATTCACCACGCAGCGCAATAAGGTTTTCCAGGACACTCTTACATCGACCAACTACAAGGTCCTAACACACCTTTGACCGGTGTCTGTCTCTTTTTTCAAGCGAAACAGCATTCTCCAGTATGGCTGCCCCGTTAGACACCAGCAATAGCGTTCTAGACATTGACCACGCATGCGTGCGCATGAGCATCGAACTCAATGCAGAGTCACTGCCGGTCCCGGACATGCATTTCCACACGTACCGGGGCCGATTCATACACTACTTAAGCTGCTTTCCCCCTTCGCACCCAGCACCAGCCGGGACTACAGGGGACCGAATGAGGTTTATAGCGGATGACTCGACATTACCAAGAAAGACTTTGCGTGCTCCAGTAGTGTCACCACAAAGAGCCTACCTAGACGATTGGGCTCATCCCGCCGCTCTTTAATTTTCTTTAATTTTCAGATTGGTATCCTGGACGAGCACCCCACCCCGAGCCTCGATATCTGCCTTAAATCCATTAGCATTGTAACTATGACACAACCAATTACCTGTGCATGTCCCCTTTCTTAAAAAATGTTTATATATGTTAAAAAAATGTTTATTTTCCTCTTTTTTAAACAAAAACGTTAATTTCCTTCACTTTGCTTTTAGTAGTGATTTAATTAAGGAGCACGAAGCGATCTGACTACAGCAGATCTGCTCTTAGTGCGCTGTGGACCACTAGGCACCCAGTATAGTGGCCCTCACGCACGACCCAGTGCCACAATTAGCATAGTTATAGACTGCACCTAGCGCTAGCACCATTACGTGTGCAGCCAATGACCAGCGCCTTACAGCGCACCATGAACCAGATTGCCCAATTCCTTACGGGCGCAGCATGCATGAAATATCCCTGCATGTCACAATTTGCATGGGCAACACACCAGTCACTGTAGTAACTCTCTTGCTATGACTACAGAACACCAATATAGTCATAAAGATTGCATTTTATGTTGCGACATTATATGTTTTGTCCTGTCTTTTTGTTTCCCATACAGGAATTTTTGCTTTTGAAAGTATCATTGAGTACTTTGACTTTTTAACCACACACCTTAGCGCGTGTGTAGGTACCGCACTGGTTTTCACGTGGCACCTATCACTTTTGCCACTCACCTACCACTCACCTGGTCCTGAAGAAAGCCCCACTTACTTTCACATGAGGGGCTGAAACATGTAGACCGCCACACATAGTCAACTTAATGGTAATAATCCATGAGTAGTTGCACTACACATATTAATTCTTAGACATATCCTGAGCCGCCAACATTAAAATTAGAGGCAAGGATTCTCAGAGATATTTTTAACCAAATAAATTCACTTCACATCACACTTCACGCACCAACACCAGCTCCGCTGTAATCAGGCGTCGTAGCACAACCGGGGGGCACTCGGCCGCCCGGTTGGGACCCCAATGATGAAGCATGACACCAACTAGGTTGGTGTGTGAGGGGTCTTTTAAGAACACCTAATGGGTCCAAGTTCATACTACATATAGTGACTTATCTACATACACATAGTGGGTTCGTCCATATTGTTTAAGTCTAGTACACATCCGGGGAACAGGACGCGCCCCTTAGCATTATCCCTTGCTCTCCCATTGTTTTTCTAGAAAGACAAATGATGCCATAATTAATGGGGGAGCAAAGGCCCTTGCCCAAGGGGCCACTCCCCCCCTCACTGGTGCCTAGTGGGTGGATCCCTGCTTGGGGAACGCCCTCCAATGGTATCCTTCTCTAGTGGATCCCTGCTTGGGGAACGCCCTCCTGGGGCGTTCCCCAAGCAGGGATCCACTAGAGAAGGATACCATTGGAAAGGGGAGATTCTCCCCTTCCCAACGATACCTCTCCGATATGTTTCAGTGCTCTGGGGGCTGAGATAGCCCACGAGCACTGAAGCACAAGTTACTTTCCTTCGGTAACGATATATCTGTAAGAAACATTAGTTAGTTATAGATTCCTTACCTTCGAATTACCCCGAGGCGTCAGACTGGATCCGGAAAGTTTTCTCGTCAGCAGTACCTCTGCGCGTCGGAAGGTGGCATCGGTCGGCTCCGCGTCCGCCGTCCTGGTCGCCGGAATGACGTCGCGGCAGCTACTTAGATGCCGCTCTCGCGTGCGGACGTCAGTTCTGTACACGACTTTCCGCGCCAGAAACGCAGAGCCATGCAAGACACTGACCACTGGTGCACAAAACTAGGGCCCTGAAAGGATGTCCTTAACCCTAGAGATCAGTTAGCAGAACGGGGAGGATGGGTGGGGCAGTAAGGAATCTATAACTAACTAATGTTTCCTACAGATATATCGTTACCGAAGGTAAATAACTTGTGCATCTGAAAGAAACACGCTAGTTATAGATTCCTTACCTTAGAATAGATAACCCAGCAATACCAACCCCGGTGGTGGGTCTGCGAACCAAGATCACACCAGAAAATCCTGGAGAACAGAACGGCCAAAGAAGCCGTCTCTCTGGACTTGGCTGTCCAGGTAGTAGTGTTTGGTGAAAGTGTGCAGCGATGCCCACGTGGCCGCCTGACAGATGTCATTCTTCCCAAGGCAGTAGTGGCTGCCGTCGCCCTGGTGGAGTGAGCGCGCAGCCCGACTGGAGGCTCCTTTTTAGCCAGAAAGTAACAAGCCTTAATACACAACACGACCCATCGAGAAATGGTGCGTTTGTGTACGGCCCGACCTTTCTTTGCACCCACATAGCCAACAAAAAGTTGATCATCCACCCGGAACTGTTTCGTGCGATCCAGATAGAAGGTGATCGCACGTTTTGGGTACAGACGGTGGAGCCGCTCTTCCTCCTTTGAAGGATACGGAGGCGGAAAGAAGGTGGGCAAAGTAATGGTCTGCCCAATGTGGAAGGCAGTGACCACCTTAGGAAGGAAGGATGGACGGGTTCGGAGAACCACCTTGTCCGGATGAACAGACAGGAAAGGAGGTTTTGAAGAAAGGGCCTGGAGCTCACTCACCCTTCTAGCAGAAGTAATGGCTACCAGGAAAGCAGTCTTTAGAGTCAAGAGCCGTAAGGGACAGCTATGAAGCGGCTCAAAGGGAGCGCACATTAAATAAGTTAGTACAAGATTCAAGTCCCACTGAGGCATAACGAAGGGTATTGGAGGAAAAAGATGTGTTAAGCCTTTTAAGAAACGGTTAACTACCGGGGACTTGAAAAGAGAAGGCTGACCTGGCAGCTGAAGGAAAGCAGAGATGGCTGACAGATAGCCCTTGACAGTGCCCAGAGCAGAGCCCTGCTGGGCTAAAGAGAGAAGGAACAAGAGTACTTCAGAAAGAGGGGCAGAAAGGGGATCCACAGCCTTTGCTGTGCACCATGCCACAAATTTGTTCCACCGGCAGACGTATACCGACTTAGTGGAGGGACGCCTGGCTGCCAAGATTACGTCACAGACTTCGGGAGGCAAGTCGAAAGACGTCAACTGCGCCGCTCAATCTCCACGCAAGCAGGTGGAGACTGGACAGGTTCGGGTGGAGGTCAGTCCCCTGCTGCGACAGAAGATCCTCCCGAAGAGGCAGTCGGATCGGAGGATCGATGGCCATGTTGAGTAGCTCGGGATACCAGACTCTTCGTGCCCAATCCGGAGCCACAAGAATAACTTGGGCCCGGTCGCGCCTGATCTTCTTCAGCACTCTGGGCAGAAGTGGTATAGGCGAAAGGCGTACAACAGACCGCAACTCCACTCGCGACAAAAGGCGTCGCCTAGCAAGTGCCACCTTGGAAATTCCAATGCACAGAATTGCTGACATTCCGCGTTCTCTTCGGTGGCGAATAGATCTAACCAAGGCTCTCCCCATTGTTGAAAGAGACCTTGCACCACCTCTGAGTGGAGACGCCATTCGTGATCCATCATGCACCTGCGGCTGAGTTCATCCGCCCTGGTGTTCAGGGAACCTGCCAGGTGTTGAACCACCAGGGATATGCCCTCACGTTCCAGCCATGTCAAGAGGCGGAGAGCCTCTTGACAGAGGGTGCACGACCCCACCCCGCCCTGTTTGTTGCAGTACCACATGGCGGTGGTGTTGTCCGTGAACACCTGCACTACTCTTCCCCAGACAGAGGGAAGGAATGCCTTGAGTGCAAGACGAATTGCCCGGAGCTCCAGAAGGTTGATGTGGAGCCCGGACTCCGCCGGAGACCAGAGGCCTCTGATCTCCGCCTCTCCCATGTGGCCGCCCCATCCCAGAAGGGACGTGTCCATCACCACAGTGTGGTCTGGTTGGGGAAGGGAGAGGGATCTGCCATTGACCCAATTTTGGTTCGTGAGCCACCACTGCAGTTGACGTGCAGTGCCCTCCGAGATCTCGACGCAATCGGACAGATTGCCCTGATGCTGAGCCCACTGGAACTTCAGGTCCCACTGCATAGCCCGCATATGCCACCTGGCATGATCCACCAGCAGGATGCAGGAGGCCATGAGGCCCAGCAGCCTCAGAGTCACTCTGACTGAAACCCGGGATAGAGGCTGAAAGATTGGAATCATAGCCTGAATATTCCGGACTCGCTGCTCGGGAGGATAGACTCGAAACCGCGTCGTGTCCAGAACCGCTCCGATGAAGAGGAGCTCCTGAGAGGGAATCAGGTGCGACTTCGGCACATTGATGGAGAACCCCAGCGAATGCAGGAGGTCGGCCGTAGTCCGGAGGTGGGAGACGACTGCCTAGGGCGAGCCCGCCTTCAACAGCCAGTCGTCGAGATAGGGGAAGACTGAAACCCCTGATCTGCGCAGATGAGCTGCGACCACCGCCATCACTTTTGTGAACACCCGAGGGGCGCTGGTAAGGCCAAAGGGGAGCACGGTAAATTGAAAATGCTCGTGGCCTACTGTGAACCGTAGGTAATGCCGGCAGGACGGGGATGTGAAAATAAGCGTCCTGCAAGTCCAACGCTACCATCCAGTCTCCAGGGTCGAGGGCAGACAAGACCTGAGCGAGCGTCAACATCTTGAACTTCTCCTTCCGGAGGAAGCGGTTGACGTCCCTGAGATCCAAGATGGGACACAGGCCCTTGTCCTTCTTGGGGACCAGAAAGTAGTGGGAGTAACAACCACAACCTACTTCTGGGACAGGAACGTGCTCGATGGCTCCCTTGGCCAAGAGAGCCGTAACTTCCTGCTGGAGAAGGGCCAGATGATCCTCCGACATGCGGTGGTATCTTGGTGGCATGGCTGGAGGGGTAGTCTCGAAGGGGAGGGAGTAGCCCCTTTGGACTATTTGCAAAACCTACCTGTCCGACATGATGGTGCGCCAGTGGGGGAGGTGATGGCGAATCCTGCCGCCCACTGGCGTTTGATGGGCCTGAAGGGTCGGACTAGGAGGGTTTGGAGGCTGCTGCGGAGGGGGGGGGGGGGGGGAGGTGGACTGGCCCCCGTAACCACGACGGTTGTTCCCACGTCCCCAGCCGCGCGAAGGTTGGGTAACTTGCTGTGGCCTGTGGCTCTGGGCGGGATGTAGCGGGGCACCCCTTCCGTAGCCACGAAAGGGGCGAAAAGCAGACTGCGCAGGGCGGGTGGAGACGCCCAAGGACTTGGCCGTAGCCCGTGAGTCCTTGAAACGCTCTAGAGCGTTGTCTGCTTTGTCGCCAAAAAGGCGACGGCCATCAAAGGGCATGTCCATCATGGTGTTCTGGACATCACCTGAAAAGCCAGTCGACCTCATCCAGGCGTAGCGACGAAGCGCTACCGACGTTGAAATGGTCCTGCCAATAGAGAGTCAGCAGTGTCCAGCCCACAACGTATGGCAAACTTTGCTGCATCCCTCCCGGCGGCCACAGCCTGGGAGAGCACTGGCCGGGCCTCCTCGGGACACTGAGGCAACACCTGCGCCACCGTATCTCACACGGAGTGGGAATAACGGCCCAAGAGACATGCAGTGTTTACCGACCGCAGTCATAAGCTGGCGGAAGAGAAAATCTTCTTCCCAAGGTGGTCCAGCTTCTTGTATTCCCTTTCCGGGGGAGTGGTAGGGAATGCGCTTTTGGAAGTGGAGGCTTGGACTACCAAGCACTCTGGGGTGGGGTGTTGGGAGAGGAAAGTGGGGTCGCCCGGAGCCAGGCGGTGGCGTCGGGCAATCATCCTGTCCACGGGAGCCCCCGTGTTGGGCCTGGACGTCGGTGAGGGCCTCATTGAACGGCAGCATGGGCTCCGAAGAGCTCGCAGCCGGCTGAAGCACCTCCGACAGGTTAGTCCTGACCGCCACCGTAGGAAGCTCGAGGTGGAGAGTCTCGGCCGCCTTACGCAACACCACTGCGTACGACGCTCCCTCCTCCGTAGCCACGGTAGGAGGATACAACATGCCACGGTCAGGGGAGGTGTCAAGACCACTGGCATCCCCCAGTTCCTCTCTCCAGTCCTGTTCACTGTCCAACTGGTCAGTCAGAGGGTCACCTGACCCCTCCCAGTCCTCCTCCTCATCATCTGCCACTCAGGTTGAAAAGGGGCCCCAGGAGTGAACAGGGGCACAAAAACCCCTCTCGGCGCCGGATCCGGCGACGTTGATCCGGCTCCGTGTCTACGTCGGGATGGAGGCCGGGGTCGAAGCCGGCCGGGGGGGCGACCGGCGTTGGATGCGGTAGTGGTGCCGTCAGAAGCGGCACCGGTGGAGGCGTAACGAGGTCAACCGGCACCGATCCGGATCCAGGCCTGGATCCAAGGGGGGCCTGCGGCGCCGGAGCCGCCGGCAGAGAAGGCCTAGACCCCCCCCAACCGAGTCCGCAGGGCCCGAAGGCACGCCAGCGGGGTCGGTCCGCCCAAAGATGGCATGCATCGCCTCGTAGAACGTACGCAGCTGGGCGGGAGTCGCTCCGGGTCCCGAAAAGGGAGAAAAACGCGGAGTCGACTCTTCGTTTTCACCAAGTACTCCAACATTTTAAACCTCTGTTATTCATGTTGTTTGTCTAGGGGTACAGTATGGGATTTAGGTCGGGTTGAAAAGTAATAGGATGTTCACATACTGTATACGGAGTAGAATTAATTAATCGTTTGGTAACAGTGATATGTTTTATTGTCATTTTATAGTGTCCCCTGATGAAGGGCGCTTGTAGCCCGAAATGCATTGGGTTTTAAATAAACACTGCTTGGGACGAACCTTTGCATCTGTCGTGTTTGAGCAAGAGGTCCTTATGGGCACAGTTTTCACATGAGAAGCTTGGAAAATGGCATTACATCCCGCGTGTGGATTAAGAGCACAAGTTGAGCAACAACAGAGGTTTAAAATGTTGGAGTACATGGTGAAAACGGATCAAAAATGGAGTAATAGTTGAACAGTATGCCTTGGAGGCGCAATGTAGCTGTGCGATTGGTTTGGGGCGAGAGGTCGCCCCATCTTATCACATTGTCATTAACTCAGGTGCCGTTTGGGCAAGGCACTTACCAATGTGCACGCATTCTTGGAGAATATTGGGACGAGTTTGGATATAATATCAACAGAAGGTGTGCATCCCACCCCCATAATTGTTTAACATGAGGTATACCTACATAAGCATTACGTAGAGGTAGGCAAGGCAGGCAATTGAGAGAGAGACCCGACAGAGCTGAGCCTGGGGTCTGGGTTTGCTGTAAAAGTCGAAGCCATCAAAAGCCGCCAAACGTCATGTAAAGATTCATTTAGATTTAAAGTATGTTTCTTAACCATCAGGGTTTCGTTTTAGTACATTAGATTATGGGATTGTTGTGCCATTTGTTAAAAGGAATGGTTTTAATAAACAGTTTCAATACCCTGCCTTCAAGTGTCCTGACAAAAGTACCAGGAGGTCAATATTCTTGCCCATAAAGAGGTTTTTACATAGCACTAAATTTATTCAAGGTGGTCTCAGTTGTGACAATTAAAGTGAGGCATAGTGAAGCGATTTGCCTAGGATCACACAATTCGGTCAAGTGTTGAAGTTGGGCTATGAAACCCGTTTTCGGGTTGCACTGTTTTTCAGCCACTAGATGAATATTTCCTCTTCCATCCCATATGGTAAAAGGACAATGCTTGGAGCTTACCCATTTCAGGACCTCCATTTGTACATGTTTACTCAATCCAAGTACTGTGTGTTGATTCAGTCAGACCCGATAGATGCATAAAAGTGAAATCTTTCTTGAACGTTAAGGGAGGGACTAATCTTTTGTTAATATAACTGCCCAACTCCGACCTAAACAATAAGGGGGTCAGCGGGTAGCACCCCAATGGGGCAATTGAAATCCTTAGGACAGACATAAGTTGTGTATTTCAGCTCATCTGCAGACAAAAAAAAAATATATAGATTTTATGAGCTCAGCTTCATATGTCTAGTACTTTTGGTCTTAAATCAGCAATACCTTCCCCCAGCCTAAAATAGAAAGGTGGAAATGTAGCGCCTAGCTGGGCTCTGTTTTGGCTCGCCATTCCCTGTAGGACACGTTTGTAGTCATTGGAGTCCAGCTAGTGCCTTGCCACGAACTAGTGACGCATCGAGAGGTGGACGAGCCGTCAAATGAACCCGGAGAGGCAGGCACGGGCCCGCTCCGCACCGAGCCTCCGCGCACGGGCCCAGCCCTCAAAATGTGGCATGTAAATCAGGCAAAAAACAAAATACGATAAAATGTTTTTCAAGTTAAAATAATGCATCTCTTTAACACGCAGAAGCTTCAGAGAATTACATCAGATTGTGTCTGCGTTAGATAAGCGTTTAAGAGTGAGTTTTAAAATATTCACTGAGAAACATTCCTGCCCTTGGCGTGATGAGAATGCTATTGGTAACCTAAGAGGAAAGTAATTTGTCTCGTGAACCCTGTATAAGGATAGTTATTTATTATAGATTTAACATTATATACTATTACATCTAACACAAGGGGTTTTTGCACAGCGCTCTACCCGAACTCGCGCATTTCAAGGAGCTGTCAGATGTGATGTACACAAAGGCGGCTTAGCGAAAAAGAAATTGCCCAGGATCAAACACATTGGTGAAGCCGGGATTAATATCAGATTTTTCAATTTCACGCTGCAATTCAACCAACTTCCATTTGTAACGTGGTTTCAAGTCAATGGATAAGTCCATAAAGAAAAAAAAAACGTGGTTATAATCAGTAATATTTATATATGCTTCCTAAACATGAATATTAAGTGTCAAAAAGCAGAATAGTAGCATGAAAGGGTCTCCTACACTTTTAAACAATATTACGCACACTGCTCATTGAAGGAATTACTTTGTATTCATTTCGAACCCGAAAACACAATTAACAGCTAATCCAGCCGTACTACAAACGCAGCCTTTGAACTAGACTTCTTATCGATTTATTCCATTTCAAACATTAAAGTGTTTCCGCACATGCCAATGGTGGATAAATCTAAAAGTGATAGGTTTAGTGACTACATGTCACGAGGGTGCACCTCTTCCCGTCCGGCCACCTCGTCTCAAATCATTCTTTACAGGCCCGAGTCCAAAGCGAGCTAACCCAAAACTACACGTCCCAGAATGCACCGCCATGATAAAGGAAACCAAGGCCTGGGCGCAGGTTGAACTGCTCTTCCAGCCATGGAATTACATGGCAACCATACACCTGTAGGGGTTAGTAAATCTATTCGAGAATTTGGCCTCGTCCTCTGAAAATATGCTTGTTAGAAATGTGATATTATAGAACCAAAATAGACATTCCAAAGTTGCGCTACTTCTTCCATCTGCCAGATAAGACTTGTAGTGCAGATGTATTGGTTTTAGGTTTCCTTGTCCCTCAACTGTCTGGCCAGCAGTAGTTACTCTAAAATACTCTACATTCTGGTAGTGTAAGTGCAGGTTCACTTGCGTAGCTGCCCACTGGCTGCAGGTGTGACATCCCCAGTCTGCTCCAACTTCGTAGTTAGAGACCACGAATAACAGCAAAACTACCAGCCCCAGAATGCACCTTCTGTTTGGTAAAGACACAGAGCTGCAGAAAGTGCGAGGTACAGGGGCGCGTGGCAACCATGACTCTAGCCATCTCCAAAGTCTATCTAATCTCCTCAATACTGCCCCCTCTCTGGTCCCTAGCTCATCTTACACAGGCTTCAAACGACCCTCATCTATGAATTCACATTCTTCGTCACAAAAAGTGTCCCCAAAATATTCAGGAATCCTCAAATAACTGAGCTTTTAATGTCTACTATTACTTTGGAAGCGAGCCCTGTCCACACTCACCCTGTGAGGAGCAAAGAGTTCATGGCGAGGACTCCTCGCGCACCGAGTGCTGCCGGACAAACAGAGCTCCACAGAGAAATCTACCGAGGAGGCCGGGAAGGGTAGCAACCTTCCAAGATGGAGGCTTTATAGCAAGCAGCTGATGGGAGTCAACGGGCAGGAAGAGGTCTCCTCCTCTAAACACGGGCCGGGAGGCAGGGCTTCCGGGGACCCTGCTCCCAGGGACCAAGCACAATACACCTAAAACAAGCGCGGGCGCCTCGCGCTATAAGTAACCAGCACAAGCGCGCGCCTCGCGCGGCAGCAGGGGGCCTTGCGGGAGCGTGCAGCAAGGCGCGATGATTGCGACCATATGGCGCCACCATATGGCGCCGCGCGCTCCCGCAAGGGAATCGCCAGACGTGCACGCGTTGCCATTGCAAGCAATGCAACGCGTGCACGTTTTTGCCCCCAAAGCTGTGCCGATCGCTAAAGGTCTCTCCTATGCAGCGCATGCGCGCTGCGTAGGCGAGACCTAAAAAAAGGAAATGGTTCCGTCATGAGCACACGAGCACTTGTGCTCATAACGGAACCATTCCATCACGCGCACAGGAGAGGTTAATTGAGCTAACTATAAATCACACCCCCGCAATGCACTTCTTATAACCTCACATATTACATCACTCATGACATGGTCAGTGACATCACTGATGACATCTCAAATGACATCACTGATGACATCATCCGGTGACTGAGTGTTTCTAAAAAGTTTCTGAGTGCTAAATATATATATATATATATACACCAAGGTGTATTAATGAATCAGTGGGTGTATGAGTACCTGTATGAATGATTTAGTGGGTGCGTGACTGACTGTATAAGTGAGTGATTATATGTGTCTCAGTGAATGTATGGGTGAGTGACTAATTTGTTTGAATGTCTATCAGTCTGTCAGTTGGTGTGAAAGTGGCTGCATGGGTTGGTGAGTAGGTGGGTGGCTGAATGGGTTATTGATTGGTTGTCTGAATACCTGTATGTGTGTATGAGTGTCTGTGTGGGTGGGTGGGTGGGTGAGTGAGTGAGTGAGGGGGTGTCTGACTTCCTGCATGGATGAGTGAGTGGGTGAATTTCTAACTGTATGGGTTCATGAGTGCGTCTGAGAGGGGATGTATAGGTGAGTGAGTGTGCCTATGGCAGTGGTATATGGGTGAGTAACTGCATATGTGAAAGGCAGTAAAGGTGAATGTTGGATTATATAAGTGACTGTATGTGTGAGTGATTGTGAGAATGGCTGTATGGGTGAGTGTGTGCTTGTGTCAGTTACTGTATAGGTGAGTAAGTATGTGATAGTATCTGTATGAATAAGTGAGTTGGTGTCTGTATGAATAAGTAAGTTGTGTGTGTATAACTGTATAGGTGAGTACGTGGCTGTGTGATTGACTATGGGTGAGTGAGTAGGTGTGTAAGTAGTTCTGTGGGAGTATGAGTAGATATATCAGTGGCTTTATTAGTGAGTGAGTTGGTGTACGAGTGGCTGTATGGGTGGCTGTGTGTGTAAACCTATAAATCAGTGAGTGGGTATGCAAGTACTGGTATGAGTGTCAATGGTTTTGAGAATGGTAGTGTGAAAGTTGGAGTGGGTGTATGAAAGGTTACATGGGGTGTGAGTGGGTGCATCAGAGATTCTGTGGATGGTGTCATCAGTAATGGCATTTGAGATATCAACAGTGATGTAACTGAGCATGTCATGAGCAACGCAATAGGTCAGATCATAAGCAGTGCGTTGCGGGGCGCAAGTTATAGTTAGCTCATCTAACTATAACTGCTGAATTTCTCTGGTTTTGTATGAGTGAAATATCACCCTAACTATAACTTCCCTGTAACCATTGTGCTTTTTCAGTGAATTTCTAAATTCTTTTAAATTCTATTTGCCAACTATAACACCCCTGTAACCTATGATTTTTTATTGAATTTTTAAGGTTTCTAAATTGTATTTTCTATCTAAAATGGCTTTATAAGGATTAATAAGCTGTGTTTCTTTTTCTTTACATTATTATATTTGCGATGACGGTTGCGATCCCCGTTGACAAGTCGCGAAAACGGAAAACAAAAGCAGACATTCAATGGCCACCAACACATGCAAAAATAATATGTAAAAAAATCCATTCTGAACATTGCCCTACATATATTACTATATACATACTTCTTTCAAAGCATGCTTAAACTTATATTTTTTTATTAAGTTTCTTCAAGAACCAGCTTTCAGACCTATTTTCAGGTTTTCGCGGTTATGCTGGACGTTGCAACGTCGCCGTTAACAGCGACGATCGCGCCTTTTCTATAAAGTGAAAACACATATTACAGTATTTTACACACTAGGGGTTTATTACTGTACACTTCAAACTCATGTTTTTCTAGTGCATTTCTAGAGCAACCATCTCTAAAACCTATATTCCGTTTTCGCAGTGAGGCCAGAGATCGCGATGACGCTGGTAATCGTGATCCCAGCGATTACATTGCGAAAGCAGAAAGCAAAAGCAGGAATTTAATAGCCACCACCACATTAAAAAAATTATAACTATATAATTAATTCAAACCATCAACTAGATAACTCACTATATAAATAACTCTATAAAAACATTTATCAAAATTTCAATATCTCTATAACAATGCATATTAATGATTCACTGATATATTTTTCCCCGGACCATTTTTGGCGCCGGGGACTCCATCTCCTTGGGCCCAGCCATACAGTAATGGGGGGGCACGCAGCCGCCCTCCTCGGGCCAATATTGGCCACGGGGATGCCATCCCCCAGGCCCAGCCATATTTGTAAAGGGGGGTGAGAGGTTGCGTAGCCTCGAGCCTTGTTTGGCCCAAGGGACCCAAACCCCCGGGGCAAGTTTGTATATGAAATGGGGAGGGGGCCACACCCCCCTCCCCCGAGCCATTAATGGCCCTTGGGACCCCCATCCCTCAGGGCCAGCTCATGCTATCTCCCGTGGTGAACATCCCCAGGACATAATGATTTCCTTGCATGCACAGGTCCGGGCAGGGAAACCTGTGTTTGCTGTCACATCATGGGAGCAATTTTAAAACTTCTGCCAAGCGGGAGGAAACACCAAGTCCGCTTCCAGCATGCGAGAGCATGAAAAATGCTGCTGCCCGCTGAGAGTGGACTTTTTATCTGTTTCTGCTACTATAAGGAGGCAGGCAGGCAAGCCAATAAAAAAATTGCTCCCGCCTGCAGGGAGCAGCATTTTTAACTGCTCCCTGCGGGCGGGAGCAATGCCGGCTGGGCGTGTGGAGCTCCCATCCGCAGCCCCCAACCATAGTTTGGTGGTTGCCCTGCGTAGGCACCAGGGTACCCACTCTGTTGACAGAGCCCTGGGGGATGCGGTCCCCGGGCACAAAATCGGCACAGGGAGGGGGGCTGCGTGCCCCTTACTCCATAAATATATTGTCAGGCCCTGGGGGATGGGGTCCCCTGGGGCAAAATCTGCCTGGGCAGTGGGGCACTTACCCCCGGGGATGCGTTCCCCGGGAACAAATTCAGCCTAGGGAGGGGGGCCACGTGCCTCCCCCCCAAAATAAATGTATTGGAGGATGGGGTACTCTGGGCCAAAATCAGCCCGGGAAGTGGGCGCGTGCCCCCTCCCCTTAGTTAGTAGGGGATGGGGTCCCCAGAGCCTTACAAAGCTCGGGGAGGGGGGCCACATGGCCCACCTTCCCCTTTAGATTTTAATAGTGGCCCTAGGGGATGGGGTTCCTAGGGCCTAAGGAGGTTCGGGGAGGGGGGCACATAGCCCTTCTCTTTAAAAAAAGAAAAAAAGCAAGCTCTGGAGTCCCCAGGGCCAGGCTTTGTGGGCAACCCTCTGCTGCACACGGCCAAAGGCAGTGCACGGTGTGGGGTTGGCTGCCTTTTGGGGGGTGGGGGTGTTAGCCACAGGGCCTGGCCACAGGCTTGGCCTTATAGCCAACCCCCAACTGCCCACTGCCAAAAGCTGTGCGCAGCTTGGGTTGGCTGCATTCGTGAGATTGGCACGGGCTAGGCCCTGTGGCCAAGCCACCGCCATGCACAAATGAATGCCCTGAAGAGTGTGAGCTTCGCTGCATGCAGGGAATTGGCTGCATGGCCTAGTCGCAGGCCACAGGTTGTGCACGAAGACCCTACAAACAAAGAGGTAAGAGGGTGGGGCGGTTACCAAGGACCACCCATCTACACCCAGTACCCCTATGGACCATCACCGATGGGAGGACACTTCCAACATTGGAACTCCATCCCACAAGATTACAACTACTATGGACCACCTCCTTTTTTAGGAGCACGCCAAGGACCACCGCGAGGAAAAAAACGGCGGGGCAACCAGGTCCATTGGAGCAACGATCCGGAGGAGATGGTGAGGGTGTCAACGAGGAGCATGACAGCATCAACGGACCAACCGTCAACCAGCAGAAGGGGCAACTAGTAGTCAACCTTACGGGATTGGTACTCACTGAGCCACAAAATCGAGCCCTGGAAAAAAGCCTGGGCTTTGTACCTACCAACTGAATGGATAAATTTAAACTCTGCTTGGAAATGAAGGAGTTCATACGAAAACTGAAACTGAGGGCTTTCTTTACAGACAGAGAGACGGATGGGAACCAGACATCTGACACAGGGCTACGACCCAAGTCTACCTTCACACCACTGGACTCCACACTACCAATCGAACTACTTGCTTTTGAAAAAGCAGTAATGGAAGAACTAAACAATATACCAGAGAACGACAGCACTACTTTCCAAAACACCACACGACTGGAAAGGGAAGCGTTACAGCAACTGGCCAGCAATACTAATATAACTATCAAACCTGCCGACAAAGGGGGAGCAATTGTAATTCAGATGTCTGACAACTATGACAATGAATGTAGGAGACTCTTGGAAGATCAGAGGAACTATGGGATCCTCCGCGGAGATCCGACAGAGGCAATCCGGGTGCGTATTCTGGGGATGGTTGAAGAAGCCATAGCGCACGACTGAATATCAAGGAAGGAGGCAGATTTCCTCATCCAGAAATCGCCGAGAACACCATATTTCTGTACCATCCCCAAAATCTACAAAAATCTGGAAAAAAAACCCCGGACGTCCTATTGTGTCAGGGATTGGATCAATATTAGAACCACTCTCCAAGTTTGCCGATGCCTTTCTCCGGCCATTGGTTCAGAGGACAGACACCTACCTCAAGGACACCAAGGCAGTCCTACAGCTTCTTGAGGACCTTCCTTTTGATCCTGAACAACATCTCCTACTGGGATTAGATGTTGAAAGCTTATACACAAGCTTGCCCCACGATGACACCGTGGACATCATAGAAGAAGTACTTTTCTCCACTACCTGGAACTACCACACACCTAGAAATGTGGTCATGGAGTGTATTTCATTGGCCCTTAAAAATAACTTCTTTCTGTACCAAGGGGTACACTACTTACAAAAACACAGGACCAGCATGGGGAGCACTTTCGCCCCAAGTTTAGCTGGTCTCTACGTGCACCACCTTGAGTCCCAGAAGATACTTCACCAGGACAATCCATTCCTTGACAATATTGTTAAATGGAAGTGTTACATCGATGATGTTCTGGTAATATGGAAGGGTGACTCTGAATCGGTGACAGCATTCGTGGTATGGCTCAATCAACAGAACACGTTTCTGAAGTTCACCCACACATCCTCAAATACAAACCTTGTGTTCCTCGACCTGAATATCTATCCAGATAGTGGCAAACTCAAAACAACCACACATTTTAAGCCAACGGCGAAAAACTGCTTACTATTGTATAACAGTTTCCACCCCCGACACCTCCGGGATAACCTCCCGTATGGTCAATTCCTCCGCTTGCGGAGGAACTGTTCAGAAATAACAGAGTTCAAAAAACAAACCAAGGATCTAGAGAAGAAACTACTGGAATGCAACTACCCAGAACGGATCGTAAATAGAGGCTTGAAACGAGCAAGGAACAACAACAGAGACGCTCTCTTAGAAGATCACGCGCCCAAAGAACAGGAAACCAGACCTATCTGCGTGACCACCTTTAACACTCACTCCAACCAAGTGTCAAAAATAGTGAATAAACATTGGAGGATTCTTAACTGTGGGGGTCTTAATTTCCCAAAACCCATGTTTTCCCACAAAAGAGGTAGGAACCTCAAAGATATTCTGGTCCATACTAGACCACGTATCATACAGAAAAGGGACCCCACTATCACGACCCTCCCCCAATCCAAGGTCATCACCCATGTGGTAACTGCAGCACGAGCAATCTAACTAAAAAGAGACCCAACATAACTTTCAGTAACGGCGCAGTCTGGGAACAAAGGAAGTCCACGAATTGCAATAGCAGGAACGTGATCTACTTGATTTCGTGTCCGTGCAGACTTGAATACGTAGGAATGACTGCAAGACAAGTAAAGATCCGTATCGGCGAACATAAGAGCAATGTACGCTGTAAGAAGAGCTCAACCAAGATGGCGAATCACTTCCTCACCATGGCTCACAGTGTGGATGATCTGAAGTGGACAGTGATAGAATAACTAAGCAACGAGAATGGCCTCTTTGAAAAAGAGCAAAGATGGGTGTTCCGTCTGGGCACCCACCTTGGAGGCCTTAACGATGATATACCCTGGGCCCAACTGACGTAGTGTCTGATCTGAATATTTGTATAAGAACTCTTTCAACAATGTATATATATATTTTTTTAATTTTAATGTTTCTTTTTCACTTCTTTCTTGCTATCCCTGATCTTCCGGTGGTGATCTTTGGAAGGTTACGTGGCATAAGGAGGACAAGCTCAGTTGAGTGTAAGACAGGTGTCCCTTCTTATTACCCAGTGTAGCGAACTGATCACGGGTTATTGTGATAGAGGCTGATAATCCTGTCACATCTGTGATTTTGGGACGTTTTAAATAATTTTTTTCATGCGTGTTATTCACTATCTTGGGCCGCTGGCGACTGTTTTTCTGAACCTTCAGTCATACAGTGATCATCGCCATCGGCAATCGGCCGACTATTCCTAAAACTCTACTCTCTTCCGGTGGGATATTTACCACATAGGTTACCGTTCTAGTGCCAGCATGAGAAATCTACCGGAAGTGTGACAGCTTCATACTTCCGTTTCACCGCTAGTTGCGATCCAGGTGATACCTCTTTTCCTTTCAATTATTGCCCATATAAATAGAGCTCTCACAGCAGACTCCGCACACAGCAGAGCCGCGGGATGGAGCTACGAGGAGCAAGGGACTGTTGAAGGGCACGTAAGTACGGCATAGCCGTTTTTCAGGGACTTAGCGATCTTTTCGCTTGCCAACTTTGCCTTGATGGTAAGGGACTTTTTATTTGTTTCTCTTTCTTTTTCTTCCATTAGTACTAAGTGGCAACATCCTTTCCACCCGTTCTTGAGGCTCATGGGGCATTGTTTCTCATTTACATAAGTATGTATCAATCGATCCTCACAGCATTTGTTTACTACAATAGACTGAGATAGTGTGTTTTTCGTTTTTTGTGTGTTTGTCTTGTGTTGTCATTTTTCTCCCCGCAGGTCACAGCACCTCACCTGATAATGACTAAGGCTAAATAACACTACAGTCACACTGTGGCGAACTGCTTATTTTTGCAGGGATTACGTGTTTGCTCATTGAGGATGCGCAAATATTATACTTCCGTTTTTTTTTCTCTCTTTATAGATACTATTTAAGGCATACCATTGGGTATTGTATAAAATGCTTGATTGATTGCATTTCTTCTCACATTGTATATATCACACATTTTTGAGTAACATAGTGTATACAGGAGGGATCTTTGTTAGTCCTGACGAAGAAGCCTTGACGCTTCGAAACATGTTGACTCATTAGGAGTATCCGCACATAATGCAGGACATCTCCGAACCACGCTTTTAACAGCACCAGCCTCAACTGACCTATTAAATTCTGTAGGTCTACGAGGCCAGGTCCTTTTAAACTCACTTTTTGTATTTACCTCTGACCCTCCCTCTCACTACTTTCGCACCACACATAATATTACATTATTAGTGCTCCCGCATACTTGCAGGTCGCAGCACGCCCCGTCCCGCAGCGGGGCGGGAAGACCCCCTATGATGAAACATGACACCAAGGGCCCTTTTGGTGTGTGAGGGGTTTTTAGCAAACACAGCGTGCGTCCAACCATTGGAGGATACACACTTTCCATAACACAGTGAGGAACATACTTGACTGTACCTTCTTTAGAGGTGGATCCTTCTGTTTTGTTACTGATTCTAAGTGGAGGTTGCATCCACCTCCAGAGCCCATTTAGGGCGCTACCTCTTCACTCCCTAATCTTGTTGTTTATAGCCATTTTGATCCCACTTTTACGCCATGTCCGTTTGGTGGACATGGCATAAAAGTGAGATTAAACCTATATTATGTAAGTAACTATGCTGGATTGCCTTATCAAAGTAAAGTAACTTTCTCTTGCATGTTACATCAAAGTTAATATATGTTTAAAGCACAAAAATTAATTTAAATCGTACATCTCCTTACTAAAAAAAAAAAAAAGTACAGAAAATGTGCTTATTAGATTATCTGTTGTAATATAAATGCATCACATATAGGTGTGCATGGTGCTGGCTAACAGGCAATGCTAAAACTAGTTAATTTTGATTCAAGTTCGTAATTAAAACCTCTTACCTAGGCAGTAGCTGGGAATAAGAGTTGGAAGCCAGGCAACGTTTGAGAAGGCTGAAGTATGCAGTGAGTTAATTCGAGCCAATTCCGACACACCTCCGCTGTATGACAAGGGTCCGATTGGGTCCACACGCCACAGAATGAGCTCACTGTATATTGCATTGGGATCATGAAACGTTCGTGTAGCTGCATTTCGGAAATGTTGCCTAGAGGAGTCTTTAAAATGCTTGACAGGGTCCATAATTCTATTATACCTGTCGGAATCCCAGGAAAGTTCTGATTCAGGAGTTAATAAGGCATTGTGATGTGATGACGTGAGCAACAGTGGCAAAACGGAGTGGCAAGCCAAATCATTGAGATGGAATCGGTGTCCACAGTATCGAAATTTGTGTGATACAGTGAGAACTGTTGTGAATGAAGATTTATCAGCAAATGTGACTGCCCACTGATTAAGAGACCCATCAATGTGTTTTGAAACCATCATCACTGAAGGAGCAACTACAGGGACAGTTGCTGGGCTTTCAGGGGTGCTTGATTTTTTATCCACTGAAATGTGAGAGGAAATGCTTGAGGAGAAATTCTCTTGCACAGAAGTAGCGGCATACATCAAAATGTTTTTACTGAGGGAGCTTGCATCACCGGAAGGAAAAGCAACTGGAATCCGAGAAGAGAATGAAACCTAGAAAACGAAGGGTTAAGAAACTTTGTTTATTTGTACGCTATGATTTTACATACATAACCAAATGAGATGCATTTAATTTGAATATTCGAAAAATACACTACAACCTGTTCAAAATCACAGTTCTGTAACCTATTTCATTAAATGTTGAGACGAAATGAAGTCCAAAGTGTTTTTTCACCTACGAAATTAAAGAACAGTATAAAACATCTGGCCAATTTTGAAAGGTCTTGCTGATAGTTCCGTGTTCCACTTTTGTCCTACCTTTGAAAAAAATCAAACATTTTACTTTCCGGTCATGATGGCTCGCATTTGCTGTAACTTAACTCCCAAGCTAAGCTTCCAAATCAGTTTTTTAGAATTATGACATGATTGGCAAATGCTAGTAGCTGCCCTTGTTTACAAATAGCCTAGACACATTCACTTCTGTCTCGAAGGTGTGGTCAGAATTGTCCATTACAAGAGAACAATGTATGAAGGCAACGACAAATCACAAAAATAGTTAAATATGGATTCCTGCTTGATTCTCTTTGTGCTCCTTCGAACTCTTTCTCAAAGATTTTATGAAATAGATGGACTGTGAGGTATACACTGGAAAGGGCCATGCTGACCGTTTACTCCACTGGGCATTTGCCCAGGGGCCAGTCTTTACAAACCTTTTTTGACAGAAAATCTGTTAAGTGTTTCTTTTAATTTTACTTTCAGACAACATTCATTAACATCCAGCCCGCTCTATGTTCCTGGATAACAATAGTGCTGCCTGCATTTCAGTATTCCATATTGCCAGTGGCAGAGGCTCAGGTGGTAAGCAATTTAAAAGTTAACGTGTAAGGCAATTAAAGAAGTAACGTCGAGTACACTGACAAATTAAATCACTAGGAAAAACGAGGTCAATTTAGCAGTAAAATCAGTTCAAATTGCGTTCATAAAATGTCTGAGGAATAAAAACATGAAGACAGAAGATAAATTGAAAGGAGTGCAGCCATTTGTGTCCTAAGGCAGGTATTTTAACATTATGGCCTTGCCACACCTTAGTTTTTTTCCTTCAGAGTTCTGCATACAATTGCTTGGTACAGAGTTAACTGCATATGTATTTTAAATTATGTTTGATGGATTTTTTTGGTGGTTTTCATTAACATTACAATTATATTCGATGTATTACCTAGTAAAACCTAAAAAAAAAAAAAGCTGTTAAAAATAAGAAAGAGGTACAGGCATTTGAGTTATGGGAATGATTGGTCGAAGGCAAAACGGCTAAATACTAGGTGTAAATTAGGTGGCTAAAAGGAGGGGCTCTGTAAAATCGTAATGATTTTGAATATACAGAGAAATATATTAAGATTGGCAATGTTTGAAGTATTTGATAAAAGAGGCCTTATTGCTTTACTATGAATTTATCACATTAAGCAGTTCATTTTCTACAATGTAAGTTTCACAGATCTGCAAATCCAAGGCCGAATGATACTGCATCTTTTAGAAATTAGGCAAAAACAATGATTTTACAATTTGATGGCTAGGTGATTCAAGAGGATTTTAACACGTTAGTCTCTTTTGTCATCGGTGGCATGGTCATTGGCGCTGGGTGCCCCCCAGGGCCAACCCCACGGCCCATCACTGCTTGCATCTTTAATTTTGCGGATACAGATGCCATCCCCTCAGGGCCTCCCGGAAACAAGATGCCTTATTGTACAACTCGGCCCCGGTTATGGTATTCCCAGATTACACTTCGAAGGTCCAACAGCAGCATCGCACATTCATGGAAATGAAGCAAAAAATATGGGATCGCAGATACAATTTATGTTGCTTTCCCCAGGTCGCCTAAAGGTTATTTTCAACAACACTACCACCTTCTTCGGCGGAGGCGGCGTGGACATGGTTAGAGCAGGAGGGAGAGATCGGATTTTCCTCGTGCCGCACTTCAGTCCTCCAGCACTTGGGGGGAGGGATTGGAAGTGATTGTGGATAGTGGCAGTCTCCGACGCGAGCCCGGCGGTCAAGATGATATCACTGCTTGGCGTACAGTCCGCCTGATAGCCCGAACCCCCGCCAGACGCTACCAACACCACTGGCAGTGGGAGACTTGAGACTTACCGCCCTGTAGCCGAAGGCCATATCCAGAGAGACATCTTCAGTTGGCCTATCCTTTGCAAACATTCATCATCTGTCTTGTTTCACAGTGATCATCAGCAGATGAAGCCTACCCCGAGGGACTTTCCCTTTTTTCTGGTTTTAGGGTTGTTTTATGGGGCTAATGGAAGAGTTGTTGATACCAGGGAACACAGTTGTGGTTTGTCTGCCCAGTTGCAATAGCAGTTCCCAGTTTATTCCACAACAGATACTCCAAGTTCTGGGGGGGAGAGGCAGGGTGGCTTGTTATGTTTTGTCTCTGTTAGAAACATCAGACATGACTTCATGGCATTTTTATTCCACACAGACTGCCAGACACACGTTCCTCACGCCTCTGATTCACATATGCACTCGCATACATGACTACCCCTCGAGCCACCCTCCACCTGAGCCCTCCCTAGAGGGAAATCATGGCCGCTAAACAAGACCTCCGGGGCACGCTGTAGCCCAAATTAGACACGGTCATGGTGGATGTTAGCCTGCTGGCGCTGACGTACGCAACATTGCTGAGCAGGTAACAACAGCTGAATCACAAATAAGTGGCCTACTTTCCAAAACAAAGAGTCTAGAAGAGCGGGTTGATATACTTACCAAGCAGAACATTGCAATCACGGCCTGTCTGGAGGACCAGGAGGGCGGCGCCAAGCGCAAAAACATTTGCATGGTGGGGGTCCCTGAGGAGGAGGAAGGGCAGAGTGTCAATCTTTTCCTGGAAGACCTTATCCTGAAGACACTCCGTCCCAAAAGGCAATCCAACTATTTCTCAATAGAGTGGGTGCAAAGGGTGCTGGGCCCCCCGCCGCGCCCGGATGCCCCTCCACGCACGATTATAGCCTGGGTATTTAACTATAAAGATCTAGATGCAATCCTCCAAGCTGCCCATAATCACAGTGATCTTCATTTTGAGAATACGATCATCAGAGTCTTTCCTGATTTCACCCTTCAGGTGCAACGTATGAGACGGAACTTTGAAACAGTCGCAGGCACTTTGTGAACAAAACATCAAATACATGATGTTGTACCCAGCCAAGCTTCATCTGGTGGTGGATGGGAAATCATAGCACTTCACTTCTCCAGAGGAAGCGTGGGACTGGCTGGCTGGAGAGTCACGGACAGCCAAAAAGGTGGATACCACAGGACTAGCCCTATGGAGAGATAAGCAGAGACAAACCGCGCTAGTGTTTCTGATGACCCGAAATCCTGAGGTCCCTTTAAAGAGACATGAACAATATTTTTTGTAGTCACATGGACCTGGCACTGTTATAGCACTCAGTGGCATTGGGTAAGCCGTGGTGCCTGTCAGTTAGATATGTTGAAGATAGGTGCCAGTCTCTTGGCAGGGGTTCCTGACCCGTAAATGAGTGCTGTGGGTTCAGGGGACATCAGGGCACTGTTAGAAAATTATTGATGACCAACTTTATGGGAATGTAATACTTGACACTAGTATCCTGGACCTGATCACGTTGGCGGTGCGACACACCCTTATTGTTGTATGTAAATGGGGCGACAGGCATTCTGCACATTGGGGTGGTGGGTAGTTTTGATCTTACTATGCATGGACGCAGGGGGGAGTTATTGGGTCTGTACTATTTAGATTTGTTCTTCATTTTACTTACTCATCTATACAGATTGTTGCTGGTCAGGGGGATTGCGGGACAAGAGGTTACAACACAGACTGAGCTCAGGGCCTGGGTGCGATCTCCTAGCTCTTGCTACTCAGGACCCTATATGCACAACAAATCTATATCAATGGCAGGGAAACACAAAAATAAATATACTTGGACGTGGAATGTCAATGGCCTGGGGAATAAAATAAAGCACACATTAGTGCTCCAATATGTCTGGAGGCATACCCCTAATTTCATACTCCTGCAGGAGACTCACCTCCGGGGGAACCATTACATGGCCTTAGATTGATATGGTTACAAAATACTGGCCCACGCAGGCTACTCCAGATACTCGAGAGGCACGGGCATACTCATCAAGAAAACAGTGCCCTTCACCTGACTCCACGCATGGCACAATACCCAGCATTGTTATGTGGCTATTTCAGGAACCTGGGAAGGGCTCAACTTAAACCTTTGCTCCCTCTACGTACCGCCAGGACTCCACGCCTCGATCCTCCCCAAAATTAGTACACTACTTATAGATATGCCCAGAAGCACCCTTCTAACTTGGGGGGGATTTCAATGCCATCATGAATCCGGAGGCAGATAGAATGAGTGCTGCACCCACACGGGCTGATGTGCGGCAACTGCGGACCTTTGTGACGGTGATGGGTCCGGCGGATCTGTAAAGGGCACATAACCCACAATTGCACCAATATACATATTTCTCCACCGCACATGGCTCGAACTCCAGTCTTGACCACCTTTTTACTCACCATACCTAAGTGGGGGCATTTAGAGCAGCGACACACTATGCACGGGGATCACCGACCATTCACCAGTGGGAGCTTTCCTAAACGGGCAGCTGCTGGACGCCTCCTCGGTCCCCAGATTAGATCCTTGGTTTCTCCGAGACAGGGACATTAAAGAAAAACTCACCACAGCCACTGAACTATACTCTCAGGAGAACCAGGGGACAGTACAAGTCACCAGTGTTTTACGGGAAGCATTCAAAGCAGTTATCCGGGGAAAGGCCCAGGCTCTCATAGGAGGTAAGAAGAAAGACACTAAAAAAGACTGAAGTTATAGAGAGGGACATAATGGCCATTGAGGCTAGAGTGGTGACAGGGGAGGGGCTAACCTGTGCCACCAATTGCGTCTTTGTCAACAGGACCTGCGGATCCTAGCAGACAACGCAGCATGCTCCCATGCACTGGCATTGCAACGCCAGTTGTACAATGTAGGGGACAAGGCCAATAAACGCCTTGCTTGGCATGAAAGGAGAGATAGAGACAGCTTGTGGGTGTTGAGAGTTCTACAGACTACAGGAGAGACTATAGCTGACACTTTTGCAATTACTACGAGGAACTCTACACCTCCTCAAGTACTAGGATGGGAACCGATTGTGAAGAACTGCTACAAGATATTTCTTTGCCCACACTTGCGGGTGACGCAGTGGAGGCCTTGGAGGCAGAACTGGTGGAGGACGAATTACCAAACGCAATTCGGGGTCAACAGTCTGGCAACACTGTTAGGCCTAATGGCCTGCCCACTGAACTGTTCATGGGGCTGTCGGATAAAGTAGCTGCACCTATGCGGACTATGTTTCAGATGACATTGACCCAGGGCCGACTGCCAGAAGACCAACGTCATACACCAAAAAAAAAAAAAACCCTGACCGACTAAGGTTGCTACAGGCCCATATCCTTACTAAATATGGAGGCCAAGGTGTTGGCTAAGAATCTGGTGACACGCTTAAGGCACAAGTTACTAACTTGTGTAACGATATATCTGTAAGAGACAGTAGTTAGTGACAGATTCCTTACCTTAGAATATCCCCAGGCGTCAGGCTGGATCCGGAAAGTTTTTGCGTAGCAGTACCCTTGCGCGTCGGTAGGCGGCGTCGTGCGGCTCCGCGTCCGTCGTCGGCGTCGTGATCGCCGGGATGACGTCGCGGGCAGTACTTAGGCGCCGCCCCTGCGCGCTGGACGTCAGTTCTGTACACGACTTTCCGCGCCAGGAACGCAGAGCCATGCAAGAAGCTGACATAGGTGTCTGAAAAATACTAGGGCCCTGAAAGGGATGTCCTTAACCCTAGAAATCAGTTCGCAGAACGGGGAGGATGGGTGGGGCGGTGAGGAATCTGTCACTAACTACTGTCTCTTACAGATATATCGTTACACAAGTTAGTAACTTGTGCATCTGAAAGAGACACGTTAGTGACAGATTCCTTACCTTAGAATAGATACCCCAGCAATACCAACCCCGGTGGTGGGTCTGCGAACAAAGATCAGACAAGGAAGTCCTGGAGGACAGAACGGCCAAAGAAGCCGTCCCTCCGGACCTGACTGTCAAGGCAGTAATGCTTTGTAAACGTGTGCAGCGAGGCCCACGTAGCTGCCTGACAGATAACCGGCAGCGGAACACCGCGGCCCAAGGCCGTGGTAGCAGCCGTTGCCCTGGTGGAATGGGCACGCAGCCCAACAGGAGGCTCCTTTTAGCCAAAGAATAGCAGGTCTTGATGCACAAGGTAACCCAGCGGGAGATGGTCCTCTTGTGCACCGCCCGACCTTTTGGCGCCCACGTAGCCAATAAAGAGCTGGTCATCCACCCGGAAGTGTTTTGTGCGGTCAATATAGAAGGAGAGCGCACGTTTTGGGTCCAGACGGTGGAGCCTCTCTTCCTCTCTGGAAGGATGCGGAGGCGGAAAGAAGGTGGGCAAAGTGATGGTCTGCCCAATGTGGAAAGCAGTAACCACCTTTGGCAAGAAGGACGGACGCGTCCGAAGAACAACCTTGTCTGGATGAACAGACAGAAAGGGAGGTTTGCAAGATAGAGCCTGGAGCTCACTCACCCGCCGAGCGGAGGTGATGGCCACCAGAAAGGCTGTCTTCAGAGTCAGAAGACGAAGAGGACAGTTATGTAGAGGCTCAAAGGGAGCGCACATTAAAAAGGTAAGAACCAAGTTCAAGTCCCACTGAGGCATCACAAACGGAACAGGAGGGAAGAGGTGAGTAATGCCTTTTAAGAACCTGTTAACAACAGGGGACTTGAAAAGGGAGGGCTGATCAGGGAGCCTGAGGAAGGCCGAGATAGCACAAAGATAACCCTTGATGGTACCCAGGGCAGAACCCTGTTGGGCCAGAGAGAGAAGGAACAGAAGGACCTCAGAAAGAGGGGCAGAAAGGGGAGCCACAGCCTTTGCTGTGCACCATGCCACAAATTTGTTCCACCTGCAGGCGTATACCACCTTAGTGGAGGGACGCCTGGCTGCCAGAATCACATCACAAACTTCGGGAGGCAAGTCGAAAGGAATCAACTGCCGCCGCTAATCTCCACGCAAGCAGGTGTAGACTGGACAGGTTCGGGTGGAGGACCGTCCCCTGCTGCTGCGACAGAAGATCCTCCCGAAGAGGCAGACGGATCGGGGATCTACGCTCATATTGAGTAGCTCGGGATACCAAACTCTTCGAGCCCAGTCCGGAGCCACAAGAATGACTTGGGCCCGGTCGTGCCGAATCTTCTTCAACACTCTGGGTAGAAGTGGTATAGGCGGAAGGCGTACAATAGACCGCAACTCCACTCGTGACGAAAAGCGTCGCCGAGCGAGTGCCGCCTTGGAAATTCCAACGCGCAGAACTGATGACATTGCGCGTTCTCTTCGGTGGCGAATAGATCTAACCAAGGCTCTCCCCACTGTAGAAAGAGTCCTTGCGCCACTTCCGAGTGAAGACGCCATTCGTGATCCATCATGCACCTGCGGCTGAGTTCGTCCGCCCTGGCGTTCAGGGAACCTGCCAGGTGTTGAACCACCAGGAACATGCCCTGGTGTTCCAGCCATGTCCAGAGGCGCAGAGCCTCCTGACAAAGGGTCCACGACCCCACCCCGCCTTGTTTGTTGCAGTACCACATGGCAGTGGTGTTGTCTGTGAACACCTGCACTACCTTCCCTTTGACAGAGGGAAGGAATGCCTTGAGTGCAAGTCGGATCGCCCGGAGCTCCAGAAGGTTGATATGGAGCCGGGACTCCGCCGGAGACCAGAGGCCTCTGATCTCCGCCTCTCCCATGTGACCGCCCCATCCCAGAAGGGACGCGTCCGTCACAACTGTGTGCTCTGGCTGGGGAAGGGAGAGGGATCTGCCCATGACCCATTGCCGGTTCGAGAGCCACCACTGCAACTGTTTTGCAGTCCCCTCCGAGATCTGGACGTGATCGGACAGGTCGCCCTGGTGCTGCGCCCACTGGAACTTCAGGTCCCACTGCAGAGCCCGCATATGCCATCTGGCATGAGTGACCAGCAGGATGCAGGAGGCCATGAGGCCCAGCAGCCTCAGGGTCATCCGTACCGAAACCCAGGATAAGGGCTGAAAGATCGGAATCATAGCCTGAATATCCCGGACTCGCCGTTCGGGAGGATAGGCCCGAAACTGCGTCGTGTCCAGAACTGCTCCGATGAAAAGGAGCTGTGGAGAAGGAATCAGATGCGACTTTGGCACATTGATGGAGAACCCCAGCGAGTGCAGGAGTTCGGCCGTAGTCTGGAGGTGGGAGACAACTGCCTGGGACGAGCCCGCCTTCAGCAGCCAGTCGTCGAGGTAGGGGAAGACTGAAACCCCTGCCCGGCGCAGATGAGCTGCGACCACCGCCATCACTTTCGTGAACACCCGAGGGGCACTGGTAAGGCCAAAGGGGAGCACGGTGAACTGAAAATGCTCGAGGCCTACCGTGAACCGAAGGTAACGCCGGTGGGCCGGCAGGACGGGGATGTGGAAATAGGCGTCCTGCAAGTCCAACGCTACCAACCAGTCTCCGGGGTCGAGGGCAGTCAAGACCTGAGCTAGGGTGAGCATCTTGAACTTCTCCTTCCGGAGGAAGCGATTGACGTTCCGGAGGTCCAAGATAGGACGCATGTCCTCCTTGTCCTTTTTGGGCACCAGAAAGTAGTGGGAGTAGCAACCACGCCCTACTTCTGGGGTCGGAACATGCTCGATGGCCCTCTTGGCCAAGAGGGCCGTGACTTCCTTCTGTAGAAGCACCAAGTGATCCCCTGACATGCGGTGGAATTGAGGTGGCATGGCTGGGGGGTGGTCTCGAAGGGGAGGGAGTAGCCCCTTCGGACAATGTCCAAGACCCACTTGTCCGAGGTGATGGGACGCCAGTGGTGAAGGTGATGGCGGACCCTGCCCTCGACTGGCGTGCTGTGCACCTGAAAGGAGGGACTAGGAGGGCTTGGAGGCCGCGGACGGGTTGGAGGTGGTGGCCTGACCCGCACGCTGGTTGCCCGAACCGCCACGGCGGTATCCACGTCCTCGGCCACGCGAAGGCGCTTGCTGCGCGGGCCGTTGGCCGGGCTGTGGACGTGACTGGGCGCCCCTTCCGTGGCCACGAAAGGGGCGAAAAGCAGACGTTTGCGGAGGGCGCACAACAGCAAGGCCCAGGGACTTAGCAGTAGCCCGTGAATCCTTGAAACGCTCCAGCGCATGGTCCGCCTTTGAACCAAAGAGACCGACTCCATCAAAGGGCATGTCCATGAGAGTATTCTGGACATCCCCTGAAAAACCAGTGGTTCTCAGCCAGGCGTGGCGACGCAGCGCCACCGTCGTTGCAAGCGATCTGCCCAGCGAGTCGGCGGTATCAAGGCCACAGCGGATGGTATACTTAGCCGCATCACGCCCTTCCGCAATAGCGCGGGTAAGCAGTGTCTGGACCTCCTCAGAACACTGCGGCAAAACATCAGCCACCGAATCCCACAGGGAGTGGGTGTATCGGCCCAAGAGGCAAGCGGTATTAACAGACCGCAAGCCAGCACTGGAGGAAGAGAAAGCCTTCTTCCCAAAGTGATCCAGGCGCTTGGATTCCCTATCCGGAGGGGCGGTAGGGAAGGCTGTTTGGCAGGCAGAGGCTTGGACAACCAAGCTCTCAGGGGTGGGGTGTTGGGAGAGAAACAGGGGTCGCCCGGAGCCGGGCGATGGCGTCGGGCCACGTTCCTATCCACAGGAGCCCCTGTGGTGGGTTTGGACCAGGCACCCAAAAGAACGTCAGTGAGTGCATCGTTGAACGGCAGCACAGGCTCCGAAGAGGAGGCCGCCGGCTGAAGCACTTCAGTCAGGAGGTTAGTCCTGACGGCCACTGTAGGCAACTGGAGATTTAAGGCTCCAGCAGCTCTACGCAACACCGTTGCAAAATTAGCCCCCTCCTCCGTTGCCACGGGAGGAGACAGCATGCCAGAGTCGGGGAGGTATCCAGCCCACTGGCATCCCCAAGTTCCTCAACCCAGTCCGGGTCAAACTCGCACTGTTGTGTGAGAGGGTCGTCAGACCCCTCCCAGCTCTCCTGGTCCTCCTCAGGTTGAAAAGATGGAGGAGGAGGGACATAAGGGACCCAAGGCCTCATCGGCGCTGGAACCGGCGTCGGGCGACGCCGGTCCGGCTCCATGTCCGGACCCGGGAGAACCGGGAACGACGCCGCCCGGAGCCCCGGACGGCGTCGGAAGCGGCACCGGGGACATCGGCGTCGGCGGAGGCGTGGTTAGGTTAACCGGCGTCGATGGAGGTTGCGGCACCACCGGAACCGGGGTCGAGGCCGGGGCCGGAGCCGAGGCCGGGACGAAGGCTGGTGGGACAGGCGACGCCGGGACCGGAGTCGACGGCGACGCCGGAGCAACCCCATCTGGGCCCGCGGGGCCCGAAGGCGCACCGGAGGGACCTCGAGGCCCGAAGAGGCGGGCCATGGCCGACAGGAATTTCTGTACTCGGCCGGAGTCGCCCCGAACCCGGGAAGGACGGGTAATGCGGGGGCAACTCGACAGGCACGTCCGGGGCCGCGGGGGCGGGGACGGTGCCGACAGGGACCTCAGCCGAGTCGCGCGACCGGCGAGGCGAAGTCTTAGAGCGATGACGCCGCTTAGACTTCTTGTGCTTCGACTTACCGGAGGAGCGCGAAGACTTGGATTCCGACGAACGGCGGGGACTCCGCGTCCGGCCCCTCGACCTCTCCCGGGACCGGGGCTTGCTGCGGCGCGGAGCCGACTGCCGGACTTCAAGGAGCTTTCGAGACCGCTCTCGCAAAGCCTTCGGATGAAGTTTCCGGCAGTCAGGGCACGACTTCGTGTCGTGGCCTCGGCCGAGGCAGAAGAGACACTCGAGGTGGGGGTCCGTGATGGACATCATACGACCACATACCTCGCAGGGCTTAAAGCCGGGCATCCCTACGACACCTTAGGAGTCGTGAAGACTCGTTGAAGAGAACAGTGAAAAATTTCACAAAAAGATAGTCAAAAAGTGACTAGGGCACTGCTCTTCCCGGATCTGCGCTTACTGGCGCGGAAAAAGAAGAACTGACGTCAGCGCGCAGGGCGGCGCCTAAGTACTGCCCGCGACGTCATCCCGGCGATCACGACGCCGACGACGGACGCGGAGCCGCACGACGCCGCCTACCGACGCGCAAGGGTACTGCTACGCAAAAACTTTCCGGATCCAGCCTGACGCCTGGGGATATTCTAAGGTAAGGAATCTGTCACTAACGTGTCTCTTTCAGATTAAAGTTATTACTACCATCATACACCAGGATCAATATGGCTTTATGCCGCATCGGAGTACCCACCTCACTTTGAGGAGACTCTATGGAGTGCTCCACATGACTAGCCTGTCGGGCGAAGAACAGGAGCGGTTGATGGCTCTGGACATCAAAATGGCATTTGACAGTATTGAATGGCCTTATCTATGCGCTGCCTTGGCCAGGGTGGGCTTTGGCCTGAAACTCTGTGGGTGGGTGAAACTCCTCTATCGGGCCACTATGGCCAGGGTACAGGTAAATGGAACGACGTCCCACAGTTTTGAGTTGCGGAAGGGAACCGGTCAGGGGTGCCCTCTCTTGCCCATGATCTTTGCCCTGGCGCTTGAGCCACTTGTGGCCTGAATCGGACAGGACCCACCGGTATGGGGTATCACAGCCACCGGCGGCTGGGAAGAACACGTCTCACTATGCGCCGAGGATGTCCTACTGTACATTAAGAGACCTATTTTTCGGTGACCAGGGTATATAATATCTATGATCTCTTCAGTAGATACTCTGGTTACCGTATAAACTGGTTCAAATCAATTATTTTTCCCCCATCAGGGCCGTTGCCACGGCTCCCTCCTGAATGCACGGCCCCCGTGGTGGCTGAGGGCTTCCAGTACCTCGGCATCTAGGTCACCCGTGATCCACACATGTTTATTTGGAGGAACTTATTTCCCCAACTGAAGCAACTCCACATTTGGCGTACCTTGCCATTGTCTCTAATAGGCTGGGCTGTGCTCTTTAACATGATGACCCTCCCATGCTTTCTATACGTGCTAAAAAAATACACCCTACTCGATTCCAGTGGAGTTCTTCCGTAAAATAGACCAAGAACTCCATCTGCTCTTATGGAACGGTGGTGCGCTGTGCATCGCGCTAGGCAAACTACAAACAGGGATATATAATGGAGGGCTCGCAATCCCGGATATTAAGAAGTACTACTGGGCATCACAGCTACTGGTGGTAAATGAGTGGGTTTTTTCTGATAGACCGGAACTGGCCTATCGAGTAGATAGAGAAGAGATGGGGGATGATGGACATGAGGCAATCCTCTATTGTAAAAGACTAGAAAAGTGATTGTCATCACACACTGGGATTGTTGTCTGAATCTGGAGGGAGGCCCTAGGCCGCCTGGGTTGGATGGACAAGCTCACAGCCCTGACTCCTCTATGGCATAGTGATCTGCTACGTGAGGTGGGTACCTTGACGGCCTTTTCTCGGTGGGCGACAATAGGCATAGAACATCTGAGCAACCTGTGGAGAGATCGGTCTCTGATCGATGTTCTCCGTAGGGAGTATGAGATGGCAGAGACTGAGCATTAGCGATACCTCCAACTGGGACATGCACTGAGGGTGCATGTCCTTGAAGGCGATGACTTGCCAGATGCTTCGCCTTTAGAGGACCGTTTGATCCACTATTTACCGGAAAATAGTCAACAACTCCCCTAATCTACTGAGTGCCCCAATACTCGCCTGGACTGATGACTTGGGCGACACGGATGATGATGACTGGATGGAGGCTCTTCAGGGGCCACGCCAAATAGCTATTTGAGCCAGGTTTAGGTTGGTCCAACTTAAGATCCTGCATAGGACCTATTATTCACGGACCCTCGTGCATAAAATTGGGAAGGCTGATAGGCCACTATGTACTAGAAGCTGTGCTCAGGAGGGTACCTTCTTCCATATCTTATGGGACTGCCCGGTGATTCAGGGGTTCTGGAGCTGGATGTTGGGGGTGATGTCCTGGGTCATGTCTTTGCAGGTGCCCCTAGATGCTAAAGGGTTACTAATGATGGTGGAAGGGGAGGAAAGCTGGCCTAGACACCAGAATATATGGCTGGCAATGGCGACTGGGGCCGCAAAATGCAATATCGCAAGGAAATGGGGGCGCATCAACTCCCCCAAGTGTAATAGATTGGGAGTTGGACTTTGACTGGTGTCAGATGAGGTGATATATTGGAGTCATGGTTGCCCTAGAAAATGGGACAAGGTATGTGGGGCCTGGAGAGACTTCATGGGACCTGGGTCAGAGTCCTGCTCGGAGGAGAGAGCCGAGGCTGTGTAACTATATTGTGCCATGCATACTATTCTATTTGTTTACTGTACATTTACTGCCCATGACAGTGCCAATGATGAATTGACTCCAATGGTGATTGCTCAAAAGACAAGTGTGTCGGTGTCGCTTCATATTATTATCACAATAATCATTATCACAACTGTGATTCTCTCTGTCCTGCACTGTCAGATGAGCATTGTTTCAATAAAAATAATTAAATTTAAAAAAAAGTATCAGGTGGGCTGAGAATAGATGCATTAGTTAGGGGAGCAGACTGGGCCTACGGAGTCTCTGATAGGATAGCGTTAAACATTGATGACATCCTGATACTTCTAACTAATCCCCAAGAATCTGGGCCTTAAGTCCATTGGTTACTCCAAACTTTCGGCAACAAAAGCCAAATCTTTGCTATACCCCATTAACTGCAGACTCCGGTGGATGGTTTCAAATACATTAGCATTTAACTGACAATCAATCCACAGAGGACTCTGGAGCGGAACATCCAACCCTAGCTCAACCGTCTCTCCTTGACCCCCTCACCCTGGCCACAAGGGCGGTGGTGCAGGTTTGGCGAGACACAGAGTTGTGGTGGACAGCACGCCTTACTAAACTCCCCAGTGGTGTGGGTCTGCACTACAACAGATGGCTGCTCTACAGTGCCTAAAGTCCTGGGAAACTATTGGTATCTCTAAAGTGGGAGAGGTTAGGTCTGGTTTTGTGATTAAATCCTTCTCAGAGCTACGTGGGGAGTATGACCTACATCACAGTCAATATTTTATATATCTATAACTCTGTCACGCCCTACATAACATCCCTGATGAAACTACCGGATTATAGTCCCATCGAGGATAAGCTTCTACTGGACGACCTGACTACCTACTAGGTCTCTCAGGTGTACCACTTTCTGGTGATTAATTCAAAAGATACAACTGACCAGCTACGAACGTCATGAGCTGGTGACTTTGGACCCTTGATGCTCGAAGCTTGGACAGAGGCTCTTGCCTGTCCCCGATAGGCGGCAATTGCCTCTCAGTTTAATTTAATCCAACTAGAATACCTACATAGAATTTACCTCATACAGTACCATTTGTATAATATGCGGGTGATAGCGTTGCCGAAATATTTGAGAAGTGGAGCGCAGAGTAGCGCCTTTTTGCATAATGTGTAGACCTGTGAACAGCTGCTCCCCTTTTGAGAGGAAGTGCTTGCATGCCTGGGGCAGGTGTACTGGGGTGGAGACTACACTCATTCTTCTACATGTCACCACAGACATTGATAGTAACAGGTGGCCCTGATATGGATGGCTCTTGTTATAGCAAAAAGGAACATTGTCAAGGCTTGGAAAAACAAGGACCATCCCGCCCTGGAAGGGTGAAAGGTGGGCTTAGACAGATGCATGAGACTAGAAATTGCCATTTACGCAGCCAGGGGATGTCCGCAGAAACATTATTAAATATGGGCTGACTGGGCCAGATACAATAGGAGTTGCCTTGAATGACGTTCCAACTGGTTTCATTCTCTAGATGAGGAAATTCGGACCTTGGCCCAATCTGAGGAGGAGGGGAGGGTAGTTGAGGAGTCACTGGTAGCTCTCAGAGGCTATACCGTTTATTCACCAGGCTCTCAATGTTTGGGGGGATAAGTCAAATAACTAAGAGGGGTGATTCATGCAATGCTGATTTTGAGACTGATGGATATGTCTGAGTTGTATTCAGTAAGATGTGGTATTAAGAAAAAAACGCCCAAAGAAATCCCAATTTCCTCTCACTTGCCATGAGAGAGAGCTGCATTATCTGTGCTCCATTCTGGCCGCTACCCAGGGAACCCTACCAACCACAGAAATTTCTGAATCTTAGAATTCCAGGGCTATCAAGTGTGGGGTGGATTTTGTAAATCCCAGTAGACTGTATGACCTATAATGTCAAACAAATATCAAAACAATGCTTAAGAACACCAAATTTGCTATTTCTTTACATGGGGGAAAAGCTGCAACAGTTGGGCTGGGGTCAGCTGGCGTTCAGGTAACCATATCAGCCCTGGGTATTTCTTAAATCGAGAGACCTACAGTAATTTAGTGTGGCGTGGGTTGCCTGGATCCCAGCATATTTTCTTGCTTGGAATACCTAGCAAATATCAAAGTATACGTCAAAAAGATTTCCCAAAATTTGTGTCACAAAAGAAAAGTTACTTGCACACAGTAATGATTTTTCTGGTGGATACTTTATCTACAATAGGCCTGTGCACACGTCGACGGTGTACGCAGAGCAATTTTTCTGTGGTTACACTTCTCATGAGACGGTATTACAGTAATTACACAGTGAATAGCACATGAAGAAGAACACTCGGAAATATTGTTTGTTCTTCTTTTTTAATTCTGATCGATTGCCCAGCCAACACGTGTTTTGTCTGGGTGGTAACCCAAGACTTCTTCAGGGCTGAAAGGATGTACAATAAGACAAAATCAGACACTAAAACCCGTTGGCTAATGGATGTGCTTAATGCATGGCGACAGGTGACATGGTGATTAGGCACCCTGAGTGACAAAACCTGTAAATACCAGATCCAATGGATCTATTTTTAAAAGTGGTGGAGCCCTAGTGACATGGTCCGAGGTGCTTGAGAACACACATATGTATTCCTAGTTACAGGAGCGGAAACACTGCTGAAGCTACTATGACATGATATAGAATACAATCAGGTGCACGAATCTTAAAAAGTAAGAGAGAGAGTGCAAGAGAGGGGAAAGGAGGGAAAAGGGGAGAGCGTCAGGAAAGTGCAAGAGAGGAAAATAGGAGAGCGCAAGGAAAATAAGGAAGGTAGCAGGTTCTACTGTAGCACATTACTGAAGGACTGGTAGCGAACAGGGTGCGTGATCCTACCTTGGAGGCAAGTGAAGGGCCGTGTAAGATCTAGGGAGATAACGATATGAAGGAAAGGAGAACATCAAAATTCGGAGGGGGGTGGTGCAAGGAGAGCCGCGCAAGAGCAAGGGTGAGGGAAAGAGAGGTGGCTCACCTCTCTGCCGGTTGTACTTCCGTCCCGGCTGGACTAGGAAAGTAGGATTTCTACAATTGTGGGTGGTTCAAAAATGTCGACCAACTGGTGGAGCTGGGAATCGGCTTCACTGAAAACTGAGAGAGAAGGCATGATGAGTAAATCAACTCTGAGGTGCAATGGAGTCAATGCATATTCTTGGAAGATCTAGTCCTTCACAGTCCACGGTGGGGACCGAGAGGCAGCGAGTTCCGGGCCATAGCCTGAGTCAGTGCGTTGCGGCGGAGTGGTTACACCGCCCTGGTCGCCCAATCTCATATGCCGGGGGCCACCGGGAGAAAGAGATCCCAAGTATTTGTTAAAATTAAGAATTAACATTTCAAAAATGTGGGCGAGAGAAATTTACCTCCTCTGTAATGCCCGTAGTTAACGGGGAGCTCCAACTGGGATTCAGGCGTGTGGAGCCAAGGAGTGCTGTAAGAGGAATATTCGGACACCATTAAGTTCATGTTGGGCGTGTCCATCCAACATGAGAGGGCAGCTGGGAAGATTTAGTTAAACCTCACCTGTCTGCTTGATGCTCGGAGCAGCGAGTGCGCTGCACGTTGAGACGACCGCTGCGTGTAACCGGAAGTGCGGTCTCTACGTTGTATTGGTCTTAAAATACGTAGACCAAAGCAAGGACTGCACCGCCAACCGCGGTTGGAGTGCCACGTACCGGAAGTGAGTTGGCAAGTGGTGCTCTTGGTAAGCGAGAGCCCCCCACAGGAAGAGACGGAGATTGTTGCAATTAAGCTACGTGCAGTACAAGATGTTTGAGACTGCATTAGTGAGTGCAGACCCCGCACCGGCGCAGAGTGTGGAAAAGAAAAAGGAAGAAAAGCCAGGGTTTGAGAGGGAAGTCATAAACGAGGAAGAGAGGAAAAAGGAAACAGTACAGTTAGGAACACGATCGATGTAACGCCTATACAAATTTATTCATTTAGGATAGCATTGAGGTGATACACCCGTCCACCATCCCATTGTCAGGGGGAAGAAAAAAAGAGTACAATGAACAAAGTCATACATTGGTGCAAGGAGAAACCTTTTGGGAAAGGGGAAGAAAGGCAATGTGTAGCGAAATAAACAAACACCCTGTTGCTACATACAAAGTCACACAATTGTGGAATGAAAATCATTTTTGGAATGGAGAAAGTAAGATATGTACGAAGCATTAAGAGAGACATCTAATGGGCATGACTTTAACATATGTGTCGCCAATACAAACACAATACTAATACTTGGATGCATACTCATTAGTTGCAACACGGAGGCTTTTGCAAACAGGTACTTCTTATAAAGCTCATCGTGTGGTATGAGAATGATATGGTGGTGCCTGCGCCAACATGTCACCAACATAAGGCATATTAATCCAGAGACTATGCCGTGTTGTGTGTTGCAGTCGCATCTAGAGAATAAGGTCCATACGCTGTGATATGGTCACATATGTGAGTCAGAAGTGGAAAAATGTCTATGTGGAGCATCCGGAAGGTATTCGCATTCCAGAGCAGATGGAAACAAATTTACAGGGGAACTGGCTAGGGTGTGCCTGCGGTAAGGTCTAGTATAAGTGGTAGTGTACCTCTAGGATGTAGGCCACCCATAGCATGTCCTAAATTGGTATATTACATGTTTCAGTCACCCAAAAAATATTGCATCTCGTGGTCCGTGTTGAGACCACACTCTACTGCTTTTAATCGTATTATCCAGGTCGCTTCTGTGCGTTGCAGTTGGAGTTTCCTGTTCCCACCCCTCTGGTTCGGTGGGACTTGTTCAATACCATAGAACGTGAATTGTTTGTAGAGGCCTTGCAGTTCATGGCATTGACTGCCATGGGGTATTTATCATCACCTTGCTTCAGTGCCCGGGTGTGCTCACTGATGCGTTCTTTTAACATTCTTATGGTGCTACCCACGTATTGCTTATTGCACTTGCACACGATTATGTATACAACATATCTAGACATGCAGTTGATGTTCTGTCTGATCTTGTATTCCCGCCCATCCGGGCCATGGAACAATGTAGTATTGTTTGTTGCCCACCTCCATACCCCACAGCTCCCACACTTATGAAAACCCTGCGTATGTAGAGTTAACCAGTTGGTATCTGTGGCGACTGTGGGAACAGTGGGACTGAGAATAGATTTCAATGTTCTCCCTCTCCTGTAGGTGATCTGGGGTCTATGCTTGGTGAAACCTTCTAGAGTTTTGTCCGCTCTCAGTATATTCCAGTGTTGGTGCATACTCTTAGCTAGCATTAGTGTCAGTTCGTTGTGGTTGGTGATCAGTCTCACTGGTTGTGTGGTTGGAGTCTTCCTCTCTTTATCTTTAAGGGTCTCTACCCTGGGTAGTTTTAGAACACATCGTTCTGCTCTGTCAAGGGATGTTTGATGGTAACCTCTGGCTCTGAACCTAGTTTTCATGGAATCCAGGCAGGAGAGGAATTCAGTCTCCTCACTGCAGTTCCTCCTGGCTCTCGTGAATTCACCGTAGGAGATGGCCCTGATTTGGTGGGAAGGGGGAGAGCTGGATGCGTGCAAGACAGCATTACATGCTGTTGGTTTGCAGTGGAGTTTGCTGTGTAGTTCCCCGTTGCTGATGTATAATTCCACATCTAAAAAGACTATATTTGTCCTACTGTGATGGTGGGTGAACTGAACCCCTAATGTGTTGGTGTTCAAGTATTCATAGAATTCCTGCAGTTTTGTTTCTGTCCCTGACCATAGTAAGAGGCAGTCATCAATATATCGTCCCCAGTACACAATGTGTCGGTTGAAGGAATTGCCCCTTTGATTTCATATCCATTGTGTTTCGAAGAAACCCATGAAGAGGTTGGCGAACGATGGGGAGAATTTTGAGCCCATGGCCACCCCTTGTGTTTGTTTATACCAGTGGCCCTCAAATATGAAACAGTTGTTGTTAAGGATGTGTTCCGTCATGGATAGAAGCATTCTGGTGTGCTGCCAATGGGTAGTTGGTCTCGTGCTCAGGTGCCAATTCATGGCTCTTATGCCAAATTCCGGTTTGATGTTAGTGTCAAGGGAGACGACATCCAATGTTGCTAAAATAATGTCCTCCTGCCAAGTGAGATCTGACAAGAGGCTGAGGATGTGTTTCATGTCCCTAATGTAAGAAGGAAGATTTTGTACCATAGGCTGGAGGAACATATCCACATATTCTGCCAGCCTGGCATCATTTGGATTACAAAGGTGAGAGAGTGCGCGTGCAGGCATCTATTCATGGTAGCGCTTTGAGAGGATCGAAATTATGGGTAGTTGTGTGGTTTGCGCGCAGTTATGTGGATGCCTCGTCTAAACGCATTCTGAAGCAGACGGCTCGTAGGTGGTTGTTAGTTTTGATCTATTGCTAAAGGACCCCCCCCTCAGCAATTTAGAATACGACAGTAACGAAACCGGCAACCCGCCGACAAACATAGCAAACACCTTCCCACAACTATGAACTGTCGTTTTAATGTGTGTTTTGACCTGAGCTTGATCTGCCACATGTAAGCACTCTATAAACTACTGTGTGCTTTATCTTGTACCATGTATCCCACCACTTTTTACCAATGCTTAAGAATCCCAGTTGGAGCTCCCCGTTAACTACGGGCATTACAGAGGAGGTAAATTTCTCTCGCCCATATTTTTGAAATGTTAATTCTTAATTTTAACGAATACTCGGGATCTCTTTCTCCCGGTGGCCCCCGGCATATGAGATTGGGCGACCAATGCGGTGTAACCACTCCGCCGCAACGCACTGACTCAGGCTATAGCCCGGGACTCGCTGCCTCTCGGTCCCCACCGTGGACTGTGAAGGACTAGATCTTGCAAGAATCTGCATTGACTCCATTGCACCTCAGAGTTGATTTACTCATCATGCCTTCTCTCTCAGTTTTCAGTGAAGCCTATTCCCAGCTCCACCAGTTGGTCGACATTTTTGAACCGCCCACAATTGTAGAAATCCTACTTTCCTAGTCCAGCCGGGACAGAAGTACAACCGGCAGAGAGGTGAGCCACCTCTCTTTCCCTCACCCTTGCTCTTGCGCTGCTCTTCTTGCACCACCCCCCTCCGAATTTTGATGTTCTCCTTTCCTTCGTATCGTTATCTCCCTAGATCTTACACGACCCTTCACTTGCCTACGAGGTAGGATCACGCGCCCTGTGCGCTACCTTCCTTATTTTCCTTGCCCTCTCCTATTTTCCTCTCGTGCACTTTCCTGACGCTCTCCCGTTTTCCCTCCCCTTTTCCCTCCTTTTCCCTCTCTTGCACTCTCTCTCTTACTTTGTTGTCACTAAGATTCGTGCACCTGATTGTATTCTATATCATGTGTCATAGTAGCTTCAGCAGTGTGTCTGCTCCTGTAACTAGGAATACATATGTGTGTTCACAAGCACCTCGGACCATGTCACTAGCGCTCCAGCACTTTTAAAAATAGATCCATTGGACCTGGTATTCACAGGTTTTGTCACTCAGGGTGCCTAATCACCATGTCACCTGTCGCCATGCATTAAGCACATCCATTACTCAACGGGTTTTAGTGTCTGATTTTGTCTTATTGTACATCCATTCAGCCCTGAAGAAGTCTTGGGTTACCACCCAGACGAAACGTGTTGGCTGGGCAATCGATCAGAATTAAAAAAGAAGAACAAACAATATTTCCGAGTGTTCTTCTTCATGTGCTATTCACTGTGTAATTACTGTAATACCGTCTCATGAGAAGTGCAACCACAGAGAAATTGCTCTGCGTACACCGTCGACGTGTGCACAGGCCTATTGTGATTTTGTTGACCTTGTGTCTTTCTTCAGGGGTTCAGGGTTAGCCCCAACCTGTGGCACCGTCTTAGATTTACTGCAGCTTTTACACACGCACACATGAGCAGGCGCCATCGCATACGCATAAACCCTTTCCTTCGCAGGATACTTTATCTACCTGCAGTTTGCTCACCTGTAGAATTATCCCAGGCATCAGACTGGATGCAAAAACTTCAAAGCCCTCAAGTCGCCAGTAGGGGGCCCTGGAGTTGCATCAAATGACTTCTCCAAAGCCCTATACCACCCACCCCAGCCAATGACTTCAGCTTTCTTTTTTTCTCCAACTTCAAAGTGGATCAGTTAGTCGCTCTTCAGAGTTATGAGTTTTTATCTTACATAAATAATGGGTCTATAAATGTTGCCACGTAAGCGTTCGGGTTTTAAGCCCAGCAGGGACTGTGAGGGACAGATGCCTATTACTGGCCCCCACTCCATTTGCTCTGGTGCCTTGGGTTGGATCACGACTCGGTCTTGTGAATCCTGTCGTAGTATGCACCCTAAGTCCATCAAAGAATGTGAAGCCAAGCTCTTTGTGGCTCGTACCAAGGATGACAGGGGAAGCTGCCAACATTCTAGACCTCACTCACATCCCCTTTTTTTTTTTTTTTTTAACATTCTACGGAAGCGACGTGCAGGAAAGAAGCTAGCATAAGAAACAAAAAGGTAAGTCACCCAAGAGCCCTCCAACTCCCACAGGATCTTCGTCCTTGGTGCAAGAGTTGGTCGTCGTGGAGCAGGCCCAATCTTCTCAGAGCATCCCCACGACAGTGACTCAGCTGAAACTTGCCCCAGAGCTGCCCAATCTCCACCATTTACCTTCCCGTGAAATCAGACACCGACTATTCCTGGCTCTGGGCACCGACCCAGCAGCATTCCTGAATGCCATCTTTTCAAGAGCATCCACACAATCTGGTGCGCCTAGAGGCCCCCTGGTGCTACACGGCTTCATGCTGTTCATGTATTTGTGCCCACTCTGCTTGGAACCACATAACCTGGGCCGACACCAGCTCCTCCAGCCTTTGAACCAGCTTTGAGATACACTGCAAACAACCACCTATGCCATGATTGGCACCGCCTCCCCCTTCGGAGCTGGTCCCTGAAACCACGCTATAAAACAGATCAAGAAAGGGGGGGTGGGGAGGGGTGGGGGGCGAGAACCCTTGAAGGGGAGGAATACAGGACTATTACACACAATCTATTTGGAACAGATTCGAACTCCTTAGACTTTTATCCATATGAAGGGGATGGTGGGACTGACAAGGTCATGAGTTGCAAGGGCTGGTCTCTGAAAGTGGGTTAGACACTTTGCCTGAAATGGTGATCGACTTTCCCCCTGAGCCCCCCACTCCAGAGAATGTCTTTCCATATGATAGTCGAGAAGGCAGCTGAGTAGTTTGGATCTTCAACTCCCAATGGTAGAGACAAAGACCAACATCCTCACTGAGGTTCTCATAGGGCCAACTCCTATGGCTGAACCATTACTGCCCTTCAATGACTCCCTCCTGGAAAAACTCTCATTGCTCCACCAGTGAACACTTTGTGGTACCGCCCCACTCCCAGTGAGCCACTGTTTTTTTCTACCTACCTTCATCTGAAAGTTTAGTAATCCAGGCATCTTGTTCCACCGGACAGTCTTCTGGTACCTCACTGTTAGTCCTCTCAGACAGGGAGCCGAAATGCCTAGATGCCTGTGGGAAAAACACCTTGTCAGCGGTGAGTATGGTTCTTAAATCACTGAAAGCAAATTTCCTCCTCACTCGCTACAACCATGCTTTATGGACATGGCCAAAATGATTATGTCCGATGTGCCAGAGGATACGAGGACACACTTCCTGGAAATAATCCAGGATGGATAGAATGCCTCCCAGCATATCATTAAGTCTGGCCTGGATAATGCAGACTCAGTAGCCCGGTCTATAGACACCTCAGTCTATTCGCACATCCAACTTTCCATCCAAGGTTCAGGCTAACCTCTTTGACCTTCTATTTGATGGTTCAGGCCTTTTTGGGGAAAGGCAGACTCGGTGTTATAACAGTTTACTACCAGCAAGACGACGGCCTGCTCATTAGGCTTGCAACTGCCACTTCAAGGTTATTTGTAGCTTCTGGAGAGGCTTTACGCCAACATCAGGCCTACCAGCCCTAGACCCAGCAAAAAAAGCAAAATCTGCCCATCAGTCAATACATGGGCAGAGGTAGACGTAAGGATCATGGATCTACCCAAAAACTCTCCTTCTCTTCTGTACCACAAGGTAGGCAGATCTGGTTTGCTTCTCCATTCCCATTCTCAGCCTGTGGACGGGGTCCTTTCTCCCTGTCTGTTAGGCCATTACTTCAGACCAGTGGGTCCTTTAAATTGTAAAAAAGGGTTACACCCTTCCCTTCCTTCAGGCTCAACTCTATCACTCGCCCACCCTATTCTCCCCCACCCACTTAATCATACTGCTTCAGGAGGTGGCAGGACACCTAGGGAAAGGAGCAGTCAAGTTGTTATGCATGTTACTTTCTGGTCCCCAAGAAGGATGGCATTCTGTGCTCAATCCTAGACCTCGGAGACTTGAACTTGTACTTCTGGAAGGAAAAGTTCAAGATGCTGGCCACAACTCTAGTGATACTGATATTGGAACTTGGACACTGGATGATGCCACTCGACCTGTACGATGCACACTTCAAAATCTCTATCCTGTGGTCACAGTGGAAGCACCTTGATTTTTGGTGGTTTTACGCACTACCAATATGCAGTGCTCTCCTTTGGCTTAACATCAGAACTTCCAGTTTTCACGAAGGCGATGGTAGTGGTTGAACCCATCTCAGAAGTTCAGGCATCCCGATATCCCCCTATCTGGCTAATCAAAGCCAGAGTGTGCGACACCATCTACAATCGACAGTATGCCTGCTTTTTTACCTGAGCTTGTATGGGCCAGGCGTATTTTGGGCACGATGGCCAGGTTGGCGTTGGAAGAACGTAAGGGTCTGGATGTAGAGTAATGGTTAACTCATTTGATTAAGTACCCGGCTCCACCCTTGTGAAACGCTTTGAAAAAGATGGTCAAAGCTTTAAAGTCTATCCGCTCTTTAATGCGGAGCCAATGTAAGGATTTAAGAATCGGCATCATGCTAGATCTAGGTCTAGATCTTAGGATGGCTCTGGCGCCGGGTTTTGAACCACTTGCAAACGCTGGGTCAAGGATTTGGGAAGACCAAGGTACAGGCAGTTGACGTAATCAAGCTTTGATGTCACTAGAGCCTGCACCACAATCCTTCTGCTCTCCAGCGGTAGTAGCGGCAGAAATTGTTTTAGCATTCAGAGTATACCAAAGCATGCGCCAGTGAGATTTTGGATCTGAGAGTGCATCGACAATGTTTTGTCTATGACTACTCCTAAATTTTTAGCTTTCTCTTTTTCTGCGGGCAGGGGCAGATCCTTGGGCCACCAGGAACTCCAATAGGGTGTTTCTGATTTTCCAAAGAAAACAACTTCCGTTTTATCCGGATTACACTTGAGCTGATTGATCTTAAGCCAATTAAAGACCTTCGTGAGGCAGGACTTGATCTTTGCTCCGTCAAAGTCGGAGCCTTTATCACAAGAGAAGATGAGCCGAGTGTCGTCAGCGTAAGAAACAATTTTGGTGCCCTCTTCCTCTACCATGGATGCCAAGGGAGAAAGATAAATATTAAAGAGGGTAGGGCTAAGAACGGAGCCCTGAGGGACACCAACATTAATGGCTGGGACCGGAGAAGAGAATGGTGGGAGCCAGATGTCCTGGGATCTGTTATCCAAATAGGAGGACATCAATGCAAGGGCCGTCCCACCCAGGCCAAGTCTGCATTTGTCATATTGTCTGAGCTATTGTAGGAGTGTTGTGAGTCTGTATGAAAGAGGTATGATAGTATGTTTGTATATGTGAATGAATGAGTGGTGGGACTGTATATATATATATATATATATATATATTTAATTATTGTCTTTGTAATACATTTGTGTACCTTCGCAATTTCATTGAAATAATAAATCTATTTTGTGATATTTCTGTTTCTTCTATTCTTCAGCACTGTTCAGATTATTATATCATATGACGTGAGGCATATTGTTAAATAAATAGGTAGGGATTTTTTCTGTTTGATTGTTCTGTTGTTTCCCCTATGATTTCCCTACCTTTATCTGTTTAGATAGGGGCCCCCTTTGTTTGAGTGTTCAAGCCTGCATGCCACACACTTCTCGGCCAATCCGAGACTTTGACAATGACTTGGGCCCGGTCTTGGCAAATTGTCCGCATAACTAGAGGTATCAAGGGTAGGGGGGAAAACATGTAATGCAGCTGAAAGTTGCACTTCAACTGAAACCCGTCCCCAAGGTTCCCCTTAATGGATATTGGATGCCGCATAACTGCTCGCATTGAGAATTTTCTGCAGAAGTGAATAAGTCCACCTGAGGAGCGCCCCACTGCGATAAGATAGTCTGGACTACTTCTGGTAGAAGACGCATCTCATGATTGGCACGGTAATGCTGGCTCAGGCTGTCAGCACTGACATGCAGACACCCTGCCTGATGATGAAAACAAGTTACTTACCTGTAACTTTGGTTCTCCAGTATTGGAAGCTTTTATAGATTCCCATGCCTGAATCATTCCCCGTCGTCGAGATGGGAGTCCCCGGTATACATAAAATAGCAATAGAAACCATTACAAAAGAAGAAACTAGGCCTAGGCCCATTCTAGTTTTGTAACATATCCACCTCTTTTTGTAAAAGAGACCAAATAAAACGAACAGCCAATCAGATTAGCCTCACCCTCTAGAACCTTGCTGAGAGAACCTCAGACCCTCAGATTTTCGTAAACGTTGTGTAACAATACAACCCAAGACACTGAAGGCTGAGCTTTCCCAGGGGTGGAGGGTGGGTCTCATGGGAATCTATGAAAGCTTCCAATACTGGAGAACCAAAGTTAGAGGTAAGTAATTTGTTTTCTTACTCCAGTATTGCAACTTTCATAGATTCCCATGCCTGAATCAGAGTAGCTAGCAGTTATAAGCACATTTTGCTCTCTTACTTTTCCCTCTCATACTTATTTATTTTATTTTATTTTTTTAAACATTAAAACAAGCGAGAGGAAAAGTCATAACATTGCAGTACCTTTAAGAACGAGCACTATTTCAATACATAAACACACTGTCAAAATGTGCAAATAATACGAAACAATGGTAGGAGGGAAGAAAGGGAAAGCTCACCGCTCACTGAAAGAGGTTCCTCAGGACTGCCTGGCCCACAGCCGTGTCATTCTGCGTTGAAGCATCCAGGCAGTAATGTCTTGTAAACGTATGAGTACTGCTCCAAGTCGCAGCCCTGCAGATATGCCTGATCTGGACTCCTGCGAAGAGGGCCGTTGAAGAAGCCAAGGCTCTAGTAGAATGCGCTCGGACTCGACCCTCCAGGGGCCTGCCCGCTGCTATGTGGCAATATCGGATAGCGCTGACAACCCAACGAGCAATCCACTGTTTGGAAAGGGGAAAACCTTTACGGGGAGCGCTAAAAGAGACAAATAGTTGAGAGGATTTCCTGAAGTCCTTAGTACAGACAAGGTAGAACTTTAAGCACCTCTGAATGTCCAGTGAGTGAAGTGCTCTTTCAGCCGGAGTAGAAGGCTGAGGAAAAAAGGCCTGGAGTATCACTGGCTCGTTCAAATGAAAGTCTGAAGGCACCTTTGGTATGAATTTTGGGTTAATCCTGAGTATCACTGTGCCTTTCTTGAATTGAAGGAAAGGATCATGAATAGTTAGGGCCTGTAACTCACTCATTCTCCTTGCGGAAGTGAGAGCCAGGAGAAGCGCCACCTTCCAGGAGAGGAATTTTAAGTCCGCCCGGTGAATCGGCTCAAAGGGGTACTTCATGAGCTGGGCGAGAACCAAATTCAAGTTCCAGAGAGGAGGCGGAGGCCTCACTGGAGGAAAGGCTCTGAAGAGGCCTTTGAGAAACTGCTTGACTATCCTTGCCGACCAGAGAGAAGGCCCAGAGGAAGTGCGTCTATAGCAAGAGATGGCGGCCAGATGGACTTTGATGGAGGAGTGAGCCAGCCCCGCTTTCGCCAATGATAGGAGGTAAGGTAGAACCTGGTGAGGTTGAGATAAGTTGGGGTCCATCCCTTCCTGATGGCACCAAATACAGAAGCGCTTCCATTTCAATCGGTACGTTTTGTTTGTACTTGGGGCTCTGGCCTGAGAAAGCACCTCCGTAACCTCCTTCGAGAGTGTTAACCCAAGAAATTCTCGGTGCTCAGGAGCCATGCCGATAGTTGAAGCGATCGAGGATTCGGATGCCAGATCTGGCCCTGAGACATTGAAAGCAGTGCTGGAATTGGCCGCAGTGACAGAGGAAGGTCCAGGGAGAGAAGGTGAAGCTCTGTGAACCAAAACTGTCGAGGCCAAGCTGGAGCTATCAGGATCATCCTGCAAGGTTCCACCTTGAGTTTCCGGAGAAGCCTGGGTATCAACGGAATGGGGGGAAAAGCGTAGACAAATGCGCCTGACCAGGCTATCGAAAGCGCATTCCCCAGCGATCCCCGATGGTGTAGCTTGCTGGCATAAAATTGGCATTTCGTGTTCTCTGGGGTGGCAAAGAGGTCTATGGAAGGCCTGCCCCACCGGCGAAACACTTCCTCCAGAGTAGACTGGCCCAGTTCCCATTCGTGGCTTTCCGATCTCAGCCTGCTGAGTGTGTCTGCTGACTCGTTGAGAACCCCTGGGAGATGTTCCGCTTTGAGTGAAATCCCGTGCTGGATAGCCCATTCCCAAATTCTCTGGGCTTCCTGAGACAAAGAGCGAGACCTGGTGCCTCCTTCCTTGTTTATGTAATGCATGGCCGTGGTATTGTCCGTGCGGACGAGAACCGCCGACTGTTGTAGTCGTGGAAGAAAAGCCTGCAATGCTAGACGAATCGCCCTGAGCTCCAGGAGGTTGATATGGAGCCGACGATGGTGGGGTAACCAACGCCCGCTTACATGTAAGTCCTGTAACACTGCGCCCCAGCCTTCCAGAGAGGCATCCGTCGTTACTACTTGAGGAGCTGGGATGACTTCGAAGGATAGACCTTGAGACACATTCTTTTCCCTTGTCCACCATAAGGCGGCGTTTCTCATAGACTGGGTGACCACCACCTTGTCGTCGAATGACCCGTCTATTTGTCGCCATTGCAAGTCCAACTCCTCCTGGAGGGGACGCATCCGCAACCTGCAGTGAGGTATCAAGGGAATGTAGGAGGAAATTGTCCCTAGCAGGGACTTGTAAAGGCGAACTGAAAGACACTCTTTTCTTCACAACAGATGAGCCATGGACAACAGCTTTTCCTGCCTCTCGAGAGTTGGAGAAGCTTTGTTGAGAGACGTGTCCAGGATGGCCCCCAGGAATCGAACTATCCTGGACGGGCTGAGAGATGATTTTTCCATGTTGAGAGTTAACCCAAGGCTGTCGAAGAGGCGTGTGCACGCACGGACTGTCTCCTCCGCTTGCAGTTTGGTCGGAGCTTTCAGCAGCCAGTCGTCCAGGTAGGGGAAGACTTGAAAGTGTTGCCTCCCGAGACATGCTGCCACTGGCGCTAGCACCTTGGTGAAGATCCGCGGAGCAGATCGAAGACCAAAAGGTAGAACTTTGAACTGGAAATGGCTCTTGAATACTGTGAACCGCAGAAACCTCCTGTGGGCTGGATGGATGGGTACATGAAAGTACGCGTCCTCGAGATCGAGAGTGGCCATAAAGTCCCCTGAGTTGAGAAGACGTAGAATATCTTGGAGAGACACCATCCGAAATGATTGTCTTATGAGATAGGTGTTGAGCTCCCTGAGATCTAGAATAGAGCGCCACTTGTCCAGCGTTTTCTTGACCAGAAAAAACCTGGAGTAGAACCCCTCTCCCCGCTGAGAGAGAGGAACCGGTTCCACTACCCCTTTGAGGAGCATTTGCTGTACTTCCAATCGAAGAAGGCGCAGATGTTTTGAGGCCATGGCAGCAGGGGGCTTGGATGGTGGAAGATGGATAAATTCTAAAGTATGGCCACACTGAATGATGTTCAGCACCCAACGGTCTGATGTTATCCGTTGCCAGTTGTGGAGGTATTCTGATACCCTGCCTCCCACTGATGTCGTAGTGGGGGAGGGTACAGTAAGAAGAGCCAGCACGCCGCTATTGTCGCTTGGAAGAATCCCGTCCTTGGCGACCTTGCTTCCCTCTGTTGTTGGACCTGGAGAAAGAAGAGGACTGGCCTTGTCTCTGATTGTAGGACGGACGATACGACTGGGATGTTGACCCATAGGAGGAATATCGTTGCTGCTGGTATGCACCTCTATAGGACGGAGTACCTCTTCCCCTGGCTCCACGGAAAGGGACCTTCTGGTATTGCAGAGTCCCTAAAGATCTCGCTGTTTCCGTATCTTTTTTAATATCTTGGAGTGCATCGTCGATATGTTTACCGAAGAGCGCCTCACCATCAAAGGGAAGGTCAAGGATTTTATTTTGGACCTCCGGACGGAACCATGTTGCTCTCAACCAGCCCTGGCGACGAAGGACTGCTGCGCCCGCCAGCGAGCGGAATGCAGTTGTTGCAATGTCCATTGCACAGTCAATTATTTCGGCTGATGTTACTTCCCCTTCTTGCAGGATCTTCTTCGCTTCCACCTTAGGATCCTCTGGCAACTGGTCGAGATATGGGGACAGATCGCACCACATTTGGCGATCATATCTGCCCAATATTGCCAAGGCAGTAGCTGCCCGAACCAAGAGGCTCGCCATTGAAGAGAATCTTTTCCCTGCATTATCGAGGCGTCTGCCCTCCTTATCAGGTGGCGTAGTGAGAGGGGCCGAAGGGTTGCGCGACTTCCTTTGGGCAGCCTGAGATATTACCGAATCCGGTTTAGGCTGACTAACCAAGGAGGCTGGAGTGTCCTCCGGGACCTTATACTTCTTTTCCAGGCGAGGTAAGACTGGCATTACCGTGGCAGGATTCTTCATCACCTTTAATCCTTCATCCCAAACATGGCCCACAATGGGAATGGAACGCACAGTCTTTTTATACGGTTCCTTGAAGTCGTAGAGGAAACATTCAGACTGAACCGTGGGCATGGGAAGATCAAATCGTTTTGCAGCCCTTTCCATTAATTTATGAAAACCCCCAATGTCCACAGGGGGGGAATCGAGAGGAGCTGGGGATGGAGATGCCGGGTCAGGTATAACAATCATCCCACTCTGTGCCCTGGTGAAGCGGAGGGACATTGCCCCGATCCTCATCCGAGGTGTCATCTTGTGCGGGTGGCCCAATCGGAGGTACATCCGAAATCTGCAAGTGATGCTGAGGCATTGGTTGCGACCGTGGCAGTGGAGGAGTAATAGACCGAGCCGGAAGAGCAGCCGCAATCGGCCCCATAGCTGGAGGAGGTGGTTGTGTAGAAAATCTCCTCCTATAGGTCGACCAGCATACCTTGGAGATCCGCTAAAAGCGAGAGAGGCACCGAGACCATCTCCTGGCGGTAGTCCTCGATAGCCTATGGTTTGGTCATATGTATGCTCTTGGAGATATTCTCCCTCCGAGTCAGTATCCTGGCATTTAACTCGCAGCTGCGAGGGGCTATGTGCGTAGTCAAAAAGCCCATCGTCGTCAGACTCTTCTTCTTCAAGCAAAAGAGCCGGAGGCAGAGGAGTGACTCTTCTGGGGGAAGTCATGTCCGGTGTGATTGCCGTTTTTTATAATTTTCTCCATCGTCGACGATGTCGTCAACGGAACCGTGGACGGAGAGACCATCGTCGACGAGACCGTAGACGGAGGCAGCGACGACGAAGAGTAGATCGTCGATGAAGAGACAGGCGCCGTCGTCGCTGTCGTCGACGAGACCGTCGACATCTTGGCCGTCGACGTTGTCGTCGTCGTGGTGGTCGTCGTCATCACCATCGTCGTCGACGCTACTCTCGTCGACACCTTCATCGACGTCGTTGAAACCGTCGACGGCGATGCTGTAATCATCCGCGTCGACACAGAAGGTACCGTCGACGAGCCCGTCGACGGAGGCATAGATTTAAGCTGTACCTTGGATGATTTCGTCGACGGTTGTTTGGTCGCCGTCGTCGACGAGTGGGCGTCCTTTTCAGATTTTCCCTCAGAAGAGAAGAGGGCTTTTTGAAGGGTTTTACAGCCACTACAGTTGTTTCTGCTGCTGCTGTTGACTGTCCTTCCCTCTCCTTTACACCGTGGTGAGGAGATTCGCCAGGACTCCGGCCCTCAGACCCCTGAGGGATCTTTTTTGAGAGCTTAGCAGGACGCTCTTTAGAAGGCGAAGGGGAAGCCCTACCCCTTTTAACTGACCTTCTTGAAGAAGTGGCAGATGACGACTCCTCTCTGTCACTGGAGAGTGGATCTTTCCTAGACTTCAGTTTCTGGAGCCAGGTCAAGAGACGACCCTCACGGTCTCATAGTGTCTTCGTTGAGAAAGTGCGACAAATCTTGCAGTCCGCTGCTTTGTGGTCTGGATACAGGCAGTATATGCAGTCTTTATGCCTGTCCTCCACATACAACCTCTTCTTGGCACAGGTGGCACAAGCCTTGAAGAGAGCTTTCTTGTCCTTGTCTGACATCCTAGGAGAGAATGTCAGCAAAAACCAGAAGAAAAAACTGTAGAAATGAGTATAAATGAGCAGAGCTCAATTGGAGACTCCCTTGCACAACGTGCGGTAGAAAATCTGAGGGTCTGAGGTTCTCTCAGCAAGGTTCTAGAGGGTGAGGCTAATCTGATTGGCTGTTCGTTTTATTTGGTCTCTTTTACAAAAAGAGGTGGATATGTTACAAAACTAGAATGGGCCTAGGCCTAGTTTCTTCTTTTGTAATGGTTTCTATTGCTATTTTATGTATACCGGGGACTCCCATCTCGACGACGGGGAATGATTCAGGCATGGGAATCTATGAAACTTCCAATACTGGAGTAATGGCAGTGACCAAATTCCCGGGCAATGTGCCCAAGACCACAGTCTCAACGCTTCCAGGCAAAGGAGGTGAGACCCTACTCCTCCTTGCTTGTTGACTTACGACAACAGTTGTGTGGTTCTTCAAGATCTGGACGGACCTACCTACAATGAAGGGGAGGAAGGCCTTGAGCAACAGCCGTATTGCCTGCAGTTCAAGCAGGTTGATGTGAAGAACCCGCTCTTCCGTAGACCAGAGGCTTCTGATGTCCAGATGTTCCAGGTGAGCTCACCACCCCAGGGTGAGGAATTCATCACTACAGCTGGAGGGGAAGTGAAGACCATCCCGTATGTCCGGATTGCCTTGATCCCCCACCAAGCCACTTCTGCTGCAGCGCTGGGGGAGACTGCGATAGAGTCTGATAGATCTCCCTAGAACTGGAGCCACTGCCTGCGGACGCACCACTGCAGGACCCTCATGTGCCAACTCGCATGCATGACAAGGAGAATGCAGGAAGCTAGCAGACTGAGGAATGGTAAGACACTCAAGACTGGAACTCCTAAGCCTAGCTGAAACAACCGAATCATCTCTTGGATGTCTGCAATTCTATGTGGAGGAGGAAAGGCGCAGTAGAAGGTTGGTGTTCAGTACCGACATTCAGAACATTTAGAGGGTGAGATCTGGGCTCGCTGATTGAAAAGCCCAGGTCGAAGAGTAGAGATGCCATCGACTGTAGATGATGCAACACTGTCTCCGGTGAGCTGGCTTTGATGATCCAGTCATCCAGGTCCGCGAAAATGGGCCCACCCGACCGGCAGAGATGAGCTTCCACCAGTGCCATCAACTTTGTGAAGACTCGAGGTGCCAATGTCAAATCAAAGGGTACAACTGCAAACTGGTAGGGTGTAGAACCGACCACAAACCACGATTACGTCTGATGAGACTTCAAGATAGGAGTATGGAAATACACATCCTGCAGGTCCAGTGACACCATCCAGTCTCCAAGCTCCAACGCCAGTAGGACTTGAGCTAGGGTCAGCATCTTGAACTTCTCCTGTTTGTGGAAGAGGTTCAGGCTCCTTGGATCTAGAATGGGTCGCAGACCACCGTCCTTCTTGAGCATCAGGAAGTATGCGCACAACAACCTTTGCCTATTTGCGTGTCTGGCACCTGCTCCACTGCCCATTTCAGGAGAGCTGCCACCTGTTGCTGCAAGATGATCAAATGATCGTGAGGTGGGGAAGAGGGGAAAGGTGGAATAGCAGGCGGAACCTGAAGAAAGGGAAGGGTGTACCCTTTTTCTATGATCTGAAGGACCTGCTGGTCCAAAGTAATGGCCTTCCAGGCTGGACGAAAATTTGACACCCACTCTCCTACAGGCTCCGTGTGCTGTTGGAGAAACAAACTAGGCCTGCTTTTCTGAAGGCATGTGGGAGGAGGAAGGTTGCAATGTGTATTCACAGCCTCATCATCTGGAGCGGGCCCTGTACTCGTGGAAGAGGGGATTAGAATGCTGTTGGAGTGTCTGGTACTGTCTAGACTAAAAGGAGGAACCTTTGCCGAACCCACGGCGAAAAGACCGGAAGTTCTTGGATGGTGAACCAAGTTTCAGACCGAGTGAGTGTCATGGCTTTCGAAGTCTTAAATCTTTCCAGCGCAGAATCTGTCTTGTGACCGAAAAGGTGTAACCCGTCAAAGGGAAGGTTCATTACACTGGATCAGACATCTGAAGAGAAGTTGGAAGTCCCTAGCCAGGGGTGGCGGCGACTGGAAGTGGAAGTCCCCATAGCTCGGGCGACAGAGTCCGCTGTGTCGAGCCCAGGTTGATGATGTGGCTAGAAGCATTTTGACCGTCACCTATAACTTCTTGAAAATGCTCCTTTATGTCCACGGGAATGTGTGGCAGCTTCATTTAGTTCATGTCCCATAAGGCATGGGAATAAAGAAAAAGGCCTATTATCTGCAAGTGGCCTGGGCACCTCACCAGAGCTAGCCATATAATTCATGACTTGGCCCACAACTCCTGCAGTGGTGTCCCTCCATGACTTGGTGGACCGGGCCCTATGAGGTCAAACAGCAGAAAGGCGGAGGTCACTTACCTGGTGGACCTCAAGACATCTAGGAACCCCTTAAGGGTCCCACGTGTAAATCACCTAAAACTCCACTTTGAAAGGTCCCAAGTAACCATGCTCCTGGTGACCGATGAAGGTTTAGTACAGGAAAGTGAGTCACTCCCAGACCTCCTGTCTTACAAACTGCAAGATGGGTCAGTGGAAGGAGTTGTCCTCTGCCCTCACCCCAGAGAAACAGAGAGACTGTTGCCACTTGATGGGGACGTTCACCTCTTTTCTCACCGATTCCGGGGCTCACCAATTGGTGTACCCATGATATAGACATGGCGGACAGTATGCATGTCAAAAACAAGATTTACAGGCTGTCTGAAAAAGTGAGAGCCAGTATTAAGGATGAGACGCTGGAGTTAGTGGTAACTGAGCACTCCAACAGCCCATGGTACAGGCAAGTGGTGCTAGTCCCCAAGGATGCCCCACCAGGCTTCACCCCAGAACTTAGATTCTGTGTAGACTACATTGGGCTCCACTCAGTCACCACGACTGATGCACACCTCATCCCGAGCTGAGGAGCTCCTTGATCGTTTGGGAGCTGCCAAGTTCCTCAGTACTTTCAATTTGACAACAGGGTACTAGCAGATTGCCTTAAAAGAAGGGGCCAAGGAGGGGTCTGCATTCTCCACCACAGATGGCCACTTCCAATTTCGAGTGATGCCATTTGGGTTTAAGAATGACCATGCCATTTTTCAGAGGTTGGTCGACCAGTTTCTGGCTGGGTTATAGGACCTCCGGGCAGTGCTTCAGGCCCTGCAAAATGTATGCCTAACTATCAAGGCCAGTAAGTGCTAAATAGGGCAGGGATCCGTTGTTTACGTGGGCCAGAGGCCGGTCGGGCCAAATGCAACCCTTCCAGCCCAAAATACAGACCATTCTGGCTTGGGCCCCCTCCCCCAAGACCAAGACTGAGGTGAGAGCCTTTCTATGCCTCTCTAGTTATTACTAGACATTTGTTAATGGGGATGTCATCACTGATGCTCCCTTCATTGAGCTCACTTCCAAGAAGCAGCCCAAGAAGGTGATCTAGACAGAGGCGTGTGTTGGTGGTCACCAGTGCTAAAGGACCTTCCTACTGGAGCTGGCTCATGATGTACTCCTGGTCGGTCACCTGGGGCAGTACAAGACCTTTGACAGGCTTGTCACCCACTTTAATTGGCCTCAAATGAGGAGGGCCTCAGATGTGCCCTGCAAGTCCTGTCCAACCTGCCAGGCCAGTGACAAGTCAGGAGCGAAGTGCAAGGCTCCCCTGCAACCTTTTCCTGTTGTTGGCAGCCCCTTTCAGAGGGTGGGTATTGACATTGTTGGGCCTCTGGACCCCAAGACAGCCATGGGCAACAGGTTCATCCTGGTCTTGGTAGACCATGCCACCCGGTACCCTGGAAGCTATCCCTCTGAGAACAGTGACTGCACCTGCAGTGGCCGAGGCCCTGATGGGAACCCTACTCGTATGAAATTCCCCAAGGAGGTGGTGTCAGACTGTGGGTCCAACTTCATGTCAAGGTGCATGAAGGCCATGTGGAAGGAGTGTGGGGTAACCTACAAGTTATCCACCGTCTATCAGCCTCAAACCAATGGGCTTGGTGAGAAGCTGACTTGGAATATGGTGTACACTTGTGTAAGTGGGCACCTTGCACCAATCCAGATAACCCTTATGGTGATTTTAGTGGTCTTAGACAACCTTAGAAAGCTCTCTAAGTGGTAGCTGTGGAGAGCAGCCTTCAGGCTTAGTCCAGAAGGAGTGTAAAGCAGCTTGTTTTACCAGAACATAATCTTATAGGTATACACTAAGTGAAAAAGTACCACACAGTGTATTTATAAAAATATGCATTTATTATAAGACACTCACTAACATACAGATATCTCCTAGCCAGAGATATACACAATACACACAATACTTTTCAATAGAAACAGGTAAGTAGCACATGAATCACAGTGGTCACCAGGGGAGACCAAACCATATACTAAAATAGTGGTATGCGTACCACGACGTCCAGACTATACCCAGAAGACGTAGAAATGCCGGGGACCCAAGGAACCACCCGAGGTAAGTAACCAGGAGCTTCACGGAGGTCGTGTGCAGAGTGGGAACACGACCGCGAGTTCAATGCAAGTCAACGGGTAAGTTGCAGTGGACCCTGAAGAAATACTGTGGAAGACAGAAGGTTGGAGAGCCACCCCACCTGTGGATACCTTAGGATCCAGGATACCTGCACCAGGGAAGCCGGGTGCATAGGTATGAAGTGGTGTCAGAAACCGCAGTCGAACTCAATGGAGGACTTCAGGAAGGTGCTGATGCTGGAGAAGGTGAAAGTGTCTGGTGGAACCCAAAGATGGATTCAAGTAGAGAAGTACCTGCAAGCAGAGGGGACAGAGTCTATGCCGCTTGGAAGTGACCAGGCGACCTGGAAGACGAATGCCCAGTCGGGTGTTGCAGGAGAGATGACGGTGACCTTTGGAGCTGCAGCTGTGAGGACCAGGCAACGTTGTGGAAGACCAGGAGCCGTTCAAGAGCTGTCCCACGTCAGATGTCGAGAGTTGAGGGGTCGGTGTCCGGCGTGAGCACCAACAAGCCTTGGCAACTGCAAATATTGTGGAAAGTGAAGAAGGTGCAGTGTCGGGACCAGCAAGGTCCAGGTGACTCACCACAAGCAGGGGAGTCAGGGTAGGCCCAGAGCAATCAGGGGAGCCCAAAGAATTCAAAGATGACCCTCAAGAGGACCCACAGGTCGGAGGCACTGGAGTTGCAAGAGGACCTAGAGCAGCTCACCAAAGATGCAGGCCCACGGTGCAAGTGATGCGGTGAGGACAAAGATCTTGGTCACTGGAGATGCTTAAGGTGGGGGATACTTGGAGCCCGAAGATTTTGATGGAAGACAACGAGCCTTTGCAACAGCAAGTCGACGTGGTGCACAGGGGTTCGGTTACTGAGGCTTCGACGAGGGATACTGGCCTCAAACTTGGTGAGAGGACAGGGCAGGCCTCGAGGGATGTGAAGAACCACCACCTGTGTTGCTGAGCCTTTCGGAGTCCGTGGGAGCCCAGGATCAGCAGACCGGTCAGCTTAGTTACAGTGCCTGCAGATGCAGGGAAGCGACTCCTTAACTTCAAGGGAGATTCCTTCAGATGTTTTGGATGCCCACAGGCCTTGGAAGGTTCCTGTATGGACCACAGGCACGGACGCTGCAGCAGACGAGCAGGGCAATGAGATCAGGAGCAGCAGGAGTCTTCCCAGTTGCAGCCTTGATGTCCAGAGAATTCCAGAGTGCCCAGACGGTCGAAGAAGTGGTGTCTTGAAATAAATCTTGCTCCACGACGAATCTAGGGACCCACCCTCGGGTAAGCCCTTAAGTACCCTAAGGAAAGGGTTGGAATGATTCAGGGTTCCATCCCAGGGGAGGTGTCGGACAGTGGGGAGGATACTTCCATGTCTTTTGTCCAGTTTCGCGCCAGAGCAAGAGCCAACGGCTCCTTGAGCTGGTTTGAAATGGACTATGCAAGGAGTTCACCAAGTGTTCCCTTCAAGCAGACTGAGTGGCGCTAGCAAGCGCTCTCACCCGGCTCAAATACACTAAACCCTGTCTGGGAGGTGGTCACACCTCCCTGTAACAGAATACCTATTGTTCTGCCTTCCCCTGCTCGAGCTTGGCTCAGCAGCAGGAGGGCAGAATCGTGTCTCTGGTCAGCAGCATCCATGTTGTGCTGTCCGGGTCTAGAAGACTGGTACTGGGAGCACCGAGGGCCTCCCGGAGGAGCTTTACAGGGCATGGAATCATACCTGGTATGATTCCAACATGTTTGATACAAAACATGACAGGGTACGTTACAGCCAGTTTCGAGATGGTCATTGCGTAATGACACGGTGCCCCTCTATATGTTATATGGTTGTCTCACTTACAACCTGGGAGAATGGACTCCGTAGGCTGTAGGGGTGTCCTGCTCATGCAGGGGCACCCTCACACTTAGAACCAGGCACCCTGCCTTCAGGATTGTAAGGCCTGCCTTAGGGGTGACTTATTGGTTTTCGGTGCAGTGACCTTAGATATAGAGAAACCTATATCATTCGTAAGTGGTGCTAGCACCAGCTTACACAGGCTGCAATGGCAGCCCTGCAGTTACAAATTGAGTGGTCTCCCATGGGTGGCATAATACATGCTTCAGCCCATGGGGAACTCCTGGTGCACCTATGCCCTGGGTACCTTAGTACCATATACTAGGGACTGATAAGTGTACACCAGTGTCCAATCTGGGATGTACCCAATACTTACCATACCAATTTAGGGGAGAAAGCACAGAGACGGTGTTCCTGATTAGCAGGATGCCAGTCAGACTAGTCAGAAACAGTATTACATCAAGCAAAACGTGGGGGTAGCCATAAAAGCAGATCCTACTTTCCTACAGGCTTGTTGAGTGTTTCAACAACACTCTTAAGGGCATGATCATGGACCTGTGGGAGCCCCTGAGGCAGAAGTGGGATGTCCTCCTGCCATGCGTGGTTGTGTACCAGGAGGTGCCTCAGAGAGGGTTGGTTTCAGCCCCTTTGAGCTCCTGTATGGGCACCTGATAGGAGGGCCGCTCAGTCTGATTAAGGAGGGGTGGAGTGGGAGCAAGCGCCCAGGAAGGCTCCCCAGGATGTGGTCAGCAACATGCTTGTACTCTTGACCCAGATGAAGTGCTTCTGGAAGCAAGCTAAGACGAAATCTAGAAGCCAGCCAGGAGGTAATGAAACAACTGTCTGACCAGAAGGCCACTCTGGTCATAAAGTGCGGGTGATGGGGCCTGTGGAGCCCAAGGCCCTAGAAGACCATTGGTCTGCGCCCTATGAGATGAAAGAGTGCAAGACTGATGTTACCAAACTGGTGGACCTCCAGACTCCTAGGAACCCTTTAAGGGTTTTGCATGTCAATCGCCTGAAACCCCAGTTTAAGATGTCTGAGATAACCATGCTCCTGGTCACAGATGATGGGGTAAAAGAGGAAAGTGAACTTCTCCCCGACCTCCTTTCTTCCAAGGGAGCAGGATGGGTCAGAGGAGGGTGTCAGCTCTCCCCTACACTGACCCTAGACAAATAGAGAGACTGCCGCCAGTTTGACTCTTTATTCTCCCTTATGCCAGAAATCACTACATGGTACCCCCATGACACTGACACGAGGGACAGCACACTGGTGAAGAGTAACATATACTGGTTTGCTGACAAGGTGAGAGCCAGCATTAAGAAGGAGGTCTCCAAGATGCTGGAGTTAGGGGTTATTGACCCCACAAACAGCCCTTGGTCTAGCCCAGTGGTGCTGGTCCCCAAGGCTGCCCCTCCAGGTGCCACGCCAAACTTAGGTCCTATGAGGATTACCGGGGGCTCAATGCAGTCATCAAGACTGACCTATACCCCATCCCCAGAGCTGATGAGCTCATAGATAGGATAGGAGCTGCCAAGTTCCTCAGCACGTTTGATTTAGCATCTGGATATTGGCAGATTGTCTTGACCAGGGGGCCAAAGAGAGGTATGCATTCTCTACTCCAGAAGGGTACTTCCAGTTCCAGGTAATGCCCTTTGGTTTGAAGAATTCCCCTGCCAGCTTCCAGAGGTTGGTAAACCTGGTCCTGGCTGGGCTGGAGAACTTCAGTGCTGCCTATCTAGACAACATTGCGGTCTTCAGTTCTAGCTGGTAGGATCACTTGTGCCACCGCAGAGTAGTGCTTCAATCTCTGCAGAGTGTAGGCCTGACTATTAAGGCCAGTAAGTGCCAGATAAGGAAGGGTTCAGTGGTCTACTGGGGTCACCAAGTGGGAGGAGGCAAGCTGCAGCCCCTCTGGGGCAAGATTGAAACCATTCTGGTTTGGGAGCCCTCCAAGATCCAGACAAAAGCAGACTCGCAAGAAGCAGCCATGTCAGGTGATCTGGACAGAGGCGTGCCAGAATGCTTTTGACACCCTGACCGGAAAGTCCCTGACTTCCCCCAAGAATTCATTGTGCACAGATGCCTCAGAGCATGGCATGGGGCCGTGCTCTCACAGCTAAATGAAGAGGGTTTGGATCAACCTGTAGCCTTCATCAGTAGGAGGTTACTTCCCCGGAAACAGAGGTGGAATCAAATAGAACGAGAAGCCTTTGCAGTGGTCTGGGCACTGAAGAAGTTGATACATGTTTAGGACTCACTTCCGGGTTCAGTTGGCCACCGAACCCTCAGATGGCGAATGCAAATGAGGGGTGAGAATCCTTAACTGTTAAGGTGGACCATCTCCCTAGAGGGAATGGACTTTATGGTGACCTGGCAAAATAAACCTTTTGCCACGTCTAAATATTCCTTTTTACCACTTATAAGTCACCCCTAAGGTAGGCCCTGAAGGTTCACAGAGCAGGGTGCATGGTATTTATAAAATAGGACTTGTGTACATAAGTTTTACACTGACCGTGAAAAACTCCTAAAGTCATTTTTTACTGTTAAAAGGCTTTCTCTCCCACATGGACTAACACTGGGCTACCTTACTACACATAATATGTGACAACTTTCAGTTTGGGACCAGATAGAGAAATGCTACTTTCACTCAAATGAATTCTAATTTAAAATCCGCTTTAATGGTAAAGTTGGATTTTAAGTTACTATTCTGAAAATGCCACTTTTGAAAAGCTGGCATTTTTCTACCTTAAACCAAATGTGCCGTTCTGCCAGTGCCTAGGGTCACATGACTGTTAATGGCTCCCCTATAGTTATTGTGTATTCCTGTGTGACATGGGGACAAAAGGGCCTTGGGTGTGGGGGCAGGGTGTTTCTCTCCTGAGCAGGATGTCCTGGGGGTTGTACTCATACCTTCCAGAGCTTCAAGAGGTAACCTCAAGACTTGCACTCCCCCTTACTGCTACTGAGAAATGCAGCTCATACCTAAGCATGCATGCCCTTTGGTACCCTACACAGTTTGAAGCCAAACCCAGAAAAGGGGGACAGTTAGACAAAAGGGGTATCCCTGCACCCACAGACTATCACTGGGGATTAAAGTGGCACCTTAAGAGCCTCTCACCAGAACATCCCTGGACCCGTGGAAGATTCCTAAGAAGTACTACCTTGCTGTCTGAAGGGAAATTGGACCTGCTTGCCTTGAACGCAGGCTCCCCAAAAGTGACTCCAAGGGTCAGTGGGCTAATCTTCTGTTTGAGCTACAGACACAACAAGCTTTCAGAGGCCTAATTGCAACTGACCAGCACCAACTGGACCTGCATGAGCCCTTTTGGAGTGAGTTCTGATCCCCAAGTGCTGCTCCTCGTGTCCTGGACCCTTGGCTGGCATCAGAGTGTACTACTCCTGAGCTCAAGGTGAAAATAAAGAAGTTTTCAGTTCCTAGCGACCACAAAGCAGCCTCTTCATGCCGAACAATGACACTCCATGACATCAGCCAATAAGAATCGCCAACGCGAAGCTAGAACGACAACCGACTCTTCGTGCCACACCTGCGTCAAGGGTTACAAAGGCAGCACCAGAGTCCACAAGAGGCAAGACAGGCGTTTTGCAGGTGCAACCTCTGGCGACCCCTAAATGGCTAAAAATATACAAATCGTTTCCAAGGAGCAAACGGTGATTGCTAAATACAACAGTTTTTTATATATCAAAGCTGCATGCATTTCCTGAATGTAATAAAAAAGGATTATTGTTTTCAAAATGTAATAGAAAATTTTATTAAAATTCAAATTTCCCTGCACAATTATTTCATAATATTAAACTAGATCTCATCCAAAAAGATTAATTTGCACAAAACTATTACATCCTAACTGATATTATTGGTTTACCTTCACTACACTCCTCAGCCTGCTTGCTATTAAACATTATAACAGTACCCAAATAGTTGTCTTCATCTTTGATGCATATTTCAGCTACAGTAAGTTAGTGAACTTTATTCAGATGGTTCTGCTCAGTGACAGACCACTAGTACATACATGTTAAGACTGTTTTGATTTAACTAGTATACAAGGTAGATTATTGGTATGTAAAAAGCCATTAAATGGGACATGCCATGTAATCACTTCTTACCAAAGAGATAACTTGAGAATAAATGGAAAGCAAGATGAAAGATTTTGGTGAAAAAACAATGTTCATCTTATGTTGCATCATTAATGTTCAATTTGTTTTCTGCATCCCAGGTAAGAACAACAATTCAATCACAAAACCAGACAAATCCATGAGAGCTGATCCCTCAATCTACCACTTGCAGTAATCAGAGGGGGCTGTTGTTCTGGTGAAGCCTTGCCAGCCACTTGAACTAGTTGTGCAATCAAACGAGATAAGGGCCAACCTGCAGAAGAGCATAAGGAAGTAATTTAATTTAAACTTGAGAACTCCTCAGTAGGAGGAGGCGACCTGGGTAATATGTTTTGATGTCTGATCAGATATGTCCAAAACGCCATATAAGCAGTACTTGACATTGAGCCAGGTAGACGGTCACAGTTGGGATAGATTCACGAGGCAGAAGGTATTGGGCATGCTATTGTATGGGAGAAGCGCTACATAAGTCAGATTTTATAATAGAGAATGTTTAAAAAAAAACCTCCTCTGTCATTTCAGGTTCGTACACACATGCAGACAAACAAATCAAATCATACCTGCACTTGTCTGAAGATTCCTGGATTGTATTCATCCAAATGTTTTACATGCCAAACAAGGAAGGTACCATCAACAGGGTGTATTGTAAAAAGCATGTCAGCATTCCTATTCCATTCCGTTAGAAGAGATTCCATTTTTTGATCTAACAAAACTGTTGGAAGCGGTTTATCAGTGTACTCAGGTAAAGACTCTTTGTCACTCCCTTCTCTTTCCTCTTCTTCTTCTCCTTCTTCCTCATGTTGTGAGGAACTTAGTTCTGAATCTTTATCCAAGGGAACTTCTGAAGCAGACATGTAAAATTACTGAACATTAAAACAGTCATTAACAAGCAAAATCAATATTTCTATTATTTGTGATACCTGGATAACTTTCTAAGTGTTAATTAACAGACACCGTTCACCCTAGCACATATTATGTAAAGTACTATTTTAAATACAATTAACAAGAAGTGAAACCACTAAAGCAAAAAGCTAATATTTCAAAACACGTTTCTTTTGCTGTAATAATGCAGTTTGATTAACTGTATACAGATGTTTCTAGAAGGTTGTGAACCGATTATGTTAAACACAAAGTAAGATGTGGTAATTTCAAGCGCTATCCTTTTCTCCCACTTCTTAATCTCCTCTTTCTAAGAGTTGCACTCATGTCCTCTTTGAGCTTATTTATATGAAAAGGATGGATGAAAGGAAGGCTCTGCAGAGCTGCACAAAAACACAAGGCAAAGATAGTAGTAGGATTCAGAAACAAGCAGCTGCCATTCAGACATTCCCTAGCAATTTAGACAGCCTAGAAAGCGGGCTGATTTTACAAAAAAGGCTGGAAGATAGAATTATAGAGAGGGCACCCTTGTGCCAAATGTTTTTTACTTGATGATTTCTCCATAGCTTCTGTCATTTTGGTAGCAGTGTCTGTCTTCTAATATCGGTTTAACTATTGATCCAATACCATTGCATCAAATAAACTGAGATATGTAGGGGCGGATGTCTGGACCAAACGGTCTTGCTGAGGTGACGAAATAAACACATCAAGAAAAGCTTTGGGCACATCAGAATATAGATAGCTTGCTCACATTTAGTTTGTAATGAAGATTTTCAACACACAGTAATACATTTGAGAATATCTTCAATATATGCCCAATGAACAAGTAACTTACCTTCGGTAACTATACATCTGTGAGAGATATATATTAATTATGGATTCCTTACCTTAGAATTACCCCCAGGCGTCAGTCTGGATCTGGAGAATTTTTCTTCAGCAGCACCCCTGCACGTCGGTAGGTGGCGTCGGTCGACTCTGCATTCGTCGATGGCGTCGTGATCGCCGGAATGACGTTGTGGTATCTACTTAGACGCCGCCCCTGCGCGTTGTCAGTTCTTTACACGACATTCCACGCCAGAAGCGCAGAGCCATGCAAGACACTGACCACTGGTGCACAAAACTAGGGCCCCGAGATGGAGTCCCTTACTGTAGAAATCAGTACGCAGAACGGGGAGGATGGGTGGGGCAGTAAGGAATCCATAACTAATATATGTCTCTTACAGATATATCGTTACCGAAGGTAAGTAACTTGTTCATCTGAAAGAGACTAAGTTATGGATTCCTTACCTTAGACTAGATACCCCAGCAATACCAACCCTGGAGGTGGGTCTGCAAACCAAGTTCACACCAGAAAGTCCTGAAGAACGGAGCGGCCAAAGAAGCAGTCTCTCCAGACTTGGCTGTCCAGGCAGTAATGTTTAGTGAACGTGTGCAACGAAGCCCACGTAGCTGCTTGGCAGATGTCATGAAGAGGGACTCCACGTCCCAAAGCAGTAGTGGCTGACGTCGCCCTGGTGGAGTGGGCGCACAACCCTACTGAAGGTTCCTTTTTCGCCAAGGAATAAAACATTTTAATGCAAAGAACGACCCATCGAGAGATGGTCAGTTTTTGCACAGCCCGACCTTTCTTGGCGCCCACATAGACAACAAAGAGCTGATCATCCACCCGGAATTGTTTTGTGCGATCCAGATTAACTGAAAGCGCACATTTTGGATCCAGACGGTGGAGCCTCCCCTCCTCTTTAGAAGAATGCGGTAAGAAGGTGGGCAAAGTGATGGTCTGCCCTATGTGGAAAGAGGTAACCACTTTGGGAAGAAAAGAAGGTCGAGTTCAAAGGACAACCTTGTCCGGATGAACAGCAAGGAAAGGAGGTTTAGAAGAAAGAGTCTGAAGCTCACTCACCCTGTGAGCAGAGGTGATGGCAACCAGAACTGAGAGGACAATTATGTAATGGCTCGAAAGGAGCACAAATAAGGTACGTTAGAACCCGATTCAAGTCCCATTGGGGCATTACGAAAGGAATAGGAGGTAAGAGATGAGTAATGCCCTTAAGAAATCTATTTACAATAGGGGACTTGAAAAGAGAAGACTGATCAGGAAGCCGAAGAAAGGCCGAAATGGCCGAAAGATAGTCTTTGAGGGTGCCCAGAGCAGAGCCCTGCTGGGCCAAAGAAAGAATGAAGAGGAGAACCTCTGATAGAGGGGCAGAAAGGGGATCCACAGCCTTTGCTGTGCACCATGCCACAAATTTGTTCCATCTACAGCCATATATCGTTTTAGTGGAGGGACGCCTGGCTGCGAAGATTACATTACAGACTTCCGGAGGAAGGTCTAAAGCCGTCAACTGTCGCCGCTCCATCTCCATGCAAGGAGGTGGAGGCTGGACAGGTTTGGGTGGAGGACCACCCCCTGTTGCTGCGACAGAAGATCCTCCCGAAGAGGCAGTCTGATCGGAGGATCGATGGCCATGTGTAATAGCTCAGGATACCAGACTCTTCGTGTCAAATCTGGAGCCACAAGAATGATTTGGGCCTGGTCACGCTTGATCTTCTTCAGCACTCTGGGCAGTAGTAGTATAGGCAGAAAGGCGTATAGAAGACCGCAACTCCACTCGCGACGAAAAGCGTCGCCGAGCGAGTGCCGCCTTGGAAATTCCAACGTGCAGAACTGCTGACATTGCGTGTTCTCTTCGGTGGTGAATAGATCTAACCAAGGCTCTCCCCACTGCTGAAAGAGACCTTGCACCACCTCCGAGTGAAGACGCCATTCGTGATCCATCATGCACCTGCGGCTGAGTTCGTCCTCCCTGGTGTTCAGGGAACCTGCCAGATATTGAACCACCAGGGACATGCCCTGATGTTCCAGCCATGTCCAAAGGCGAATAGCCTCTTGACATAGGGTCCACGACCCCACCCCGCCCTGTTTGTTGCAGTACCATATGGCGGTGGTGTTGTCCGTTAACACCTGCACTACTCTTCCCCGAACAGAGGGAAGGGGTGCCTTCAGTGCAAGACGAATCGCCCAGAGCTCCAGAAGGTTGATGTGGAGCACGGACTCCGCCAGAGACCAGAGGCCTCTGATCTCTGCCTCCCCCATATAGCCGCCCCCCCCCAGAAGTGATGCATCCGTCACCACTGTGAACCTTGGTTGGGAAAGGAGAGGGGTCTATCGTTGCCTCAATCCTGGTTCGTTAGCCACCACTGCAATTGGTGTGCAGTGCCCTCCGAGATCTGGACGCAATCAGAAAGATTCCCCTGATGCTGTGCCCACTGGAACTTCAGGTCCCACTGCAGAGCCCGCATATGCCACCTGGCATAGTCCACCAGCAGGATGCAGGAGGCCATGAGGCCCAGCAGCTGCAGGGTCATTCTGACCGAAACCCGGGATAGAGGCTGAAAGATCGGAATCATAGCCTGAATATCCCGGACTCGCTGCTCGGGAGGAAAGGCCCGAAACTGCGCTGTATCCAGAGCCGCCCGATGAAAAGGAGCTTCTGAGAGGGAATCAGGTGTGACTTCGGCATGTTGATAGTGAACCCCAGCGAATGCAGGAGGTCCGCCGTAGTCTGGAGGTGGGAGACGACAACCTTGGGCGAACTCGCCTTCAACAGCCAGTCGTCGAGATAGGGGAAGACTGGAACCCCTGATGTGCGCAGATGAGCTGCGACCACCACCATCACTTTCGTGAACACCCGAGGGGCCCTGGTAAGGCCAAAGGGTTGCATGATGAACTGAAAATGCTCGTGGCCTACCATGAACCGTAGGTAACGCCGGTGGGCAGGCAGGATGGGGATGTGAAAATAAGTGTCCTACAAGTCCACCGCTACATCCAGTCCCCAGGGTTGAGGGCAGACAAGACCTGAGCCAGTGTCAACATCTTGAACTTCTCCTTTCGGAGGAAGCGGTTGACGTCCCTGAGATCCAAGACAGGACGCAGGCCTTTGTCCTTCTTGGGTATCAGGAAGTAGAGGGAATAACAACCACAACTTACTACTGGCACAGGGCCTCGCTCGATGGCTCCCTTGGCCAAGAGAGCCGCAACTTCCTGACGGAGAAGGACCAAGTGATCCTCCGACATGTGATGGAAGGCAGGTGGCATGGAGGGAGGGGTAGTCTCGAAAGGGGAGGGGGAGGAGGGGGGGGAGTAGCCCCTACGGACTATCTGCAAAATCCAACTGTCCGAAGTGATGTTGAGCCAGTGGGGGAGGTGATGGCGAATCCTGCCGCCCACTGGCAACTGGTGGCCCTGAAAAGTCGGACTAGGAGGGTTTGGAGGCTGCTGCAGAGGGGGCGCTGGGGGAGTGGGCCACCCGCTGGCCCCCAGACCCACGACGCTGGGTCCCACGTACCCGGCCGCGCAGAGGCTGGACAGCTTGCACAGGCCTGTGGCTCTGGGCTGAACGTGGCATGGCACCCCTTCCGTAGCCACGAAAGGGGCGAAAAGCAGACTGCGCGGGGCGAGAGGTGGTAGCGATCTGGCCGTGTTAAAGATTGCAGGAATCGCTGTTAGCATGAGCTGAAAGCCATTTTGTACTTGGCAGCCATTTTAGTTAGCCATGTGCTCGCCATGTGCTTTCTCCCTCTTCCAGAGTCTTGCACATGCTCAGAGAAGCCTAGCTGGTAGAATGCACCTGCTCCTAGTATAGAACTGTCAGGCTATTCTTACTCATGTAAGCAGTTTAGTCTCCCTCCCACTTTGTGGAGCAAGCAAATTTTGTATACCCATATTAGTCAATAAGCATGCTTGTATGTGCTAGGACCTCCCTTGATTTTATGCTGACTATATAACAAATGCATATATAAGGACCCTGTTCTCTGCACTCATTAGAATGCCTCCTACAGTGGCTCTACGGGTACCGTAAGATGCAATCTCCCTCATCTGAGGTTAATAAAACATGTTTTTTGATATTACAGCTTCTGTGCCAATCTCTTCCTTGTTGGTCTTAAGGACCAGATGTATCAGTGAACCCCTAAGAAGGTTTTTATTTCTACAAATGGCGCCCGAAAGTGGACCTCATCAGTGCAGCGGCTATCCAAGGGAGTGGTCTTGAAGGGAGACAGGAATCTACTGAGGAGTACAGGACAGGAATCTACTGAGGAGGTACCCTGCGCACGGAGATTGTTTGTCTTCCAGCCCAGTATATTTCTGGTCTTCCTGATCTGATCCTCCAAGTGTTTGCCGCTCCTGACTGAGAACTTCTTTGGCGTGAGTATTTTAAAACGACCGTTAGGTCACTCAGAACTTGGCAGTTGGAATCTGGACACCATTTGATTGGTAGGAGCCGTTTTGCGGCACTTGCTGTTGGTTTGATGCCTTTGATTGGTAAGGTAGTTTTAGTAACACTTACTGTGGCTTTGTTTGTATGATTGGCCAATTTTGGAATTTGTTTTGTAAGTTATATATGCATTGCAATTCATATAGGCAGGTAATGAGGAGATTTTTCTCTAACTTTGAAAACTTGAACGGCACACATTGTGTTAAGTGTCACTTGGAGTATAATATTATATATGCTATAATATTTTTGGCATGCCTGCTTCTAGCACACTTTTGTTGAAAGTGTTGCTGTCTTGGAGGTACCGATATGGATTTAGTAAGTACTTAGTTGACTCCTCAGAGGGGATACCTAAATAGGTTCACGTATAGTAAAAAGATATTTCTTCCTTGGTGACTAAGTACCCCATGGAACTAAATATGTACATAAAACGGATCCGGATCTGCGCACTTAGTAACATTCATAAGTGGTGATATGCAGAGCGCTTTTTGAGTGTTCTACCAGCCAAAACTGGCGAATTTGGTGTATTTTGGCTTCTTGACCATGGAACAGTTTTTTGGGCTACTTTTGAGAGCTCTTCTTGTAAATATGACTTACAATTAGTATTTACAAATAGGTTGGTCTTGCGTACACTTTGTAAGCAGTCCTAAGTGTTGATTTGTGGGTTAAATGTGTGTTTAAATGTCTATGTGGGGTTTGTGGTTTGACATTGGTAATACTTGTGTGAGTACTCTTTGTGAAAGAATGTCTAGCTTTAAGCGCGCTGTGTTGTGTACTCTGCGTGTATGACCCCCCTTCTGTAACTGTCTGAATGAGCTCAATGAGTTTGTTTATGTTTTTTGCTGTCATCATTCTGTTATGCAAAATGTCATTTAGTTACTTACATATTAAATAAAAATCCAGAAATGAATTATATAACATACGCTAAACAGCTGCATGTTACTATTAAATTGACAGAGTAAGACACTGTACATGTGTGCAAATTGCCACAATGCTAAAGATAAAATTTGAATTCATATTCAATAGGATTAAAATAGGCCTCATACAGAGGAATAAAAACGAAATTGTGTGTTTTGTAATCAATAGACTAAAATACATGTTACAGCATTTTCCTTAAATACATTGTATTAGACATTAAAAGGCATGCACATCATATGAGTGAATTTGGTCGTTGCTGAACTAAATACACATTATAGAAAGATAGATTTGACTGCATTGAAATGCCTCAGTTTTTAAATAGACTGTGACATGCTTTTCTTTCAGCACCCGAGAAAAAGCTTTCCAACAGCTGTGTTTAAACTGACTAACTGAAAAGAAACTGTTTGACACAGCAAATGGGGATTTAACTCTGTCAGGGTATTTCAAATAATAAAGGGGTTTTTTCCTGAGAAAGGCGTGAAAATTCGACGCCTGCTGACCAACAACAGCTGCATAAATAGCATATGGCTATTCCTGATCACGGCCACAGACAGGAATGCTGAGTCAGCGAAATTTTAAGTCAGTGTAAAACTGGTATACGGGCCTGCATTATTTTAAAAGTTTCAAAAAAAACAGTTTCATTATTTTGGATAACAGAGAACAAAATTGAAAGTAGGGATTTCCTTTCTTAATGCCTTTTTTCATAAGTACATCTGTGGTTCTGATGTTAAATGATAACTGTCCTTTTAAAAAGTGGCGCAGACTTTTCCTGTTTCAAGTAAGGCTTCTGTGCTTAGGGTTATGAATGAATGCGTTTAAATATGATAGGCTACGAATGAAGCTTGCTTTTCAAATGTGGAATCATCAAAATGGTTGGTTTTGATTAAAAAATGAAAAAATTAATTATATGAAGAAAAATATATTGTTAAACATAAATGCTTTAAATTCGCTTTTTTCATCTTTATAAAGCCTAATCATCATACTGTGAATTCCTAGTATCAAAGTTGAATTTAAGCAGTGCTGTACCGCAATAAGAAGGGAACTTAAATGTGAAATGTCACTTTACCCAGCCGTACAAAACTCATTTTTATAAGGGTATATCTTATACATTTCTGATTTCCCATTCCTGGGCTATCTAGAGAACACTCTGGGGGTTCCTATTATGCAAAAATATTGTAGGATATTCATTTTTAAGTGCCCCTACCACCAAAGTCGAAATTGAGCTAAATTCACAATTTTACAAGCAGTTCTACCACTCAAGGCAGTTTTAACGTGCTCTTAGGCTTCAATAGAAGTATACATATGCAAATATAGAACAAACAGCTGATCTCTGTATTACTAGACTGCACACCACTGTACATAAATGAAAATAAGTATACAGAAGAGCAGACGTTATTATCCTACCTTTAAATTACTGGCAAACGGATCGGACAGGACTGCGTTTTAGCTGTGATTCTCCAGAGTTGCTTTGCATTACGAAAACCGCATGGCAAGCCTTGCACAAACAAAATGAGCAGCTGCTGAACGGGTCAAAGGTCGGAGTTCTGCATTTAGCAACTTAGCAGGGTGAAGGGTAATGTTTGCTGGGACACTTCGACCTTCGAAAGAGTTTTTGAAAGACGAGATGATAGCGCAAAGAGAGGAAGAGAAGCTTTGCTTCCTATTTTTGGCAAACACACGTTTAGCGCAGTCATATGAAACAAAGGAAAACAACCCTCAGTTGAGCATTGATCTGCCAGGTATATAAAATAATGGTTTTAGTTTAAAGAATACTGTTTATGGGCTACGATAAGGAGGAAATGGATTTTAGTTTGCATTCATGCGCCCTCATGTTAATCTAGTACAATTGCTCAAGGAATTGATACATTTGTTCCTGACGCTTTCTACAGTACTCGATGTGCTTGAATCAGAGAATAGCCACTTTCTAAGATATCTCCTACAAGTTTGTTTGTGCCCAGTTGCTACAAATAGGGTTGAAAGTGTTGACAGAAGTAAAACCTGTTTCAGGTTTTCCTACTGTCAAAATGGGGGAAGGAGGCTAGCTCCTCTACAAATTAAGGGTAGGCAAAATTATGTTTTCTCTCTTCTTTTTCTTACTTTTTTTAGTCTGTCTAAGCTGTCTGTGAAATAGCCATGAGACATTTCATTGGCTATTCAGTAATACTGTTTTAAAAATTGTTAGCATTAATAAAATGATAAAATCTATGTTATGTTACTACCCATCCTGTATGAAAGAATGAGTAGAACAGATTGATGTTCCCTTATTTGATCTTTAAGGAGAACTGTATAGTGGCGGTTTCTGTTCAAAAATCTCAGGTGGCAACACTATTATTGTTTATGTTATTCTCATGTTCTATACAGTTTTGCAAGGGCATTGCTAGTTTTTTATTAGCTAGTCTCTGTCAATAAGCTGACAGCCCTTATTAGAGCTGGAGATAGGGTTTTTTTTCCTTTTGAAAATGATGTTGCATAGTCCAGATCGTGAAAAGTACAATGCAGGAAAGACGCTCATGTGATCCTTAGCAAACATTTTGAAGGAAAATATTGTTTTATAGGAGTTTGTTTGTCATAACATGTTCTGCTGGAGAAAATGTACTCACTATGTTGAAGTTTAGCTCTTTTTGCAATAAGAATCCCTGTTAAATTAGCAGTTTTAGATTTTCCTGCTGCGCCTATAACATGAGAGCATGGTCCTAAGCATAACATGTAAGAGAAATGATTTTACAAGTGTCTGCAGTCCTGTACAAGTAATGTAAAATCTATGAGTAAAAGTGTAGAACATTTCCCTTTTCTTGAGGGTTCTTCAGATTGGTAATATAGGAATACACCAATGTAAGTATTTGGAGTATGTCTGTATTGTTTTTCTCTTTTCCTCAGAATTTAGTAAATGAACACAGACTTCCTTGGCTGTTTGGGATTGGGTGATGTATTACTCTTGTCAGTTCACCAAAACGTTCCTTTTATACTTGCCAATAGGTCCAGGGTTTTCTACTCTCAGATAGATGAAGTGGCTCTTGGGTGCCTTGCTAATGTATGGGGCGCCCCAGGACTAAGAGTATTCTGAGACTATCCTCTCTGTTGTTAGATTATTTCTGTGCCTTGTCTAAAGACCTCTTGTTCTGTCCACCAATAGATATTTGCTGCCTTACAACCATTGCCAGAGGGGCCCGGACATCAGATCCAGCCTGGGAGTCAGCACCAGTCCAGCCTACAGTCAAAGTGAAAGGAACCAGCATAGGCGTTGCTGGCAACTAGGACCTCAGTGAAGGCGGAAGCACTGGGACGTGAAGTGTGTACCCCTGCCACTGTCTTGGGCGAAAGACGGGGTTACAAATCAGGATGGAGAAATCTTTGTGTGGATCCAGTTTTTGATGCCCAGCTGAGAGAGTCACAGAACGACAAGGACGGCAAGGAGGCTTTTGCTTGAGGTGACCCCCTTTGAAACAAGGGTTGCTTCAGGCCTTTGAGTCCTGGTCCCAAGTGAATGCAAGTCTACGCCTTTGTTTGTTGATCAAGAGATGCCCGAGCACACTGGGTACAATTTGTGGCCCTAACAAAAGAGCAGTGCGCCAGAGGTGCAATACAGGAGTTAGGGAAGGACTTGAGTTTAGGGTACAGGTGCTGTGCCCTTGGTGCCTGTTAGATTAAAGTGAAGAAAACTGGTGCACTGCCTGAGACACTGGACAGGATCATTGAGGGTATTTGCCCTGGGGGGTGATTGCCCTATCCTGAAAGAAAGACTTTTCCTTCTCCGTGATTCTTGAGTTGCGAGTTGTGCAGCTCCACCGTGGGAACAATAAGAGCCTGCCTGTGAGGCTCAAACGGACACAGGGAGAAGACTCCCTCTGGCTGGTTGGTTCTAGAAATTCCCAAGGACTCTTTTTTTTGTTAGTAATGTACCCCTTTGGTCGTCCCATTTTTTTTGGAGGAGCAGCCCTTTGCGGCTCCTTGTCCTAATTCCTATGGCCCTGTGTGGTCCTCCTGGTCCCCCGGAGCCACAATTGTTTTTGTAATAATATGTCTGATTGCTTTAATATTTTTTAAGAGTAATGTTTATTCTGCACGAGAAAAGTTCATCTGAGCATGTTACTTTACTCTTTCCTTAAGTATATTAATTGATAATTTAGCCCTCATAAAAAATACTGAGAAAGTCTATTGAAAATGTTTTTATTAGGTATGTGCTGTTGGCTATTTTGAAATTGACTTGACGAGCCCCCATCAGAGCCCTGAAACTTAAAATTAGACTAGATGGTTTTGGTATTTGCTTTCTGCTTAGGATTGGAAAATATTGAGATTTCTGTTTGAGATAATAGTTATTATTCTCTCTTGCTACCTGTATGACCCAATGCTCTGTTCACTTTGTACTCCTGCTTATACCTTGTATATACCTGCTTAATGAAATGTTTAGAATGTAAATGCCCACCTAGCATAGGATATTGATGAATTTATGAGAAGAAAATGTGCAAAATATTTTCTATGTCTCTACTAGATCATGGGAATGTCTTTAGCTCATGCTAAAAGGATCATCTGTTAAAGATTGCAGGAATCGCTGTTAGCATGAGCTGAAAGCCATTTTGTACTTGGCAGCCATTTTAGTTAGCCATGTGCTCGCCATGTGCTTTCTCCCTCTTCCAGAGTCTTGCACATGCTCAGAGAAGCCTAGCTGGTAGAATGCACCTGCTCCTAGTATAGAACTGTCAGGCTATTCTTACTCATGTAAGCAGTTTAGTCTCCCTCCCACTTTGTGGAGCAAGCAAATTTTGTATACCCATATTAGTCAATAAGCATGCTTGTATGTGCTAGGACCTCCCCTTGATTTTATGCTGACTATATAACAAATGCATATATAAGGACCCTGTTCTCTGCACTCATTAGAATGCCTCCTACAGTGGCCTGCGGGTACCGTAAGATGCAATCTCCCTCATCTGAGGTTAATAAAACATGTTTTTTGATATTACAGCTTCTGTGCCAATCTCTTCCTTGTTGGTCTTAAGGACCAAATGTATAAGTGAACCCCTAAGAAGGTTTTTATTTCTACAGCCGCAGCCCTGGAATTCTTAAAGCGCTCAAACGCGTTGTCCGCTTTGTCGCCAAACAAGCGACGGCCATCAAAAGGCATGTCCAAAATAGTTGATTGGACATCACCCGAAAAGCCAGTGGACCTCAGCCAGGCGTAGCGTCTCAGGGCTACCGACGTTGAAATCGCCCTGCCTAGCGAGTCGCCGGTGTCCAGCCCATATCGTATGGCGAAGTTCGCTGCATCTCTACCCTCCGCAACTGCATGGGAGAGTACGGCCCAGGCCTCCTCCGGGCACTGTGGCAGCACCTGAGCGACTGTGTCCCACACAGAATGGGTTTAAAGGCCCAAGAGACATGCAGTGTTCACCGACCGCAGTCCTAAGCTGGCGGAAGAAAGCGTCTTCTTCCCAAGGTGATTCAGCTTCTTGGATTCCCTATCAGGTGGAGCAGTAAGGAATGAGCCCTTGGAAGTTGAGGCTTGGACCACCAAGCTCTCGGGGGTAGGGTGTTGGGAGAGGAAAATGGGGTCGCCCGGGGCCGGGCGGTGGCGTCGGGCAATCATCCTGTCCACAGGAGCCCCTGTGCTGGGCTTGGACCAAGTGCCCAGAAGGATAGGCCTCATTGAACAGTAGCAGGGGCTCCGAAGAGGCCGCTGCCGGTTGAAGCACCTCGGTCAGGAGGTTAGTCCTGACCGCCACCGTAGGAAGCTCAAGGTTCAAGGTCTCAGCCGCCCTATGCAACACCACAGCGTAAGAGGCTCCCTCCTCCGTAGCTATGGTAGGGGGAAAAAGCATGCAAAGGTCTGGAGAAGTGTCCAGAACACTGGCCTCACCCAACTTCTCTCTCCAGTCAGGTTCTTCCAACTGGTCTGCCAGAGGGTCCACAGACCCCTCCCAGTCCTCCTCACCCACCTCTGGTTGTCACTCAGGGCGGTATGGAACACCAGGGGAGAACAGAGGTACAAAAGTTCCCGTTGGCGCCGGTACCGACGTTGGCCGACATCGGTCCGGCTCAGTGTCCATGTCCATGTCGAGGGGGAGGCTGGGGTAGACATCGGCTGGGGACACAACCGGCGTCCGAGGGGGCGGAGGTGTCGGCAATGGATTCAGCGCCATAGGAGGGGTCGAGCTCCAGACACCAGAGGCACACTAGATGAGGGTCCGTCACTGACATCAGTTTGTGGCAGGAGCCACAAGGCTTCAGTGGAGGCTGGTGACATTTGAAAGTGGCGGGGCGTAAAATTTGTGTCCTGGAGTGGGCAAATGGTGCATTTTCAAGCAAATTTGAGAAAGCAAGACGGTTAATAAAGCAATTATAAAAGTGTTATTACATTAATAAAGAGATGTCATATAATAACTTGGGTAGCTGCTTCTTCAGTATAACCACAGAAATGCCTGCTAGAACATGTCAACTCAAAGCTGACAAGTTAGCCAAATACAAGCAGAAGCAGATGTCAGACTCTCCCAAAATGCACGTTGTATTACAGACACGCGAGAGAGGGAGGGTAACAGATAGCTATAGAGAGATAAGGGAAGAGGCAGAGAGAGAGAAACCAAGAGGGGGAGGGAGGGAGAAACATTTGGAGGGGGTGTGTGTGCGACTTCTGTGCACTGCAGTCATGGCCATAATGGCCAGAGCGGAGCAGAGCTGCCGACTTTGGTGCCTCTGCTACAGGTGGGTTGACAACTAATGACCGCCATGACACTGACATTGTCCTAAACTGTATTTGTACTCAAACGTATAATTGCTAGTGGGCACCAAACACTTTGGAACATCATAATTTCATAATGAAAGGCTTGTCTAACCTCTTTAGAGAACAGCAGGTGTACTCATCAAAATAGTTCATTTCGACCACAGCTCATTAAAACACAACGTTAAAATAAAATCAGTTTGAAAGCAAAAACAAAACACAATTTAGACATATAATTAAAAAAAGCATTAGCACACTACAACTAAACCTAGTCTGCAATCTATTGTAATAATATACTAACAAAATAGCGGAGCGCGGACTCGTAAAACTCCGCAATTAGTTTATGAATTCGGGAAAAGTAGAAAAGTTATATATTACTTTATATAGTTAAACCACTGGTTTGAGAAAGCTTTAATTATAAGCAGTTAGAGGGCGCGCAACCAAGGTGGCCGCACCCGTGTGAGGTTCTGGCAGCACGGGACTACATATCCGAAATCATCCTGCTTTTACAATCAGCTACTTGTAGTGGTCACTGAAACTTTCAATCGGAGTGCATCTGGGCTCTGAAACTGTGCCTGATTGCAGAGTACTCCCGCGGCACGTCGAGAAACGACTGGCTCTGATCTGCCGCGGTGAGAAGCGTGAGAACAAAAAACAAGGGAACCCTACTCACGGGGAGCCTGGGTAAGTAAGTTAATGGGGAAACATTGGCTCCTGTGGAATAATAATACAGTATTTCTAATGCAATTCTGCACAATGGCAATATACAGGGTTAGTAGGATGTCAAAAAGAAAGCTGGCCACTGACACTGAGGGTATAGTCAATGTGAATTTTTTTTTCGTTTATATAATAAATAAATGAAATAAACAATATATACATAGGGTTTGAGAATCACAATATGATTATACAACAAACAATGATTACAAATAGTGAACGGTGTCCCAGTGAAAAAAACATTGGAACCTAAACTAATAGTGACATAATACGTGAGAAGCGTGGCTGGGCGCCATTGGGCATCAGTGGAGGCCCCGGAGCAAGCCGCTGGGGCGACGCGGGACATCCTGCCTCCTCGCCGGAGAACCGAAGTGCATCCCACTGCTGAGTGCTGGCCGTGACATCTGCCACTTCACGGACGGGCAGCGGCGGCGATCGGAGCGGCGGTGAGTGCTCGCTCCCTCCCTAGCGCGCCAGTGACCACGCGAATGCCGAGCGCGGCCCCCGCGATGTGAGGAAAGCCTGGGGGCTGCCGCACAACTACGAGGGACAGAGACATCAAACTGGGCTGCGGAGCACCGGCGCGGGAGAAGGGGCGCCTGGCGTGCATGGACGCAGCAGAAACATCACCTCGGGGTGGGGAGAGGACTTGCTACAGCGGGGGAGACGGCCTAGCGGCACCCACACTGGACACAGGGAAGGCCTGCCGAACTGAGGTGGCCTAAATGACCAGGCCCAAAATGTACGCTAAGGGCTGCACAGCGGGGCTGAGAACGCCTCCCCCCCCCTTCCCCCCAAAAGAATACGCCTAAAAACTGGAAAGAAATAACTGCCCTTATTACTGGGCAGTGCCTGCACGACTACTGCGCTCACACTGAAGATACCCACCCTCACCTGCAACCGGCCGGGCCTCCCTCCCGCGTTGGAAGAATACGCACACCCGGGACTCACGAAGAGGACCGGTCAGGACACACTCACCTGCCGAAGCAGACTGGAGACACGCAGGCAGGCGACTAAGCACTAGTGACAACCCTTGCGCCCTGGAGGAGGTTGGGTGGCCACTCGGCCCTCGCATCACTTCGCTCGCGGCCTGAATCCCTGTGGCACTACAGGATACCGGACAGAGCTGGATGCACGCACCCTACTAACATAGCAGCCCTCTGCACCACAGCTCCTGCGGCGCCCTCCTACGCCTGCAGGGAGACTCAACGTTACGAGAGCACTCGGCGGACTGACCCCTCTAGGCGCTGCGTGGCCAGGGGCATTTTCGTGACGCATCCACTGACCCCCAAATCTACGGGGACTCCGACAGTGAGAAGGGGACAGGCTGGGGATAAGCGCGATGGGCAAAACGGACCCAAAGCAGCAGAAATTACCCTTTGAAGCCCGCAGAATGCTGCGCCACCAGAGCAACCCCTAACAGCCGCCCACAGGACACCACGTCGAAAGCATGCAGCCCGTCGAGGAAGACATGATAGCACTGCTTGTGACAGTGAAACACAGCCTGGCCTCTATCGAAGCCAAAATGGACAGCATGTGCAACAGGCTAGACTTTATGGCCCAGAAACTTGAAAAGCATGACGCGCGAATCGAGGAAGCAGAGCACAGAATTTCAGATTTGGAGGACACAACTACATCTTCGGGGAAACAGATGGCACAAATGGATAAGCTACTAAAGGTCATAGCAGCTAAGAATGACCTCAAAGCGCGCTCCCGACGCAATAATATCCGTGTTTTGGGAATACCAGAGAGTGCCAACACTGGTAAAATGGAGGAGTATGTAGAGGAGATGCTACAGGAGCTCTTCGGCCCGAGGCCTTCTCGGGTCTGCTGGTGGTGGAGAGGGCACATCGATCTCTGGGACCAAGACCCCCCCCCCCTCCGGAGACCCAGCCAGGCCTATCATAGCCAAACTACTTAACTACAGAGACCGGGATGTGGCACTGAGACTGGCAAGTTCGAAATCACCCCTGACTTACGATGGCCATACTATAGCTCTGTATCCGGATTTTACTATGGCTGTCCAGGAGGCCAGAAAGAAATTAGCGGCGCTGAAACGGAAACTCATCTAGGCACAGATAGACTATGCTATGCTGTATCCTGCACGCTTGCGGATTACCCACCAAGGGAGGCAGCACTTCTACACTAACCCGCAGCAGGTGGTGGACTACCTGCGGAAGGTGAAGAAATCGAGATCGAACCTGGAAGCAGATGACCCGGAAGCAAGACCATCATCTCAGACCTCGGACAATGACTGACTGGACTTCCTGAGAAAGGCGTTGCGACAGTTCAAACCTAGAGGGAAGGACCGCGACACAGTATTTGCCCAGCAGATTGACGACTGCACCTGAACTGCCTCCAAATAGCACGTACCACCTCAAAGTATATGAATGAACAGTATTGCTAATAATGATGTGTAAGCAAGCTATACTGCTTCCCGGGCACCCCGCCCCCTCTGAATTCCACACTACAGAGGAGGGGCAGCGGGTGGACGTGCCCTATGACGCTACCCCACCGGGTGAACCCCACGTTTAAGGTATAGACGTTCATGAAAATGGGTGTACAGAAAGTTCAATTGGGTGGGGTGGGCAGGATTGTCTTTTCACGAGAGGTTGTGGATGTCGATGTGGGAAGGGGTTTGGGTCCGGGGAAAGTTTTGGTTAGACATCTCAGTGCGACACATTGATGCTGTTGGATCCCAGAGCGATGTACAAGATGGGCTTCCTGGCATTCTACACGACACTTTCAAACCTGCTCGCTGCGCAACCATCTGGGAAGAACGCGCCGCTGCTAGGCAGACGATACATGACAAACCCACCTCCACAGATGCATAAACACGGCGTGAACCCCCAGATACGCTTATTGACTTGGAATATCCGGGGACTAGGGTACCCAAGGAAGCGTAGACAGATAATAGCGTACCTAGATAGGCATTCAATACAAATTGCAATGCTCCAGGAAACCCATCTCGACCCCAAGAAGCCACAGAGACTCGCGGCTAGATGGGCGGGTTACAGCTGCTTCGCGTCCTACTCCACCTACTCACGTGGTACTGTCATACTGGTCCACAAAAACACACCATATGTACCCGCGGGAGAGCTGTCGGACCCGCAGGGCCGGTTTAGCCTAATGTGGGGAGCGCTCGCATCTCACTCAGTGACGTTGGTCAGCTGCTATGGCCCTAATATGGACAACCCAGTGTTCTTTGCTACACTTTGGGGAAAGATTGTAGATATAGGGTGTACACATGTACTGTGGGGAGGGGATTTAAATATCACTCTGAACCCCACGCTTGATAGATGCAAACCACACCACTACACCCGCTCCCAGCGCCAAATGGGGGACATTATTGCGGACTGGGGGTTGCTAGATGCCTGGAGATATATGCACCCGGACAGAAGGGAAGGTACCTGCCACTCAGCCGCGCATGAGACTTGGTCGCGCTTAGATTACCGGGTAATCACTAGGGGACTTAGTGTATGGCTGACCAGGGTGGAACATCTAGCACGCACCTACTCTGACCACTCCCCTGTGCTTATGTGTATCTCGCCACTGATTACACACACCCCATACATAAATTGGCACATGAATCCCTCCATGCTCTTGGACACGGCATTCCGAGCAGAGATGGAGCAGGAGATACAAGACTTTTTCCAGCGAAATCTTGGCTCGGTTGAAAATGTAACAACGGTATGGGAGGCATTTAAGGTTATGGTCCGGGGACTGAGTATCGCAAAGGGAGGAGGGGTGCTTCGAGATTTGCGACAGACGCTCACCAGATTAGAGGGCGAACTCAAACACGCCGAAGAAGACATTACGCGATCGCCATCCCCGCAGAATCACGCAGCACTCAGGGAAAAGATCACTGAATACCAAGAAGAAGCAGACAGAGAATGCCGATTCAGAGGAAAATATTTTAAAGCTCGCCGCTATGGGGAGGGAGAGAGGCCAGGGAGGGCACTCGCAGAAACTATCCGGAAGTCCAGATTTTCGGGCTACGTCTTAGAGGTACAAACCCCTGACGGAGGGAGTGTAAAAGGCACATCAGACATTCTCCAAACATTTCAAAGTTTCTACACCACATTATATACGTCGGCCAGACAACAGCCGATATCCCTGCAGCCCTACCTGGAGCCAATTGCCCTAGGATGGTTGGGAGACTCGCAGAGAGAGTTTCTGTGCACAGAGTTTGAACTAGACGAAATCAGAGCTGCAATTATACAGCTTCGATCCGGCAAGGCTCCCGGGCCGGACGGCCTGCCCACTAATTTCTACAAAACCTACATAGGGTGCCTAGCACCAATACTCAAACAAGTCTATGAAGAAGCCCTGGAATTGGGGGAACTGCCGGCATCTATGAGAGAGGCCACCATAATCTCTATAGTTAAACCTGGGAAGCCTGCGGATAAATGCGACTAATACAGACCTCTGTCTATGATTAACTGCGATGTTAAAATACTGGCTAAAATGATCGCAAATCGGCTGAGCCTCCTTATGCAGGCGCTAGTATTACCTGACCAGGCAGGTTTTGTACCAGGGCGCGCCACCTCCCATAATCTGCGCACCCTATTCGCGGCAATGCAGGATATGGATCCTGACCTAGAGGCGTCCGCGATATTTCTCGACGCTACCAAGGCGTTCGACTCGGTAGAATGGGATTACCTGTTTGACATACTGGGGCAAATGGGGATGCCGAAGGGCTTCCTGGCCTGGATACGGCTATTATATACGCGACCACGCGCTAGGGTTGTAATAAACAACGCCAGCTCGCCCTGGATTGAGATCACGAGGGGTACCCGTCAGGGCTGCCCGCTGTCGCCGCAGCTGTTTGCTTTGGCGGTCGAACCCCTGGCAGCCCGACTCAGGCAGTTACACCGTGAATGGGCCCTGGAATATCCCACCAGACATGTATTAGTTTCGCTATATGCGGACGACATTACGCTCTACGTACGAAAACCCCAGATCAGTCTTAATCCCATCTTGCGAGAGTTTATAGCGTTTGGCGACCTATCAGGGATCAGAATAAACTGGAAGAAATCTCAAATGTTTCCGCTTACTGAAGCTGTGCGTCCCTACCCCTTAGATTATCTCATAGAATGGTGCCCTCATGAAGTTAGATATCTCGGAATAACGATAACCAGAGATGGCCCTGAACTCCTACGTGCCAATTACGGCAGGGTGATTGCACACATCACGGAATCCATAGAGAGATGGATAGCATTACCCTTATCCATGGCGGGAAGGATCTCCCTAATGAAAATGGTGATCCTATCCAAGTTATTGTACCTATTTATTAATATCCCCCTCTTGCCGGGGCCCTCCTTTTTCAGAGCTCTTAAAACCCAGATGATACGCCTGGCATGGGGTGGTCGACAACCCAGGCTGAAGTGGGAAACCCTGACACTGCTGCTCACTCAAGGGGGCTTCGAGACCCCAGACTTCGAACTATATTATTTAAGCGCATTACGCGACCTACTGGTTCAACCTCCCCGCCCCCCCCCCCCTCTTCATGCCGCATCTGGCGATAGAACAATACTATATGCAACCCACCCCACTATCTGGCTTTTTAGCAACACAAACGCAGTCGCGAGTGGTGTACTCCTCCACGGTGAAATGCACAGTGACCGCATGGCAGAAACTTGCAAAACGACTGCCGGTAGACATGCTGTACTCTCCACTGCTCCCAGCCATTCGACACCCTGCCCTAGAGGTTACGCGAGAGGCACAGTGTCGCCAACTTCTCAACAAAACAAACAGGGTCACATGGGGTGATCTCTACAAAGACGGCACATTCCTCACCAGGGAACAGTTTTTTGCTAATGGGGAACCTGCACCGATGGAGCTCTTCATGTATATCAGGTTGAGACAGAGTATGAGGGCAGCAACCCCTGCCTACCCGGACGAACCCCCTACAATGGGCCCACTACATAAACTCCTCCAAAATACAAACTTGGCCCATGTCATGTCCCAGATCTACCACGCCACGCAAACAGAGACTGGCTTACACGCGGGGACTGCTAGAGAGCACTGGGAGCAAGAAATAGGAGAACCCCTGGACGTAAAGAAATGGCACTACGGCTGTGAGCAGACAGGCAAAATATCGGCCCATAGTCGACTAAGAATTATACACTATAAATACTTCCAAAGACTTTATTACACCCCCGCAAAGCTGTTGGTTTCATTTATGGGATAGTGATGCCTGCGATAGGTGCGGACAAGAAAAAGCTGATTTTCTGCATTTGGCATGGGAATGCGTTGAGGTCAGACTATACTGGCAGACTGTCTTGGAAACGGTAGGGCGCATGACCATGCTCACAATTGCACGGACACCTGTAGTCGCACTCCTAGGATACACGGCGGACAAACCCCAACATACCGAAGGTTCGTGGCACTGAGCCTCTTATTGGCTAAGCGAAGAGTGGCATGTAGATGGGGTAGAAGAAGGGCGCCTAAATTTAAGGACTGGTTCAGGGACCCACTTATATGGCAAGAACAGACACTGACATACGCAGAGCTGCTACCTATGGCTTCGAGGCCTAGAGATATATGGGACCCGCTACGTACATACCTACTTACACACCCAGAGGCGGCCGGAGACGTAGAAAGGCCCCCTACCGCCGGCGACCAGGCCAGGCGGACCCAGTGATGCCACCCCTGGAATAACTCTCCTTAAAACACACGTTAATCTCCTCCTCTTCCCCCCTCGCAAACACAGGCTAACGCCACCAAAGCGCGCTCTCCCTGAGGCTTGCAGACAGAAGGCGATAGGCGCAGACTTCCCTAGACTACATATCTATTCAAGTGCGGAGCGGCCTTGTCCCGTCATTACACATATGCAGAGCAGATTCTCTATAAATAATAGATTCATTAACACAGCAGGATCGGATTGATAATTGCTTAAAAATGCCAATGTTCACAGAACTCTTTGAAATGTGATTGTAGTGCATTGATGTGTTGTACTGTACCGAGGAAAACGTTAATAAAAAATAAACTTTAAAAAAAAAAAACAAGGAGCTCCTGATAATTGTATACATTCCTTATTTTGAGTAGATATCATTTGAATCATTTCAAAAGTTTGGGAAGTGTAGACACAACTGCTCTGTGAAGTTTAAAAAAATCTCTCACACTTTTTGATGTAAGATGTTTTAGGCCACATTCTTTATAAAAAGAATTCAAACTAAAAAAAAAAAAAAAAAAGATTTTAGATGTAAATGTTAGCATCAATTTTACTTTTTACTTTGTGTGTGTGCCTGTGTGTGTTTTTACTAACTGTACATTTGTGAATGTTGCCAAGGCTGTGTTATTTATACGCAACTGGAGACAACAACAACAACTGAGCACATCTTAATGGGCTTTCACTAGGAACTTCGTGAGTAGAAATGCATTTATTTTCTACACAGTTACATGTCAGACGGAGCTCAGCTCTCCTGAGTGCGCCTCCCTGGAGTGCAGTCTGTGGCAGACACTCAAATGTTTCTGAAGGGAGGTGCGTGGCAGGGCCTAACATTTCCGAGTGTCTGCACCAGACCAGTCAGTCTGCATTTCTGCTTTATAAAAATTAACACTCTCTGAAGTGCAGAGTCACTCTGCATTTCAAAGAGTGTTAATGTTTATTATAGCGGGAACACAATGGTTCAAGAAGACAAGAGCTATGGGCGTCTGGCTGGCTTGGTCAACGAGCACTGGCTGGCAGTCCTGCATGAGCGTGTGGCCTTCGCAAAGTCCATAATAATCGTACGTCGTACGAAAATACTTTTTTGCTAGGCAGGCACCGGCACAGCTGCTGGCCGGGGAGATTAAGATTTTATTTTATTAAAACGTGAGGCTGCAAACAAAGATCACTGATTTGCCAATTGACTGGCTGCCGCATTATTAATATATTTAGACCAGCAACAAACAGGACAGGTCGAACCTGGTTTCCTCAGGTGAAACTGCCAGCCAGGTTTGAGTCTCGGCATTGATGGCTCAACATTTTATCGTACGACGTAGTGTGCAGCAGGGTTCATTCACGGCCCACGAACCCTGCTGCACACTATGTCGCACGAAAAAATGTTGAGCCATCAGAATCATGGCCGTATGCTGACCACAGCACAGCTGAGCTGCCGACTTTGGAGGCACCAAACTCGGCAGCTCTGCTCGGATGACCATTGCCTCGGCCAGGACTGCAGTGCACACAGTACACACCAGCTTGTCGCACTCGCATCAACATGTGATATAGCAGGATATAACAACAAAAAGAAACATAAATAATACTAACCCACTCGTGACTCGTCTCAGAGTAGGTCATACTTTCACATTCACATTGCCCAGGTGACAGGTGCCTGCAGGCTGCTGCTGTCAAAGTAGTGACGGTAGTGTGCGCGAGGCCGCCTCAGGCCTGCCGGCGCAACGAGGTCAGGAGGAGCTCAGCTCTCCTGAGTGCGCCTCCTGACTTTCTCTCCACTCCTTTCCGTGGGCAATCCGCAATGGGCATGGCGTGCACGCTGCATGAAGATGGTAGGGGGAGAGAGCAGTCCAGAGAGAGGCTGAGCTAGGGGGGAAGCAAATAACCAATCACTGCACAGCTTTACAATAAAGCCATTTGGTGATTGGTGAATATGTCTCCATACTCCGAGCCATGCCCAGTCGGCTCTGCGTTCTCTGCCTAGAGATGCAGATGAGATGCTGAAGCAGCCAATCCAGGCGCTGATAAGCAGCGCTCAGATTGGCCTGGGGCAGGACTACTCGCAGCTCCTTCGGAGACCGGGGGAATGCAGCTTGATCCCCACAGCTCCTTCATTTTACAGGCAGAGAATTCTACAATTGCGCATGTCGTGCTGGCCAGGGAAAGGCACCTGGCCAACCCAACAAGCGCATTGCTGCCTGCTTCCCTCTGGCTTAGTCCGACTAATCCCACCCCCTAAGCCTGCTGCCGGCTACGTGACACATGATGTAATGCCCGCGGGCTGCGGCATTTTTTAAAGTAAGTAGTGAGCAGTTGAGTGACTGCAAGTAATGTTCCCTGACAACTGCATGGGCCCTGGGGCAAAATCAGTGGGGCAACGCCTAAACGCTCCTATGAAGGAGCCGCCACTGCAAGGCTTGAAGCAGGTCCGCCGATGTGACATCCCTGTGCACCGGGAGTCGAACGACTCGAAAAAGATGTCGACAAAAGTAAAAAAAAGACAGTCAAAAAGTGACTAGAGGTACCGCTCTCTCCGGATCTGTGCTGGCTGGCGCGGAAAAAGAAAGAACTGACGTCAGCGCGCAGGGGCGGTGTCTAAGTAGATACCGCGACGTCATTCCGGTGATCACGACGTCAACGACGAGCGCGGAGTCGACCGACGCCATCTACCGACGCGCAGGGGTACTGCTGAAGAAAAATTCTCCGGATCCAGTCTGACGCCTGGGGGTAATTCTAAGGTAAGGAATCCATAACTAATAGTCTCTTTCAGATATGAAAAAACGTATTAGAAGTGTCGGGACTCCAGGCCTATCTCTAAAATGCTCTCCTGCTTCTAATTCTGAACGCAGAAGCTGACTGCACATCCAAACACGCCTCTTATCTGCATCAACATGCGCTTGGAAAAATGTCTGTACTTTCAATAGAAATAACTGATTCATGGGTCTACCATTGTGAGACTCCTTCTCATGAGAGCTGAAGCATAAGGGAACATTTCTACAGAAAATAACTAAATCAGATATTACTATTGCCATGTAAGCAAATATCTGTCCATTGTTGGCTACGTCATTTTCCGCCAGGTTCCATAACAAAACCTTGTCCTGCTTAAGAATTTCCAAGATACTTTCTTATTTTACAGACATTCTTTTATTTCTCATTGTAGGAAAGTAGGGTCTGCTTTCATGGTTACCCCCACTTTTTGCTTGGTGTCAGTATGTTTTTGACCACTCTGACTGGGATCCTGCTAATCAGGACCCCAGTCACTGTGTATTCTCCCGAAATTGACCATGCTAAGCAAGTACTGTTGTACATCCACAACTGGCTACTGGTGTACACTTATAAATCCCTAGTATATGGTACTAAGGTACCCAGGGCATAGGTACACCAGGGGTCTCCCATGGCCTGCAGCATGTATAGTGCCACCCATGGGAGCCCACTCAAACTGTGGCTACATGCCTGCCATTGCAGCCTGTTTGAGTTGGTGCTTGCACCTCTCACAACAGATATAAGTTTCCTTATATTCGAGGTCACTACACTTAAAACCTGTAAGTCACCCCAATGGCAGGCTCTTAAATCCTGAGGGCAGGGTGCTTGGTTAGGAGTGTGAGGGTGCCCCTTCATGAGCAGGACACCACTACAAACCCCGGAGCCGATTCTTCAGGCTTTGTAAGTGTGGTCAGCCATTTTGATACATATAGTAGACATCAGTCATTACGAAATGTCTAACTATATAGTGGCTGCACCGAACCTGGTATCAAACATGTTGGAATCATACCCCAACACCGATTCCAGTGTTGGAAGTATGATCCCATGTACTGGGGGGCACCCTTGGGGTACCCCACTGTGCTCCCGGTAATAGCCTTTCAGGGTCTGACAGAAAGCTAATGCTGCTGCCGACCACAGATACGATTCTGCCCTCCTGCTCCTGAGCCAAGCTCGAGCAGGGGAAGGTAGAACAATAGGTTTCCTGTCACAGGGAGATGAGGACTTAGTGTATTGGGCTGGGGAGGGGGTGCTGGCCAGCACCACCAAACTGCTTTGAATGGCACATTTGGTGCCCTCCTTGCATACTCCAGTTTGAACCAGTTCAGGTGAGCCCTTGGCTCCTGCGCGAAACTGGACAAAGAACATGGGAGTATCCTCCCCTCTGTCCAGCCCCTCCTCTGGGAGGGACCCTTGAGTTGTTCCAACAGTTCCTTTAGGGTACTTAAGGACTTACCTGTGGGTGGGTCCTCAGATTCGTCATGGGACAAGACTCAATACTGAAACCACATCACTTTGACAGTCTGGACCCTTGGACTATGCCTGGAACCGAGACTGCATGAAGAAAGACTACTGCTGCTCCTGGTTTCGCTGTTCTGCAAGTCTTCGTCTGTATCTGTGCTTCTTTCAGGATCTTCACCAGACCTGTGGGCATCAAGGACACCCGAAGTAATCTCCCTTGGAGTGAAGGAGTCACTCCCCTGCATCTGCAGGCACTGCAACAAAGCTGACCGGTCTAGTGCTCCTGACATCCGATGGACTTCGAAAGGCTCAGCAACACAGGCGGTGGTTCTGCAAGTCCCTCGTGGCCTGACCTGTCCTCTCTGCAATTTTGAAGCCATTATTCCTCGTCGGAACAGCTTTGACCGAACCCCTGTGCACCACGTAGACTTACCGTTGCCAAGGCTTCTTGGCTCTGCACTCCAGAGATCTTCGGGCTACAAGAAGCTCCAGCTACCAGCATCTCTTCCTGCCAAGAACAGCGTCCTCACCGCATCCTCTGCTCTGTGGGCCTTCCTTCTTCGTGAGCTGCTCAAGATCCTCTTGCGACTCCTGTGCCTACGGCCTGTGGGTCCTCCTGAAGATCTTCTGCTCCACTGGCCTCCCCTGCTTGCTCTGGGCCTGCTCTGACTCTCCTGCTTGTGGTGAGTCCCTTGGGCCTTGCTGGTCCCAATGTTGCTCCTTCTTCGTTCTCCACTGCAGTTGCAACTGCCAAGGCTTGTTAGTGCTCCCGCCGGACACCGACCTCCTGGTTCTCGACTTCCGAAAAGGGACAGCTTGTGCATGGCTCCTGGTCTTCCTCAGCATCACCTGGTCCTCACAGTAGCAGCGACAAGGTCACGTCAACACTTCTGAACCGTCCGACATCGGTGGCCACTGCTCTTCCGTGCCTCCTGGTCACCTCTGAGTGGCATATACTCTGTCCTCTATGCTTTCAGGTTCTTGACTTCAAGAATCCGCCCTGGATTCCACTGGACCCTTGCACAGTCTTCTCCAGCGGCATCTTTTCTGAAGTCCTCGATTGTGATCTAAGGCGTTTCCGGCGTCACTTCGCACCTATGCACCCGGCTTCCCTGGTGTAGGTATCCTGGTTCCTGGGGTATCCACTGGTGGAGTGACTCACCAACCTTTTGTCTTTAACATGGTTTTTCAGGGTCCACTGGATGGGTCCTTCTTAAAAACCGTAACTTCCCTGTTGGGCACACTGCTGAGTTTCCACTCTGCACAAAGCCTCCGTGGGGTTCCTGGGTACTTACCTTGGGTGGCTACTTGTGTTCCCAGCTCCACTGAGTCTCCTGGTATAAGTCCGGACTTTGGTCGCAGTTTGCATTCCACTTTCTTAGTATATTGTTTGGTCTCCCCCTGGAGACAACTGTATTTTGTGCTTACTTACCTGACTGCAATTGAAGTATTAGTGTGTATTTGTGTTGATATCTCTGGGTAGGAGATATACCTATGTGTTAGTGAGTGTTGTGTAATAAATAGACATTTTTGTATATACACTGTGTGGTTCTTTTTCGTTTAACCTACACTACATGATTATACTGGTAAAGCAAGGTGCTTAACACTCCTTCAAGATAAGCCTGAAGGTTGCTCTCTACAGCTACCACTTTGAGAGCTTTCAAAGGTTCTAAAAGACAACTAAAATCACCATAAGTGTTGCATTGATTAGGGAAAAGTGCATCACTTAAATAAGTGTGCACCATATATATACTAAGCCTCATTGACTTCAACAGTTGCTGAGAGCACTTTTTTTGTACGCTGCTAACCATGAATTCCCATTGGTTGATGTGTATGTTCATATTTTTCGAGCTATGATTGCCTTATTTTTTAAGAGGTTTGTCTAGCAACACATACATACTATTTACAGAAAGTATTTTGTCTGCACATTATGTTCCCTTTCTCTAGCTACTTAAGTTGTGTTATATTGCGTATTACAACTTTCAGAACCCGCTTATAGGTTTAGCCTTGAGCAGGTTTTTCTCAATCTGTGTCATCACTAATTGTGTTGTGGTGGGTGCTACCTCTGAAGAATTTGGGCTACAAGTGGGAGAAATCCCTAATTCCTCAACAGAGGACGAAGTGTCCCCACCACAAAAACAATATTCATTTGCCTACAATTAACCCCTTGGCCGCGGCGAGAATTTCGGCGCGGGTGGGTGGGGGGTGAGCGCGGCGCTGCCATGCTCGTGACGGAACCACGCCGTCATGAGTCACGGGCGGCGTGTGCTTATGACGGCGTGGTTCCGTCACGGCCCCGCCCGCTCATTAATTCGCCCGCACAGGCGGGGAATTAATGCCGCGTGGGCGGAGCGGCAGCCGCATGACGGAACCACGCCGTCATAAGCACACGGCGCCCGTGGCTCATGACGGCGTGGTTCCGTCATAAGCAGGCAAGGGGTTAAAGCAATACTCCATACAACTGCTGCATCTTTTACATTGTAAACTAAGCAACATTTGATAAAATCTATAATTCTGAGTACAATCACCATAGTACTCATTCCAAGTCTATTGTTCCTTAAGATTATAAGTGGGAGTGTTAGACCTGACAGACTTTGGTGTGGTCTTCCCCCAAACGTTTTGCCATATCCCCTCCTGTTTGCTGAAATTCAGTTTTGTTGGTTTTAGGACTCTGTGTACTTTACCACTGCTAACTAGTGCTAACGTGCTTGTGCTCACTCCTTTAATCACGGTAAAATTGGTATACACCCAATTGGCACATTTAATGTACTTGTAAGTCCCTAATAAGTGGACATGAACATGAACCCAGGGCTTGTAAATTAAATGCTACTAGTGGGCCTGCAGCACTTATTGTGCCACCCACTTAAGTAGCCCTTCAAATTGGTCTCAGGACTGCCATTGCACCTTGTGTGTAGTTTCAAACTGCCAATTCAAAATAACGCTTTTGCCAGGCCTAAACCTCTCTTTTTAATGCATACAAGTCACCCCTTAGGTGGGCCCTAAACAGCCCGTAGAGCAGAGTGCATTGTATTTAAAAGGTGTTTGTTAGTTTCACATATCCTGGTAGTGAAAAACTACTAAATTCATTTTCACAATTGCAAGGCCTACCTCTCCCATAGGATAACATTGGTTTACATTATTACAATTAGTAAGTGCTAACTTCTGATTGCGAATAGGTGTTTGGTCTCAAAAGAATTGCAATTTAAAATCACCTTTAGAATAATCTTTATTGATAAAGTCAGATTTTAAATTCACACTTTTGAAAATGGCACTTTTAAAAAGTGCATTTTCTTGTGCTAACCATTTGGTGCCTGGAGCGTGTGTCCTGGGTCACATGACTGAATAGTTGGCAGTTGGACTTTGTGTATTCCTCCCAAACAGTGAGACAAAGGGTGCCAGGGTGTTGGCAGGATGGGCAGGACAGAGCTGGGCCGTCCTGCCAAAATGGGTGGGGTGGAGCTGCTCTGGGCCCCACGTACATTTTAAAGGGCTACCTCCAGCACACTCAAATGAGCTTGACACCAGCCTATTGAAACCCTGGACCACTCTGAGCATGGCCAGGGGAAGGTGGAAGGATATGAAACACAAAAGGTGATGGAAGGCTGCCTGAAATAAATCTAACCACTGGCAACCGTTCAACACTCCAACCCATCATTCTTTTGCTGACTATGTCACCTCAGTTTGGAACTAGCCTGGGTCCAAACTGAGGTGGCATGGTGAGCAAAATAACAATGGGTTTGGATTTTACCCTGAGCGAATGCCAGTAGTTAGACAAATTCTCATCACCATTTGTGTGTTTCATGTACCGCCCTAAGTGGTATGGGTATGCCCAGACGTGAGTCCCATGCTCACTGTAACCAAGCTGTATCCGGCTGATGAGCCCATAACTAGGATGAAACTGGTCCTAGGTTGCTTGTGTTCCGGTTCAGGAAGGACCTAGCCTGGCAGTTTGGGCTGGACTTTTCCCATAAGGAGCATGGTCAAGACTGATTGCATATCCATACACTCCGGGGCGCCCACTGACCCCTGCCCCAACCACCTCTACAACCTTGCAACAAACCCAAACAGCAAGCAACTCACCAACATCTTCAACACCTCCATCTCCGCAGCAAACTTCCCGGACAGATGGAAACACGCAGACATCAGACCCCTCCTACAGAAAGCCTCCGCTGAACCCCAGCAATCTAAAAAATGATCGTCCTATCTCCCTGCTCCCCTACCCGACCAAAGTACTCGAGAAAGCCATCAATCAGCAGCTCACCGAATTTCTAGAACAAAACCACCTACTGGACACCTCACAATCTGGATTCCGTGCCAACCACAGCACTAAAACTGCGCTGATTGCCTCCCACAACATCAACAGACTTCCTAACACAGGCACACAACAAGACTCCCTCAAGTGGATCGCCTCCCTTCACTTCCACACCCAAAGACATCAAAGGGGGCATGCCAAAAGGATCACCCCTCAGTCCCACCCTGTTCAGCATCTACATGACCCCCTCGCAGACATCAGATCCCATGGACTCAACATAATCTCCTACGCAGACGACACTCAACTGATCCTCTCGCTCACCGAGGACCCCTCCAACGCCAAAACCAACTTCTGCAACGCCATGACCAACATAGCCAAATGGATGAGAGATAACTGCCTCCAACTCAACTCCTACAAAACTGAAGTACTGATCTTTGGAAAGACCACCTCCGCATGAGACCACAGCTGGTGGCCTGCAGAATTGGGACCTACACCCACACCGACCGACCATGCACGCAACCTCTGCATCATCCTCGACAGCAGCCAACTGACCGCGAAAAAGACAAGTTAACGCAGTCACCTCTTTCTGCTTCCACACACTTTACATGCTTCACAGACTCTAAAGATGGATCCCAACCAACACCAGAAAGAGCGTCACTCAGCTCCTCGTCATCAGCTGCCTCGACTACGGCAATGCCCTCTATGCCGGCATCTCCACCCAGCTCCTCAGAAGACCCCAGACCATACAGAGCGCTGCAGCCAGACTCATTTTGGATCTCCCCAAACAAACCCACATTGCCCCCCCCACCTGAGAGACCTCCACTTACTCCCCATCCAGAAGAGATGCCAGTTCAAGATTCTCATGCACGCCTACAAAGCTTTCCACAACCTAGGAACTGCCTACTTCAACCATCAACGGAATTACCACCAGCCCTCTAGACACCTGCGCTCCTATTTATTCACCCTCGCACAAACCCATAGCATCGGTTGCAGCTGCAGCTGCTCCTTCTCCTACATCGCAGCCAAGACCTGGAACGACCTTCCCCTACAGCTTCGTACAGCCGCCTCGCTGGCAGACTTCAGATAGAGACTTCAGATAGAGACTCAAGACCTGGCTCTTCGATGGAGACACAGCACCCAGATACCCCTAGGGGTTACAGTGCTGCGCTATACAAATGCTGTTTGATTGATTGATCGATATGGCTGGGTCCATACTGAGTGGCATGGTGAGCAAAATACCAACCGGTTGAGATGCTACCCTTAAGTGATTGAAACTGGTTAGACAAATTGCAAGTATTCCTTCCATCACCGTTTGTGTAACTCATGTACCGCCATAAGTGGCATGGGTATGCCCAGAAGTCCCATGCTCACTGTCACTGGAATCAAGCTGCACCCAGCTGATGAGCCCATAACTAGGGTGAAACCGGTCCTGGGTTGCTTGTGTTCCCGTTCAGGGACTGTTCAGGCTGGACTACTCCCATGAGGAGCCAGGTCAAGACTGATTTTCATATGAATTCCACAGAATATGTAACACCACTAGATGGCCATGAGATTTTAGTATTCCAGGTCTGTAGTGGAGAATGTAAAATGTTTGGGGGAGCAGTAATTTACAAACCCCCAGGCTACAAACCTGAATTTAGTGCCAGACTTTTTTCTCAGCTATTTCCTGTATGTTTGAAATAGAACCATTTTTTAGTAATTGGCGATTTTAATGTTCATTTTGAAAATGCTGAGGATATTTTGTGTAAACAATTGGAAAGTGATATGCAGATTTTACAACTCAAACAATGGGTCAGATTTATTTATTTGAAAGGTTTTATAAAGCGCGAACAAGACCCAAACGGGTATCAGAGCGCTGTACAAAGCAACCAACATTGGCATGAGGTAACAGCATGAGTACAATACAATAAGGATGACCCACCCATATTGCAGGGGATACACTTGATCTTCTATTTTCCAATAATGAGTCCATTAATATCTCGGAGATTGACCCTTTAACCTGTACTGTTCATTTTTTAATTGCTTTCTCTTTCATCCTACCAGGAGGGAAAAACAGCCCACCTACACCCTAAATAAGTGTAAAAAGGCCATAGAACCTTATAACCCCAGATCGGTTTGCTTCCTATTTCTTATCAATAGAGCAGACTGCAATGAGGGCACTCTCCGAGCAGGTAGAGAATTCAAATTCAGAAATAAGCAACGCATTGGATTACTGTGCCCCCCAGAAAGAGAGCAAACTAATTAGAGATCCACCATCAGAAAAGTGGTACTCGCCAGAGCTTAGAATGATGAAAAGGAAATGCAAATCTGTGGAACACAGATGGAGAAAAACCAATGCCAGAGTAGATAGGCTAATATATAAAGCCCTCAAACATACTAAGAAAAAGTACTTTGTAAAAAGAATTGAACAAAATAGTAACTCAACTAAAGAGTTATTCAAAATAGTGAAGGAACTCTCTAAACCGGTTAGTATCGCCCAATCATTGACTCCCTCAGAAGTTAATTGTGAAAAAGTTAATAACTTTATGATAAAGTCTCCTAAATCTACTCAACATTCAAAACTCAACAAACTTTGGAGGATATTAACTGGGAATCATTGGAACCCCATCCTATAGTAATCTCTCACTTAGGAAACTTTGCCCCTTGTACAGAAGAGCAAGTAGCGAAAGTGATGACAGAGGTAAAATTGGGATCCCTGTTGGATCCGTGCCCACACTTTATCTACTCCTGGTTAAGACCAGTTCCGTGCACTTACCGGTCGTAGATTTTTAACCAATCGATAGGGGAAGCAATGTTTCCAGATGCATGGAAACAAGCTGTGGTATCCCCATTGGCAAAAAAATCAGGTATAGATGTCTCTAACCTTTCAAACTACCGACCAATTTCCCAACTTCCACATATGTCTAAAGTTTTAGAGAAATTGATCAATAAACAACTTGTTGATTACTTGGAGACTAACAATCTTTTAGATCCCTCACAGACTTTAGGGCGATGAACAGCACGGAGGCTACACTGCTAGTGGTGTTGGACAATATCAGACTTTTGGTGGACCAGGGTAAAGCTGCTGCCCTGATCCTCTTGGACTTCTCGGCAGCTTTCGACACGGTATTCCACAGCCTCTTGATGGAAGAACTACATGAACAAGCATTGGCATAGCCAATAGGTCTCGCCTTTAGGACCTTATAAGTATTTAGTTATGCAGCACAATATCCTTGGTGCAACAACATCAACTGTTGCATAGGTCAACACTTATAAGGTCCCAAAGGCGAGACCTATTGGCTATGCCAATGCTTGTTCTACATAGCGAACTCGACCCGAAGGTATTAGAGTGCTTTACATGAGCACCAGTTACATTACACAAGGACACATTCACTTTTTGTAGGCAGGGAGAGATTACGTGATTTGCACAGAATCACAGGATGTTGATCCATCGCCGGGATTCAAACCGGGTTCCCCAGTTCCAAAGTTGGAAGCTCTGCCGTAATGCCACCACTATTGCAGTCGTTGTTGCCAATTTCTTTAAGGTTAGTGCGTAAAAGATGATAATATTGACCCCACCCAGGGATCTTAAATTATGGGTCACTAAGAGATGTGTTCCCATCACAAGCAAAGCGTCTCCCTCTACCCAGGCCCAGCACTGCACCAGAGGCATTACACAGAAGAGAGGCGGAAACAGAGCCAGTGGTGAGTGAAGACAGGCACGGAGGGCTTCCCTTCAGAGGAGGAGGTGGAGAGACAGCAGGTCAGTCCCGCCCCCTCCTACAGCCCAGACTAGGAGACTGTTTCCCTTTCACGGACTTCCCAGAGCTGGAAAAAGTCCCCAGTGGCCAAAGAACCAGAGAAGGGCGCAGGCGGGGTAGTAGCTGTATGCAGTGGAGTCACAGGATGGGTATGAGAGTTTGATTCATGGCTTCTCCTGGACAGGCTCTGTGATGTTAAGTATGTTGCGTCTCTTGTGTGTAGTCTGCCGAAGTGCACGGATTCAGTCAAGACCCTAACCACATCCTCTCAAACTTACTGAGGGTAACACTGAACGTCAGTCGTGCCATGCAGTCGTTCCTTCCACCTGAAGGTCGTGGGGCTGCAACATGTTGACATTTCATGCCCCCCACCCACCCACGAGTAGTGAAAGGCAACAAAGCCCAGCTTTGAAGGGTGGCATATGTCCCATAAAGAAAGCAACATTATGTCTAATCGAAAGACCGTGATTGTGTGCGAACAATTTAATGAAATTTAGTTTATAAAAACAGAGGGCAGCACTCATGAAATACACGCAGCCCTGAAATGAGAATTAATTGGTGCAGGCTGCAAATAAATAAAAAGTTTGCCAAAGCAAAACATGTTCAACAAAAAGCAGCCATAAATGTGGGCTGAAAATAAAGCACCCTTTGCGTAGAGCAAATCGGAATGTTTTGATTTATGTAGTGAAACGAAGCACCACTTTAAAAGCACTGGTTATTTTCTGCTTATTACACCATATGGAAAAAATAGTCTGAGAAACAGACGTGTTTATATCCTGATCCTTATCTCAACAGGGCTGTCTCCTTCCTGGAGCACCCATAACACATCTTGCACGTGGTGTGAACACTTTGAAATGAACTGTAGATAAGGGCAACAAAAGGCTGCAATAAAATAGCATCTGGTGTTTTATGTTTTTTCCCTTTGATAGGAAACTAGATTCAAAGTTACCATCGCGTAATTACTGCATGTTAAACATGCCTCCAAGTAAATTAATTTTATTTTTTTACTCAAAATATCATGTGCGCTTACTACACCTCCTTTTCATTTGTAAATGGATCACCTGGAATATTCCACTAGTAATATTTCTTTGTAGAAGTTGCTCAGTGATTAAGTTATTTTAGCAGACAAAATCGGAATGTTTTTCTTTGTTTGAAAGAGCAAGCACATTACAAAATGCAATGAATACGGTCACAGGGGTCACTGCCCTGACGAATACAAACAACATGAAAGAATAGTTCGTCAGGCTGCAAGACGGAAACAAAACCGGGTCGAGCAGTAACATGCTCCTAAATAAACAAAATAGAGGAGAACCTGTGCGAGGGGTGAGAGCTCAGAATAACTCTCTATCGCAAAGAGCCAAACACTGAAAGAACGAGGAATCCAATGTGAAACAACAATATAGTGCGGCTGCAGAGAGCGGGCTCCCTGTGTGACTGTGGCCCTTACTGTTGAGAGAGCGGGCTCGCTGATGGAGGGTTTGCGGAGCTGCTCCTGTTGCTTGTGTCACTCCCGGGGCTTCTGAGAATGCTGCCATAGCTTCTCCTGCTGCCGCCGGGACACAGACGGAATAAAAATCTGGTTCCTTCAGCCTGTGGAACGTGCGACCGCTGAGGTGCTGCAGCTGCCTCCTTACACACACACAAAGAGGAAAGGAAGGCAGAGATGGGGCTGTGGGAGCCCGGTCTCACACAGGAGCTGGGCTGCTGCTGGAAAGCCAAGCAGCGAGGCACCACACGCGCCGCGGCTGTGGAGAAATTACATCTGCTTTAGGGAAAGTAAAGAAATAGAAAAGATTTTCCATTTCTTTACTTTTAAAGCAATCAAGGCAACCGCGCATCTCAAGGAAACAAAAGGAAAGCCTGGGGCTATTATTAGCAATGAGGCTACTGGGCTAATTAAATAATAAACTTTGCGGGGAGCATGGCCTGCCTGCAAAAGCAGGGAGGAGAAAGCCCTTCAAGAACAACGAACCAGGCTGCAAAATGAAAAAGAAATGGCGGCCGCGCGGTAAAAAAAATAAATAAAATAAACAGTGGTGCGCGCGCACCACAGAGGGGAGGAGGGAGCGCGGCAGCCTGCTCAGCTGACGAAACGCTCGTGCGTCATGGCCTTTGCCGGCATGTGTTTCCAATTATCGCGCACGATAATTGGAAACACATGTCTGCCGCGCGTACCCATCTCAAAAAGGCCAGCCACGACACACGAGCGTTTTTGGGACTGCTTTCAAAACTCCCTTACTAAAAGTCTTCGCCTCTAAGCAGCGCTTGCGCGCTACTCGAGGCTCGACCTAAAAAGGACTCCATTCTAAAACCCTTTAATGGTTTAGCTCTTTTTTTTTTTAAAACAGAACTCGGAAAGCACAACTAGGTTCTTTTACATCTAACCCAAAAACAATAACTTGTGGAGTCCTCCAGAGATCGTCCTTAAGCCCAACCCTCTTTAATGTATATGTTTCTCCATTAGCCAAGATTGGGAAGAAATGGGGTTTCAATATTTGTTCTTATGCAGATGACACACAGTTGCTGATAGCAATAGGAGAAAGAAATGAGGACACCAGAGGTAACTTGATCAACTGTCTTTCAGAAACTGGGAATTAATGACAGAGCATTGTCTGAAGTTAAATGTAGGGAAGTCGGAGATATTACTCTTTGGGGAAGCACATTTAATCTGGGATTCATCCTGGTGGCCTCAGTCCCTAGGCAATGTACCAGAACCCAAACGGGTTGTAAAAAATCTAGGCGTCTTGGTAGACAGTGCACTAACTATGCAAGACCAAGTGAAAGCAACGTGCAGCAAATGTTTTGCCATGCTAAAATTGTTAAGGAGACGTTTTAAATGGATCCCGGATAATTGGAGGCAAACCGTAGTTCAGGCCTTGATAACAAGTAGACTGGACTATGAGAATGCTCTATATGTTGGTATGGCAGATTACTTGTTCTCACAAATGCAGGTGACCTAAAATGCAGCAACCAAGCTAGTCTGCAACAATAACAAGTTCGGCTCGGCATCTGAATGTTTGGCGGTGCTACATTGGTTGACTATGTGCAAAATAGCTAAGTTTAAGCTACTATGCCATGCGCTTAAAGCTTTACACAAGAATGGCCCTAAAATCCTCCAGGACAAAGTTGAATTCTACTCTTTTTCGCGAGAACTTAAATCTCGCAATCTCGCGCTGGCCAAAACTAGCGTATAAAAAAAGTTAGAGCGGGAGGTCGCTCCTTCTCATATCAGGCAGCTGTACAATGGAATAAACTCCCATTAGACCTATGCCTCACTGATGACCATTTGCGGTTTAGGAAGAAACTGAAAACATGGCTGTTTAGGACCGAATGCTCATGCCACTGTAATAATTGTCTCTACAATGATGGTGAGCTGTAACTAGCGCCGTGATATCCCTTTGGGATGAATGTCGCGCATTATAAGTACAATAAATAAAATAAAGTAGCTCCCGCTACGTTCTTCTCCGCAGCAGCAAATCCTGTTCAGTGGGATCTGTCTGGAAGGGTATGCATCCTTGTGAAGCCCTTCGTCAGCTACACCCTGCAACTTCATCCTGCTGGAGATTTCCAACTTCCAAAAAAGTGCCAAAGTCCGAACGCAGAAATCTTCACCGGGCCTTTGCCCAGTGGCTCCCCGACAACGCCTCCTCCTCTTTGGACACTGCCTCGTACCACTGAAATTTACCTTCTCAGAGACTTTTGCTTGAAAATTCTTTTAAGTCCAGAGGTAAGCAGAGACCGGGGCCAATCCACCTCGTGTTTATGAACCACACTTCATTGTGATCACCATGACTTTTTACTTTGCTCCGGTCTCGCGGTTGGTGATTACACTTTAAATATCACAAATCTGGTTCTACTGATTGGATTTAATTTGTTTTGGTGTGAAATTATTTATTAAATTGTACTCTATTTTTCTAAATTAGTGTGCGATTTTTCTTTAATTGTGTTTTCACTTTATGACTGTTTGTGTGCTGCATAAATACTTAATCCAGTGGTTTTAAGTTAAGAGTGACTGCTTTTGTGCCGAGTTACCAGAGGGTTAAGCACAGGTTAATTTGGTGACTTTTGTGGTTTACCATGACAGGGCTTGTGGTTGTTACTTGAGAAGGGTCTTCACCCTCTCAATCAAAGACCCAATTTCTTACAGGCATCAGCACGGTGCTAATATCAACTTGCATGTCCTCAATTTGTTTGTTCGTGTCAGTGATGTAAAATCTCATGGTTCTTCTCATGTAGGATTTTTGTACAGTAAAGTAATTCTATATGTGTTGTGATAAGGTTAGCATCAGAGTTATTTCTGTACATTGAAAGTACTAGTTTTGATGAGATTTCACAGTGTGGCTGATCATAGGGCAGAATTTATTTTTGGTGTGTATGGGACAGCATACATAAGTGACCTCATCCTGAAAAGAAACCACTTGTTTTGTTACATTAGAATGTTCAATGAGGCTATCAATGTGACTGGAATATCGACAGCTGGGTGACAGATCCCAAAAGTAGCTGGAGGCACAAAACCGCTACATCCTTGTAAAGAATACTAAGGAGCTCCCAGACCTGAGGATTAGAGTCATGGGAAGTGCTTTTCGGTGAAGTGTGGTGTCTCTGCTTACTGTAACTACAGAATTTCAGTGGTTTTTTTAGGGTTGGATCATCACCATAACTTCTTTTTAACTGATATTTTATATAGGTACTCCTATTGTTTTGCAACAGATCAGTGCTTACACTGCTCTTTTTTAAATGTCTGAAGTACATCAATGAACGCATAAAATGACAGACATTGAACTCTTGAATTTAAGTTACTTTTCACTAAAATGAAGACAGTCTTTTAAAAAATTTGCAAAGGAAAGCACAATACTAGAAGAGGAACCATGCATGAATGCCTGCAGTACTACAAAAGTCAATGTCACTGAGCTAATATAACGGAAAAAGTGCAATTGTATTTATATAGCACTTACTACCCCTGACGAGGTGTTGATGCATTTTTTGGCAAGTGGCGCATTACTCGGGAACCCATGGTGGAGTAGTAGAGGGAAATAATGTTGTTGGGAGTGGTGGACACGTGATCCGGTTAGTTGGATGACCAGGATAAAGGATGGATAGAGGAGAGAAGACCTTAGAAAGGGTTATTTGGGAATTCATAGTACTATAAGAAGTTTGGGATGAGTCAGAGAGACGAGCTAGGGGATATTTTGAAAGTGGAAAAGGGTGAGTAACAGTAGTGGTTTAGTGAGCTTTGGGGATATTAGTAATACTTTTTTCCCACATTAGGTTGGAAAATATATAAATATGTAGATACATATTCACAAATAAAAGGTATACATACATAGAGATTACCAGAATATATCTCTATCTAGTACAATATAAAATTGTACTCGATAAAGTCCCATGCTTATATGCATGGATAAATATTTAAAACTTGGGTTGTCCATCTTTGCTATAAATTATGCTTTTTTTTTGCTTTTTTATATTTGTTCGTTTTTTGATCCCCAATATTTCAATAGTGAAGCACTTGAAGATACAAATACTCAAATTCTATTTACAAATTTTGACAGATGTGTGTTATTATAGGCAAATAAACACATAAATGTACACACCTTGTTACACATATGTTAATGTACTTATACATGGATATAAAGAGAATACGAATATATACATAAAAAACGTATTTGGTAATTTATGTATTTTTTTTAAAGGTATGTCTTTTTTCACTCCTCTGGTACATTTTACTTACACACACACACACACACACACACACACACACACACACACACACACACACACACACACACACACACACACACACACACACACACACACACACACACACACACACACACACACACACACACACACACACACACACACACACACACACACACACACACACACACACACACACACACACACACACACACACTTTTGTTTGCGGTTTTCTTCCCTCTAATTTATGGGTATTTGTTTTTATTTAATCATTTATGATTTAAGTTATTTATGATAGTTTGTAGGTAATACGTGTATTGAATAGTTTACAGTATGTTGTGATGTGTGATCATAATAAATAGAGACCCATAAGCATGTAGTCAAATACTTGTACGTTATTTATGTAATGACCTTTATACATGTTAAGCATAAATATAAGGAATGTATATATTTTAACCATAACTAATACATACATTTGTGCATTTGTTAAGCATAAATATATTTTGAATGGGTAACATATGCCTTTGTACCAAGAAATGTACATTTCTAAATACATTCATATAATCAAAGTATACATGTTTACAAACATGGATATGCGCCACTGGTGTCTTGTGCATTCAATTGCTGTACATTTATATTTTGAGTATAATGGTCATGTAGGGAAGATCCAGCTCTTGAGTAATCTTCTGAAGGTAATATGGTTATCCACAGATCTTATGTTTGGAAGTAATGATTCCGATATTTTGGCTGCTTGAACAGAGAAAGATGTTCCACAAATGGGTTTTTTCTTGTGTGCTTTGATTTTGAGGTGGGGCGCCAATCTGGAGCAGAGGTTTCTTCGTTGTATGTATTCTGTCATTTGCGAAGTTTGTGCTCACTGTTTCACGTAGTGTAAGATCATTAATTTTCACAGTACAGACAACTCCGCTTTTTCACATATAGGGAACTCCCACGGGACAACCTTGCAAGGTGCTCTTGTTCAGTAGTGTCTGGATGACATTACAGGTATTACGAAGTAGTTTCCTGCACCGAGCGTTGTGGTTGGGACTGCACCCAGCTCTCCTTTCACAAAAAGGTTTAGGTGTTGCTTCCTCTCCAACACGGGCTCCCTAAAGTACTCTGTACTTTTTGTGGTGTCCAATCAAATATGGCACAGGCTGCTCCTGTGTCTCTTGACATCATTGGTGCATCTACACTGCTTGAGGGGTATGCACTGCACGGCACCGGACGCTGCAGGGAACAGCAGGCTCATCCCAGCCCAGCAGGCTGGGGTGCGGACGGGATCTGCAGTGCCACACAGATATCAGATAAATGGAGACAGCACCATCACTAGTTGGGGAAGTGATAGGAGTTTGTGGTGCTCGCGCCACAGTGCTGAGTGTGGCTGGAGAATCTTCCTCAGGCCTAGACGGCCATTCAAACAGCTAGGCGCCCACCCCAAGTGAGTACTTAGTTCCTGGTGTTATCCTTTCCATCATAATACTTTGGGTTTGTCTTAGGTGCTTTATGCAGGCGGCGGACCGGTTTCTTACAGCGCCCGACTTCTGCATGGTGCTCTGGTGATTTATTCCAGCACTGTGTGCCTTTGAGGCGCTCAAGAGATATTGGGGAACTTGCACAGACTTAAGATCCCAAGTACCCTCCGTCCTCAGGCGTATGCAATTAGGGCCTACGATAATTCACCTTCATATGGTAGGGCAAATCTCTCCTGGGCACACAGCAGACTTCTTACACCTCCAGTATCCCTGTTGAGCACTTGTTCAGCTCTCACCCCAAAGAAGAATTTAGGCAGCTCCACTTGGAAGTTCAAGCGAAGTTCCCCTGGTACCTAGTCCTGAATATTTCAAGGGGAACTGGTGGTGTATACTATACAACACTGAAGCTCAAATAGTTTTTTGACCAGACTGGTGTGGTGACAGAAAATAAATCTTGGTATCCTTGCTAGAATTGCCCGAACAAGTAATTTACTTTCGGTAACGCTGTATCTGGTAGGGACAGGATCTGGCCACAGATTCCTTACTTTAGAATCCTCCCCCAGGCACGACACTAGGCCCAGAAACTTTTTCCACAGCATGTCTGCGTGTCAGAAGAGGGCGCAGTGCGACTCCGTATTTACGTCACTAGGCAATGTGACGTTGACAGAGCCCATATAGCCGATGCGCTGACGTCCGTTTTCTCCGACATTATTTTCCGCACTCAAAACATGTAGCCACATATAGAAACTGCCTATTGAAACAGTGTGCTAAAATGAAAGACACCAGGAGCGTAGGTTGGTAACCCACCCACCAGTTTTATTCCGAGTTTTATACATAATTACTTACATTGGGGTGCTATCCTGGTAAGTGCTCCGTCCCGTAGCAACAAGTAACATTCCATTGTGAAGCTGATGCATAAACATCTATCAATCAGTCCCAAGATGCAACCCCCACCAAGTCGGATGAAAAAATCATCGTAAACCAAAGTTTATCCAATTTAAGCCATTTTATTCAGTTGATCCTTATTTTCTTATTTAATACGTACAAATTGTAATTCCAATTTTCAAATGCGTGTACAATGCCAAACCAGCACGTCAAAATTACCAATTCATCAAATGACGAAGTTTATAAACCCAATGCATTTCGCCCTTGCTCAGGGGTAACTATGGTGTAGAATAAACAACACATCAGGACTGCTTTAAATACCCAGTTGCAACAGTTTTTACTAAATGTACCTCATATCTATTAAAACAAGCTTGGTGATGAACTCAGTGACTGTTACGTCTACCAAACTTAAATGAAATGTTACCCTGCAACAATAGATTAAAAAATGAGGAAAAGAGTTAAATGAAAAATGAACTCATGTCGTGACCCCAATTAAAGCACAATGATATACACATTCATAAACGTGAACACTAGACCTCAAAACTCATCCGACGTTCAAACTGATCAAAACGAACAGTCTCTTGGCAGGTCATCCATGTTTTAAAAAAAAGTGCACCAACTGCCCTTTATAACATAACGTAACCCCAATTCAAAGCACGTGATCCTTAACTACATGTAAGCATAGAAATAAACAAAATGTTTAAGGGTACACAGATTAAGGATGCAACACACTATAAATAATAAATTGCTGCATTTATTAATCGTACTAAAATTGCGATTTCCGCCCTCAAATGAAAAACACAAACATTGACATTTCAGAACCATAACACCTCCAGATTTTCAAAAATTGTACTATAGCTTTTTCAAGAGTTCAAAGGCCGCTCCTGTTTGTGTGTTTGAAAAGGTCCATTCATCGACGAATAATTAATTTTTAAGCAAAATGTTTCTCACAGGTTAAGTGTAATCCATGGGTGCAGGGTACCAGGCGGTACAGACGAGTAAACAACATGAGCGTAAATTGGTAACCTGCACACCAGTTTTATTCTGAGTTTTATACATAATTACTCACGTCGGGGTGCTATCCTGGTAAGTGCTCCGTTCCGTTCCAATAAGAAAGATTCCATTCCTTTACTATGAGCCTAACATTCCCGCCACCGCACTGCCCGCCCTTGATTAAACTCAATCCGGTGGGTGGGTTAACCACAGGTTTGGCGGTCTTCCTTGAACCGCTACTGTGGCGGTCTTGGCCGAAGACCGCCCAACTCGTAAGCCCCAAGTGTTTGAAGATTCACAAGAAGATAATCTTGTGGCTAACAATCATATATACTGGTACTATGGAGGTACAAATATCAAAGACACCTAGCAAGGGGTACCAAACTTCGCAAAAGTAGGATATCGTAAGCCAGATAAATAAACAGACAGAGGGTGGAACTCTGTACCCCAAACGAGGGTCCAATAGTGCACAAGCTGAAAATCCCAACTCAGCATAAATATATTTGGAAATGCTGACATAACATACAAAAAGTACTCCACCTAGAGTACAGAAACATACGATGAAGTTATCAACATTTGAGCCCTTCTACAGAGTAAAGGAAACTGCATGATCTGTACACCAGGTATCAATAAAAAAACAACCAAAAATAAACAGCTGAAAAACTTTCTACGACAGAGCTGAAGGTGAAAGGCACGACTTGTGCGCCAAGCAGTAAAAGTAATCCAGAAAGCCATGTATTGTGGAATATATTGTAAAGAATACAAGTGTACTGGAGAATAAATGCACTATTATAATCTTAACTGACCGAAGTAAGGGTCAGGAAAAAAAATGATGAGAGAAACGCAATGTTAGTGAAACAACCATAAACTCCTGCAATAAGCATAAACAACACACCGATCGCAAGTAGAAGAATAGAGACTGCAAGCCGGTGATGTATAAACACTTCCTTGTACACTAGGTAGAAAGAACGAAAGAAAAAAAGCAGAGCCTTCAAAGGCATGTGTGTCTTTATCACACTGTGCAGCTCTAAATCGTCACAAAGCCGAATCAGCATGCACACCAAGTTAATGTATATCATCAAACAGCATATCTTTCAGGCTATTCTGTACAGGCTATGAGAACCCATACTGGCGCAGCCCAGCATGTCTGCACTGTACAACTGACTGAGCCATTGCTTTACCAATGGAATCAGTGGTGTCAGTATCACATTGTATGGTGAATTTTGACGCCTCTCGGCCATCACGCACCAACTGTAGTAGTTCATTTCTGGATTCCTCCGGGAGAGACGGCAGCAAACTCTCCAATGAGTCCCATAATGCCTGGGTAAACCTGCCGAGAATACATGTGATATTTAAAGACCATAATAACAACCTCCGAACACTCGAGGACCCCGACCACTGAGCACATTTGCGAGTGCAATGGGACTAGCGGATCTCTGGAGGTGCCACAACCCCAGATCGAGACAGTTTACACACATTTCAGTGGCCCACGGTAGTGGTTCACAGCTAGACTATGTCTTCACACATACCAATTCGGTAAGACTTTTTCAAGGGGGGTGCCACAAGGCGCGAGGGATATCGGACCATTCGCCAGTGGAGGTACAGATGTATGGGCTGGTACAGGATTGGTCTCTCCCGCCGAGGCTGGATCCCTTCTTGTTCAGGGACCAGGAGTTTCGGGATCGCTTTGAGGAGCGCACTGAGCAGTATTTCACTGAGAATGCGGGCTCTGTGCGATCGGACTGTATACTAGTGGAGGCATACAAGACGGTGGCCAGGGAATTTGTACAGGCGACAAGCGGGGCCAAGCACAAAGAAAAGCGCGCACAATGTGACGGTTTGGAGCAAGAGATACTAAATCTCGAGCTGAAACAGAGCACTGACCACAAAGATGACTCCAGATATAAACACATACTCAGACTCAAGCAAAAAGAACTCAGAGACTTAGAAGAAAATACCGCTCACACCCACGCGATTGCCACACCGCGGAAAATATACGATTTGGGCGATAAGGCCAACAAACTGATTGCGTGGCTGGAAAGGAGGGATGGGACTAGAAATTGGGTTTCTGAAATTAGAAATGAAGATGGCCTGCAGAGTGGACCAGGTACAGAGTTAACCGAAATATTTGCAAACTACTATGAAAACATCTATCAGTCGCAGACCGAACGGGGGGAGGAAGACTGCTATGAACTACTGAAGGACATGGCATTGCCGACGGTGGGGGCTGACGACAGAGCGGTGCTAGACTCAGACATAAACGTAGAGGAAGTGGAAAGTGCCATACGGGACTTGCAATCAGGGAAGGCTGCGGGCCCGAATGGGCTCCCTATGGAATTATTCAAGTGTGTGGCGGGGAAGCTTGCCCCACACATGCTTAATATGTTTCTGGGGGCAAGAGAGGAGGGTCAACTCCCAGAAGATGTGAGAATGGCAATGATAGTGGTCATCCTTAAACAAGGAAAACCTCACGACCTCTGTAGCTCCTACAGACCTATCTCTCTACTAAACTTTGAAGCCAAAGTACTGGCCAAGGTTATTGCTAATCGGCTGAGCCCAATCATACAATCCCTAACTCATCCGGACCAGTCTGGCTTTATGCAGCACAGGAGCACTAGGCTCAACCTGCGGCGACTATACGGTATAATTAGGCTGTCCGGTTTTAGGTTTAAACCTATAACTTATAAAACCCCACCGAAAGGGAAATAGCCCTCACCAGTGTAAATATATAAATACTGAAAAAACACCTGCACAACCACAAACAATCTCATTCAAAGAAAGGAAAAGGAGAGTGAAAGAGTCATTTTTTTCTTCCTGAAGGGGCCAATACAATGCAACTTTGTTATACAAGCTAGCAGCAAGAAAGACTGGCTAACATTATTCTGCTTGAGTTTCGTTGTTTAGGGATATCACTAAAATATTGTTTTTTCTTTCTTTTGCTTTTTTTCAATTTTGTGGTATTTGGCCTAAAGATGCAGGGTTTAGAAGCATGTTTTAGGTCTTGTTTAATTATTTTATAAACTGTAGAGAATCAGGAAATAACAAAATCATATTTGATATTTTGACTTTGTTCGATTCTTTCACTGATAGGTAAAATGGCTGTGTTCATAGGAATCTTTCCCAATATGTACCATCACATTTACCCACAGAGATTGAGTAAAACTCCTTGATACATCAGCCCCCTTTTCTAGCGACTCAGTATTGATAGTAGGTGAACTTCCAAACACCCCAGGCTTTAAACATTCAATGCAAGTTGTAGTGACAGGTATATGTGAACAGAGTACTGTCACCAACCATCTGGGATAGTGGTGAATACATGACAACAGACTTTTGGAAAACATGGAACGCAGTGTCACTTGGAATGCTGGTGCAAAAAGTTCTTACCAAGTTCAACAAAGATTGAAGTGATATTGTTTGTATTTGCAGTGATTCAGCTATGTATATGAAAAAGTTGTGATGACCTGTCAAAATCGATACCCGAGCTGAAGTGCTTCCCCGTAAGAGATCCTTGCCACTTGTTAGATGGTATGCTGAAAGCATCTTTACAATCTTCAGACTTAATGAAGAATGCTATTGACTTTTTAGACCATTTTGATGCACTGTTTTGTTATGCACGGGAAATAATAGTAAATATTTCTCATTTTGTACTTTGTGTGGCATCAAAGAGTCATCCCAACTGTGTCACTTAGTTGAAGGTGCTCTTTCCAAGGGAAGGGGCTGTGAATGCTATATTATCCATGTGGAAACCGTTTACAGAATTTTTGCTGAGTGATGATGCCAAAGGCAAGAAATGTGATGATCTTTGGTCGCATATTGATTGTGATGTGAAAAAAAACCTCTACTGCATTCTTAGCTTTTTACAGGAAAACATAACTGCTGTAGTGGACATAATAAACAAACTAGAGTCTGAAAACACCCTTGTCTGCCAAGTGTTCAGCATAATTGGTGTAGATGTGAAACATCTCATTGAGAGTAGGCTGGGTGACACCTTTAGTGAATTTGGCACTGCAACATGTTCCATGTTAGAGTGCTTGCCACTTGGTAAGCAAAGCAATGTTGAAGAGTAATTCAGGAACTTTTATTTTACAATGTATGAGAAATGGCTTGCCATGATGCATAGAAATGTCCCTTCGCCAACCATGGCATTTGAAGTCAATGAAACCTCACTGTGGTACTCTGTACAAGTTCTAGATCCCTTCCGTAAAGGGAATCTTCTCCGTAGTTTCAAAAGTGCTGCTTCATTTTTGACCGCTTCAATAACTCTGAGGGCATAAGCGCCCAGTTCAAGGCAAATGTTGCAGAACATGCCCAGAGAATCGAATCTTCAAGTGCACCAGTATTGGCACGGAAAGCGATGTCAGTGGCCAGTTAGCAAATTGTATACTGGCTGTTTTGGCGTTGCCCGTCTCAAGTGCCAATGTTGAGAGGGCCTTTTCACAGAAAAAAGTTTACATGGGAAGGAAAGAGCGAGCGCACATGACCAAAGAAGAAGTATTCTATGGTGTACTAAAATAAGTTTGATTTGCAAAAATGTATTTGTACCTCGTATACACTGTACGTACACTGTCTATATACCATGCACTATCAGTGCAGAAAGCAAGCAATAATAAAAGCAAAATGTTCCATAAACACCGGAAAAACACTAAAATGTGTAACCACTGATAACTGTTTTTTTAAGGTATTGAAATCACTTGAAAACACTGGAAAAAACCCCACCAGAATTTACCACAAATAGAAACTGAAAACAGGAAAGCCTAGGTATAATGCACATGACCCAAAACCAGCCAGATGTGCCTGCAGCCCTCCTATCACTCGATGCGAGGATGGCGTTCAACAGTATTGAATGGACATACCTCTTTGTGGTGTTAAATAAGGTGGAACTTGGCACAAACCTACAGAAGTGGATACGTCTACTATATACCGCTCCGATGGCACGTCTCAGAGGCAATGGGACCATATCCAGATCCTTTGCGCTCCATAGGGTTACACGACAGGGGTGCCCGTTAACACCAATGCTATTTGCACCGGCATTGGAACCATTGGCTATCTGGGTACGGGGTGATCCGATGGTGAGGGGTATCGACATGGGCGGGGGCTAGGAAGACCGTATATCTTTATATGCGGATGATATCCTGCTTTATGCTCACAGACCCCGACAAACATTCCACAGACTCATTCATACAATACAATCCTTTGGCACATATTCGGGATACTGTATCAATTGGGATAAATCCCTGGTCTTCTCTTTAGCGAGGGAACTGCCAGCTCTGACATCGGCATGTTCGGAGCTAGTGAGGAAAGAGACGTTCAAGTATTTGGGCATATGGATTACGAAGTCAGAGGGCGAGTTCATACGGTTGAACTTACAGACACAATTAGACAGGCTGAGGGACGACACGACGCACTGGAGGCGATTGCCTGTCTCCCTTATGGGCAGAGCAGTCCTCTTTAAAATGATGGCACTTCCACGCCTATTATATGTAGTCCAAAACACTCCATATTTAATACAAGAGACATTCTTTCGGGCTCTTGAGTCTGAACAGAGACTGCTGTTATGGGGGGGTGGTAGCCCCAGAATTGCACTTAAGAAACTACAGAAAGGAGTGTATGATGGGGGACTGGCCGTTCCGGATCTTCAGAAATATAATTGGGCCTCGCAGCTTATTAACATTAATGGGTGGGTGTTTTCCCCGCTCGAGGAGCAGGCATACAGGGTTGACCAACTGATGATGGGCACTGGCAGTTACTTGGCGGAGCTATACCGGAAAAGGAGAAATATTACTACCTCCCGGTGCGCACACGGACAGTGGTCGAAATATGGCATAAGGCCACTAGAATGACAGGCTGGGAGACTAAACTCACGGAACAGACACCTCTGTGGGTGGGAGACCACCTGAAGGAGCTGAACCGCCTGGAGGGCTTCCGGAAATTGAGCCTTATAGGAATTGACTTACTGGGGGATGTTTGGAAGGGAGGTAAGATGGTCGAGTTTGATAGCTTGCGGAAGGAGTTTCAGATGGGAGAAGGGGAATATCTCCGTTACCGACAACTACGGCATGTGCTACACTGCCATCTGAAGGAGGGAACTTCGAAACCGGAGTATTCACCGCTAGAAGACAGACTCCTCCTAGATCCCATGACTGATAAGGCAATATCCCTCACGTATCGAAAGCTTGTTAATAACTCTCCAGACTACACGGGACCCCTAATGGAAGCCTGGGAATCAGATATTGGTCTACTTGAGGACGATGATTGGGCCGAGGCCCTACAGAGCCCCAGAGAAATAGCTATTAGGGCACGCTTTCGACTGGTCCAGCTCCGCATTCTCCATAGATCATATGCCTCGCGAATGATCCAATTCCGTATTGGTAACTGTGTGTCCGAGGAGCGCGCGAGGGGATTTGGGGCAAGAGGGTCATTCTTCCACATACTGTGGGACTGCCCCATAATCCGAACGTACTGGGAGAGCCTGTCCCGAGTAATGTCTGAAGTGGTGGGAGAACCGGTATTGACGGAGCCGAGGTGGCATATCCTAGGAGTAACTGGGGAGACAACATGGCCACAGTGGGCCAAGACCTGGCTGGCATTGGCAGGGGGGGTGGCCAAAACATTGCCCATGCATGGGGGGGCAGGAGACGCCCCGTCAGTGGAAGCCTGGAAAAGAGACATGGATTGGCGTCACAGGGCGAAACAATCAGTTTCTCAAAGCAGGGGCTGCCCGCGCAAATGGGAGAAGATATGGGGAGCGTGGGCAAAATATAGAGGCCATTGGGCAGAGGATTGAGGGCCGCTTAAAAGCCTACCTCGATCAAATAGCCGAGCAATACCTCTCTGGAGAGCTATAGTAGCAGCAGCAAACCAGCGAAAACCAATGTACGAAGCAACACGGGGTACAGGTAACACATGTAAACTCACGGGACTGTATAATTTATGTATGATGTCTATCTGAAGTTTGTTACATGTTCAATAAAAAGATAAAAAAAATAAAAAAAAGACCATAATGTTGCACTAAAGGAAGAGAAAAGATTCCTCTCAGAACGTTCCAGCCATCTGGACTCAATGCTTGATGGAACCAGAGGGAGGCCATTTGGGTACGCAGAGGCTGTAGCTAGTTGCACAACCAGACCTTTTGTGGAGAGATATTATAACCACTTGTGTGTCGAGGATGTAACGGCTACGTCCTCGGCTGTGGTGCTGGTGTGCCGAGGACGTAACAGTTACGTCCTTGGCACATCAGTCAGAAATCCCTCTACCGTAAACAGAGGGATTTCCTTTTTTCTTTTTCAGCCTCGGGAGCTGGGAAAGAGCTTCCCCAGCTGCCAGAGGCATTTTTTTTTCAGTGTAATGAAGATCGGCACGCTTGGCGCGCCCACATCATTACACCGAAAGTGAAAGTAAAGTGAAAGTGAAATTAGCCGATCAGATCGATTTCACTTTCACTGCCTACGTGTTCGTGGGGCTATCTCAGCAGCTCCCCAAGCACCTAGGCAGACAGGGGAGATGTCATTGTTAAGGGGAGAATCTCCCTTTTCCAATGGTACCTTACCCTAGTGGATCCCTACTTGGGGATTGCCACAGGAGGGAGATCCCCAAGTAGGGATCCACCACTAGAAACCAACGAGGAGGGAGCGGCCCCTTGGGCAAGGGCCTTCATTCCCCCCCCCCCACACCCACAACTATTTTGGGCACTTTCAGTCTTTCTGCCCCCCCTCCCCCCCAGGGGCAGATGAGGCTATAGCATCCAATCTGCTCCCACGGGGGGCAGAAAGCACACTAGGCACCAGGGATTGTTTTGTTTTGAATATGAAGGATTGGGGGCTGCCCAAAATAGGCATGCCAATGCCCCCACCCCATCAAACACTAAAGGGACAGTCTTTCTGCCCGGGGGGGCACATGAGGCAATAGCCCCAGATCTGCTCCCTAGTGGGGAGGGTGTGGGGGGGGGGGCAGAAAGCACACTAGGCACCAGGGATTTTGTTTTGTTTTGACTATGTAAGGGTTGCCCAAAATGGGTATGCCACCAAACACTTAAGGGACAGTCATTCTGCCCCCCCTTGGGGGCAGATGGGGGCAACTGCCCCCGATCTGCCCCGCCGGGGCACAGAATGCCCACTAGGACCCAGGGATTACATTTCTATGTAAATTTAGGGGTGGGGCTGCCCAGAATGCCTACTAGGAACCAGGGAGTATTTTTTTTACCAGAGTAGGGGTGGGGGCTGCTCAGAATGTCTCCCTTGGGGCAATAGCCCCCGATCTGCCCCCCCTCCGAAAGCCCACTAGGCACCAGAGATATGTTTATGGGCATGTCAGGGAGCGGCCCCTTAGGCAAGGGTCGCTCCCCTTTTTGTGTGCACACATTTTGGCAGTTTCTGCCCACCTTTGGGGCAGATCAGCAATATTTTTATGCTCATCTGCTCCCAGGGGGGCAGAAAACCACTAGACACTAGTGAAAGTTTCTATGTGTGTGAGAACTGGAGTTCGGCTGAAGGTCTGTGCTTACTGGTGTTTGGCTGGCTGTTTGTGAACCTCCATTTTGCTGGCAGTGTGTGTGGACTCGTATTTAGCTGGCAGTGTGTGTGAACTAGCGCTTGGCTGGCAGGGTGCTTGGACTGTCGCTTGGCTAGCGGTCTGCGTGGATGGCACATGTCTGGTGGTGTGCATGGACTGTCGCTTGGCTGGCGGTGTGCGAGGACTGTCGCTTGGCTGGCGATGTGCGCGCATGGTGCTTGGTTGGTGGTGTGCATGGATGCCGCTTGGCTGGCGGTGTGGCTTGGTTGGATCCTCCAGCGTTTTATTACCCAGAATGTCCTACAAACATCAAATTTAGCTAAAAAGTCATCTCACATTTCTGTGTGGAAAAGCTGAGGGATCACTGCACCAGCACACATTTCCCACCACCCAGCGTTCCCCTCGGTCTCCCGAGTAAAATGACACCTCACTTGTGTGGGTGGGGCACGGTCCTGTGACTGGAAAGGGCCAAAAACAGAGTTTGAGGCTATAACACAGTGTGCTCTAAGCACTATATTATTATGTATATACTTTTTTAGGCTGACTCTGCATTGGACACCCACACAAGTGAGGTATCATTTTTATCGGGAGACCACGGAGACTGCTAGGTGGTAGGAAATTTGTGCCGGTGCATTGATCCCATTCAGAAATGTGAGAAAAAAAAATTGATTTTTTGGGGCTAAAATTGAGGTTTGCAGGGGATTCTGTGTAAGAAAACATTGGGGTATCCATGCAAGCCACACCTCCCTGGAATCCCTCGGATGTCTAGTTTTCAGAAATGTCTGGGTTTCGTAGGTTTTCCTAGATGGCCGTGGAGCGTAGGACCAAAAACACAGGTGACTCCCTTGCAAAACCATGTCGTTTTGTGAGAGAAAAATGTGATGCCTCCACAATAATTTTTGGGCCATTTCCTGTTGCAGGCACTTGGCCTACCCACAAGAGTAAAGTACCATTTTTATTGGGAGACTTGAGGGAATGCTGGGTGGTTGAAAGTTTGTGGCTCCCTGCAGATTCCGGAACTTTCCATCACAGAAATGTGAGAGAAATGTGTTTTTTTTTTACAAAGTTTGAGGTTTGCAAGGGATTTTGGGTAACAGAACCTGGTGAGAGTCACACAAGTCATTCCATCCTGGATTTCCCTGGGTGTCTAGTTTTCAAAAATGTACAGGTTTGCTAGGTTTCCCTAGGTGCCGGCTGAGCTAGGGCCCAAAATCCACTGCTAGGCACATTGCAAAAAAAAGGGTCAGTTTTCACTGGAAAAATGTGATGTGTCTATGTTGCATTTTGGGCAGTTTCCTGTCGCGGGCTCTAGGCCTACCCACAAAAGTGAGGTACCATTTTTATTGGGAGACTCAGGGGTACACAGAATAGTAGAACAAGTGTTATTACCATTTATCTTTCTATGCATTTATGCCTTCCAAATGTAAGACAGTATGTAAAAGATTTGTCATTTTGAAAAATACCCTCTAATTTACATGCTAATATGGGTACTCACAAATAACCACTGCTTCTAAACTCCATATCTTGATCCTATTTCAGAAATACATAGGTTTCCTTGATATCTATTTTTCACTCTTTATATTTTACCAAATGAATTGCTGTATACCCGGTACACAATGAAAAACCATTGCAAGGTACAACTCAGGTATTGGCTCGGAGTACCTCAGGTTCTTGGTGAACCTACAAGCCTTGTATATCCCCGCAATCAGAATGGTCCTGTGGACATAACAGTATATTGCTTAACATTTTTTACCATAGTTAGAAGGTATAGGTGAAAATGTAGGCACAAATGGCTGGTTTTTTTCAACTCAATTTCAATATTCTTTTTATTTTAACTGTTACTTTCTATAGGAAAACCTTGAAGGGACCTACACAAATGGCCCCTTGCTGAATTCAGAATGTTATCTACTTTTCAAATATGTATAGCTTTCCGGAATCCATTATTGGTTTCACACCCATTTGTACCACTAATTGGAAAGAAGTTGATAGCACAAAAATACGGAAAAATAGGCTTTGTTCCAGTAAAATGCCAAAAGTGTGTAGATAATGTTGGTTCTCTGACAGAAGTCTGCCTGTTCCTGAAAGCTGGGAAGATGGGGATTCGAGCACCACAAACCCTTCGTTGATACCATTTGCAGGGAAATAAACAGACGCTTTCTTCTGCAGCACTTTTTTTTCCATTTTTCCCCAAAAAACCCAAAATGTTGCTGTATTTTGCCTAATTTCTCAGTCCCCTCCCAGGAAATCCACAAGCCCTGGGTACCTTAGGATGTTGGACGAAAAGGACGCAAATTTGACGTGGATACCTTATGTGGCAAAATGTTATGGGGACCTAAGCGCGAACCATCCCAAAGCCAAAAAAGGGCGTGACACGGGGAGAGGGGTGGGTGGCCTGGCAGAGAAAGGTTGAGAGACTGTCAGGGTCCAATGTCTATGGGATATAGCCCGGTCTACCCACATTCCCGTTACCGGCCTTGCCCAAGCCCTTAACAATATGTAGTGGAGAGACTCATAAGAACGTAAGGGCTCCACTCCTGCCTTACCCTGGTGAAGAACATCCACCAAAGTGTCAGTGGACAATTCCACCGAGGGAAGCTGGCAATGTAAGACAACAGCTGCCCTCCTTAATACCTCAGCATAAGAGAACTCACCTCTGTTGCCATACCAGGTGGAGAAGGCAAATCTGAAACTGGGGAGGCCTCACCCAGGTTAGTCAGCCAATTTGCCTCCAAGGGAGGTTGGACACTATTGTCCAAAGGGTATGGACACCCTATAATTTCTCTTTTGCCTTCTAAACTGGGCATTCCCGTAGGAGAAGCAGAAACAGGCTGTATAGGGCAGATGGAGCATTGTCGAAAGCGGACTGCTCAATCAGCGCCAATCTTACGACGGTGTGGCGAGGTGTTGACGTCGGGAAGAGTACGTGGAACGGCGTCGATGGGCGCTGTCGACGTCACAGCTTCAACGCCGAAGGTGAAGACCCCTAAGCGCTGCACACCAGCGCCGTCTCAAATGCGATAATGTATTTAGAGGGCCCTACTCTCTCCAAGGGCGAACCCGCCGGAGAGAATCCAGTAGGGGAACCTCCTACCTCCTTGGGGCTAGAAAGCGCGCCAGAGGGGAATTGAGGCCTACAGACTTTATGCACGGAAACATAATAATCCCAAATTTGGGATAGAGTCGCCCCAGCTCCAGGATATTTAGGGAGGCTTTGGGGGGTGGGGTGGGACGACTCCAAAAAACACTCTACAACCGAAGGTTGGGAGACAGCGTCAAACAAACTTACGTTTCGACCGTTGGTGCTTCGGAGCCTTACTAGACAAAGACAGCCCCTCACCCGAATGGCTCCTCAACCGGTCTCTGGACTTGGATGAGGAATGACGGCACCGCAGTGCCTCATATAGTCACGCCGCCAGAAGTATCATTCAACGCTCTCTGAACGCCTTCGGCCGAAGACGGTAGTGGGAACCACAGTCCGTCGAGTCATGGTGGTCTCCCAGGCACCACAAACAGATGGTATGAGGATCGGTTACAGACATCTGCCTGTCACAAGATCTACAGGGTTTAAACCCTGAAGGCATCACAAAAAGCACATTGTTTCTAACACAAACATGTGGAGATGGCTCGAAAAACGGCCCCCTAACCGCTCCGGATTCGCGTTGCAAGTGCAGAAAAGAAGGAACTGACGTCAACATGCCAGAAAGGGGAATATATAGACTCCGTTGATGCCACATTGCGTAGTGACATCGATAATGAGTCGTGTGGCGCCCTCTCCCGACGCACGGACATGCTGTGAAAAAGGTTTCCGGATCCAGTCTTGCGCCTGGGGGAGAATTCTAAAGTAAGGAATTTGCGGCTAGATGTCACTATCAGGTTCATCTCTATATTAAAGTTGCAGACGGCAGTTGTGGATTCCAACTCAGATTGGTCCAAAGTCTTTGTTACAAGTTGTGAGCAGGAAGGTGGGCTAGAGCTGGGGGTCTCTTGTGAGGAGCATCTGAAAACAAAAGCAAGGGATACAGACCCACTTAGCTACCTCTTAAACTATGAGAGTAGCCCTTCCAGAGAGCAATGAGCCAGGAAAGGGCGGGGGGAAAACACCATAGCTTCTATCTCCTCTCCTTAACACTCCTCTGTCAGACCACTATAAAGGATCCCTGGCTTGTTTTTTGGGGGAGCAGGTTTGGGAAAGCGGTGGGCAAGGCAGGTAATGGAAAGACATGCAGTCTACTTGTGTTCAATACGCCTAAACACACAGTAATGTATGCAGATGTGACACTCATGTTCCACATGGCTGAGTGAAGGACCTAGTTGCAAGAGACTGTCAGACAATATTTAGAAACAAACATTTAGAATGAGACAGGTAAAAAGACCTGCCCTGCTTCTAGAATCATGTCACTCTTACAACTGCCAGATCTCTACAGCCCAGTGAGCTGGAGGTAGTCATATTTGAGAAACCACAGCTCTGGGTCTCAGTCCATGTCAGGAAATGACCTCCAGTGCAAACATGATTCTCATGTATTCCAAGGTAAGGGTCGAAAAGATATAGCTTATATGGTTATTCGCGAAGCAGGGGTGCAATCTCTCCAGCGCCATGCAGAGGCACCTTCTCTGTCCCAACACCCAGAATTATCGATATATCTCAATATATGCATTTCACACAAAATATTGTATTGGCATTTGTATATTGCTTTCTTAAACCTTACAAGGCCCAAAGCACTTTTTGGGTAGTCGGGTAAATAGCTGCTCCCTTTGTACAACTTTTAGTGCACTTTGCCCCCAAATAAGGCTGCAAATACAGATTTCCATCAAGTTTCTGTGTGCCTTTCGGAGTGCATGGGTGAAAATGTTTAGATTATAATTAGGTCTATAAGGGGCATTGTGTGTGCTTTGGATGAGGTTTGGAGTTGTGGTGTAACCATGGTGCCTGAAGTGTCACTGAACGTATGCACGTGGAGAGGAGTCATTTTACCATGCAGAATTATGAAAGGAGTGAAGCGGAAAGAGTGTGAGTGATAGGATTGCAGCTTGCGTATGTCAACCTATGGCTCTTTAGAATATAGTCTATTTGGTATTATATTTCAGTAAACAGCCTTGCCTTCATAACACTTCGAAACTCAATGTAGATGCTGGTTATCCTTATTTTATCTTGGAGCATGTACCAGAGCTTACAGGTCTGTACAAAGACAGAGGACCCACAGAATTTACTTTTTGTTTTTTTGTTTTAAATAAGGGGTATGATCAGAAGTGGTGGTATTCTGGATCTGAGAGTCCACATTTGGCATTACAGTCTGAATTTTGACTGAATGAAGATGGGTTATTGTTGAAGTTCAGAAAGTAAATGAAGACGCCATGCAGGTAAGGAAGTGCTTCTTTATTCCGATCATCCACTCTCCTCAACTGTCATTGTCAACATTCTAATGCAAGCTCTCAGTGGAACGTTCTAAGTGGGAGCAGAGGGGAGGGAGAGGGGGAAGAAACCAATATAGGAAAGGAGAGAGAACTAGGTGGATTACAACAGTTATGTTCTGTAGAATGCATGGAAAGGAAGAGCCCTCTAAAAGAGATATGTGCTAGTGGGAGTCAGTACAAGTACAGGTCCCTAAGGACAGGTGTGGTGTGGTGTGGTCAAGTTTAGCATTTGCTTTGTTGCTGCATTCTGGATCCATTGTAAGTTACTGATTAGGTGGTTTAGGAGCCCAATATAAAGCTGAGTGGCATAGACAACACTAGGGCTGTAGGGGACAGAACTCTGTGAGAGAGTCCCAGGTGAGGGAAGATCTTGCAAGGGATTCTCTTCAGCTGAGAGGGATAACGTAATGATTGCTCCAGTTGGGATGAGAGCTGGCATTGCTAGGAATGTTTTTGATTACACTTGGTGGGCATGGTTCGGCTGGAGATCCATCAATAGATGATCAGTTTTTATGGAGAGTCCATTAAATTTGTAGATTTTTGCGTGAATACTTTTGGGGCTTGGATATACATGATGGAGTTGTCAACAATTGTTCTCGATTTGAACTAAGATTTATGTGTGTTAGCATATTCAATGGAATGAACAGTCGGTAGTTCTCATGGTCCGAGTTGCAATAGGTTACGGAACTAAGACTATTTGAAGAGTCTTTTTTAATTGGGCAATGTGAAGTATGTTTTTATCCATGTACAAATAGTCCATCAGTAGAGTAATTTTTTTTTTCTTGCTAGAGACCTAAAACTGCCATATGCAATTGAAAGTTAGGGAACGCTGTTCCTATTATGAGAGAATGCCTCAATGTAAAAACGTCACTGTCCCAATTCAGACATTACCCCGTGCCTGCCAGATTATGCACAATTTTTTCAGAAGAAATGACTTGGAGCACCAGCATATAATAATAATAATAATAATAATAATAATAATAATAATAATAAATGATTTGTAAAGCACCTGGTTACACCATACAGTGTGTCCCTGCGTTGAGACCTGATCAATCTAATCAACCGAACAAAAGAATCTAGATCAGAGTAGCCCTATCAGATACTAAGGAGATCTAAACAACCAAGTTTTAAGTTTGTTTCTAAACGTCATTTCTGAAGATTCTGCTCTCAACTGAGTGGGTAAAGAATTCCAGGCATTGGCTGCCAGAAAGGAGAATGAGTGTGCCCCTAATCTGGCCCTAAAGACCCGGGGAACTAGTACTAAGTTGGCCTTTGAGGATCTCAGATTGCACGACGGTGAGTAAAGCTGCATCATGGTGCGCAGGTATTTGGGGCCTTTCTGGGAGAGGATTCTATGGCAGAAGCACATGGCTTTAAAGCAAATTCTTTTCTCCAGTGGGAGCAAATGGAGGGTCACAAGGGCCGCCAATGCCCTTCTGGGAAGATTGAGAACCAGGTGGGCTGCCGCATTTTGGACTCTTTGGAGTTTTGTCAGACTACTTTTGGTTGCTTCCAGGAACAAGATGTTACAGTAATCCAACTATGATGTTACAAGAGCGTGTACAATGGTTTTACGTGACTATCAGGAGCAGGTCCAGGGTCTTTCTTAGAGTTTTAAGTGTTCTGAAGCATTCCCCTGCTACGCTGCTAATCTGGTTTTCAAAGGTTAGATTGGAAACAAACCACACCCTTAAGTTCTTGACTTTGTGCTTGGGTTCAGGAATCTGGCCTTGAGCATAGGGCCACCAGGCCGATAACCAGATGGATGGGGCCTTACCCAGAATAAGGATCTCGGTTTTATTGGCGTTGAGCTTCAAACAGCTGTTAGCCATCCACGAGGCCAGCTCCGCCAAGCAAGATTTAAACAGTTTCGCTGGCTCGCCCCTTGCCTAGGAGAGAGTCACAATCAATCGAGTGTCATCGGCATATGACACTTATTTAACCTTGTGTCTCTCAATGATTTCTGCTAGGGCGGATATAAATGTTAAACAAGGTGGGGCTCAAAATAGAGCCCTGCGGAACTCCATAAGGTAAGGTTAGAGTCTCTGACACAAAAGGTCTCTGGGCGACTTGGAAAGTGAGATCAAGAGAAAAGAGGCAAGACATCGTAGAGCAGTGCCACCGACACTGCACTCCTCCAGCCTCTGAATCAGGAGGCTGTGGGATACGGTGTCAAAGGCCGCGCTCAGATCTAGCAACATCAAGGCTGAGGTATGACCTTCATCAGCACTTTGTCTCAAGGTTTCGGTCGCGAGTAGTAAAGCTGACTCAGTGGAGTGAGCTGCCCTAAATCCCAATTGGGACAGATGAAGCAAATCATTAGATTCAATTAAACATGTCAGTTGATTGACATTTTTTTCAAGAATTTTTGCAAATAAGGGAAGGAGTGAGATGGGCCTTGGATTTTCCAAGATCATGAAATCTAGTTCTAACGAATGGGGAGCACAGTTGCGTGCTTCCATTTCTGGGGAACATGCCCAGAGTGAAGTGACATTGTGATCAGCTGGCTAAGGTGGGGGAGGATGGAGGTCATGCATAAGCGCAGTATTTTGGGTGGGGATGGGTCAAGAAGAGATCTGATTTACTTTGCAAGAAGAGTCCTTGTAGCTCGTCTAAGGAGGGACTAGTGAAAATTTACAAGACCATACTGATTGGTCGCATCTTCTCTAGTGGCTAGTAGATCGTTCCACTTCTTGGCCTCAGGTGGAAACAGGTCATAAATCATAGCCACTTTTGAGGCAAAGAAAGTAGCAATGTTGTTACAATTTTCCTTACAGGGAGTTACAGCTGCGGAGACACGTTCTTGGGATGATAGGGAATTGATTACGGTGAATAGTTCTTTAGATGATTTATTAGATCTGTTAATTTTCTGTGAATAAAACTCTCTGCAAGTACTTCTGATAAGCTTGCGGTATTGTTTGAGCGCTTGTTTGTGCTTGGAACGGCTGATCAGGCTGTAATCTTGCCTCCAAGCACGTTCAAGGCGTTTACATAGTTACTTGACTGCATCTAAGGGCTCGTTGTACCAGGGTGCAGAACGGGAGGCTTGTGATTGCCGTCTAGAGGCCAGATGGGCTATACAGTCTAAGGCTTCTGTGATCCATCTGTCAATGTTGGTATCTGCTAGAGCCATGTCCTCGTCCAAAACAGGGTTGGTGGCTGATAATGCCTCCATAAAGGTCTCATAATTCATCTTTGCCAATTTCCTAGAGAGGACTGTTTGGTAGCTGTTACTACAGGGGTAGAATTAGGGAGTGGGAAAGAAAAAGGGCTCATTTAGTGGTCTGGCCATGGAACTGTGATGGGGGTTTCCACCAGAAATGTGGAAAAATTAGAGAAAATGGGGTCTAAAGTGTGTCCCCTCACGTGTGTGGGTCCGCTATATCCACCTTGCTAAAAGAGCACTTCAAAGTATGTTTACAAATAATCGCAATGCCTCCTCCTCTCTGGGTAAGGCGATCACGCCTTACGATGTCATAACCATTAGGTATTACATCTAAGATATCGGGGCGGACGCTTCCATGACCACGTCTCAGTGAGGAATAGAGCATCCAGTTGTTGATCACTAAGAGTCTCAAAAATCTCATGTTTGTGTTTAGCTAGGGAGCGGCAATTTATTGTTAGGCAACTTATTAAGAAAGTCGGTCCTAGGCTACTCTCCCCGAGTCCATCATCGAGATCGTTGGGAGTGTAACGGCATGAGCTGCATATGAGGGGGAGCCACCTACCTCTATAGAATTACAGCAGCCCGTTGGTATGGCGGGAGCTAAGTTCCTGAGTTTGAGGGCAGAGTATTACATTCTCTGGGAGTTAAAATGGGCTGGGGTTCTAGCCCTCGGCCGCGTACGGATGCAGACAGGCTTACCTTTGGGGCGCCGGCAGCGCGTCCGCGCATCGGCCATAATGAAATAGGCCGCCTCAGGAGGGGCGTGTCTATTGACCAACCGATTCACACAGAACAGGGCGGGCAAAGAAACACCAACCGGGGCACAGCAACACCACACAAGTCAGGAGAGCTTCCTCCCCTGCACGGTGATACTGGTAAAGAAATGGCTAGCTAAAGTAACAGTGGAAAGTAAATATGGCTGATTAAGGCCAGTTTCACACACACAATCACTATTCTGTACAAAGGCAATTATATGCTTCAATAAACACCAATGGCTCAGTAAAATTATGTATTTGTCCTACAATATGCCCAAATCCTAGAAGGAAAATTACTCCATTTTGGCAAATTCTCTAATATGTGCAAATACTGAACCCTGTACAGGTCATTGTTTTGGTTCACATAGTAAATTACTATAATTCAACCCTTGTTAGGTCTTAATCTTCACCATGCAAGCTAGTTACTACAGAAGACAAATCAGGACCTAACCTATTTAACCCCAAGCTCTCTTCATCACAGCAAAGCACTCCATGAGCCCACTCCTAAAACCACACCTCTCTCTTTCTCTCATTTTACATCAGAAGTTGACAATTAGTTCACTGACAATGCCAAGATTGTTGAGGACTTATAATAAAAATATAAAAATGCCAGACTTTCCTCTCCTTCTTTCTAAAGATATGCCCTGCTGATCCAATCTTAAAAACTGACTTGAACTTTCTACCTTAAATTCTCTCCTCTGTGAAACCCTCAACCTTCAATTATTCTATCCTTCAAATCTTATCAAACAGTGTGTCACTTTGATCGATCCACTTATGCTACAACCAGTAAATGCTTATGTATTAGACCAAAACTCTCCCTTTTGGACACTTGCTCTAGATCTTCCAAACTACAAAATCTTAGACCATTCTCTAAACTTCTCTTCATCAAGAAAGCAAAAGATTGCTTCTACATGCCAAAGAGGGGCTACTGGGACACAACTATGATGGTTGGAGTCACTTGTCACTGGTGTCCGGACGTTCTCCCTCCCATGCTCGAAAACTCTGTATAGTACACCCCTCGAAACTTGGCGATCCAGAAAACGAGGGCAAGCAGTGAATAACTTCTGAGGGAGGCAGTGTGGGGCGATTGATGATGCTGACTCCAAGTAGAAGTACCCAAAACATGGGCCCAATGAAATATGAAGTCTCTGGAAATAGCTATTATTTACTTTCCTGAAGTAGAAATGTAATCGAGGACTGAAAAAGTGCAGGCCTGCCTAGAAGCTTCCTGAACTTTAATAACTGAATCTGCGGACCTATCCCCAGTGCTTAATTTGTAAAAGAATGAGTGCCAGTGCCCAAAGATATGCTCAGATACCCACGGCCGATGCTATCAAATGTCAGCACACTGAATACCAAGGCTCTGTAGTCTTGAATTCACCTCAGGCCTCTTTAATCCACTGCCAGACACTCCCTGCTCCTTTATGTCACTCTTGCAGGTTCCTTCTCTCTCTTCCTCTGTCTTTCCACTATGTGTGTTTTTCCCTCTCTTGCTCTTGGTAAATGTCTCATGCAGAAACATAAGTGCCAGTACCAAAAAATGAGTGCCAGTGAACCTTACCAGCAACCACCAGCTCAAATTAAACACCCCCTTTCCTGAACGATCCACCAAATGGCAGGACTCAGGAAAAACTAATCAGCAATCCCTTGCTAGATGTTTCTCATAGAATTTCTGAGGCTAGCCCTGTCTCCATCCTCCCTCACTTCAGTGTCTGGGTATCCACCCTCCAAACACAGGAATGCAGGCATTACACCTCGTAAGTGGCCGCTGCTGTTCTCCGCCATGATGACAGCATCAGGAACAGGAGGAGAGAGAAAATGGCATGTGCATGCCGTGCTGGGCACTTACAAGGAGGAAGAGATGGAAGAGTTTAGGTGTGCAATAGCAGTACACAGGTGTGGCAACAGGTAATACGTTTCTGGGGGGTGCTTGCTTTCAGAAAGCATGTATATATGGCATCACCCGAGCTTGGTACTGCCCACATCACAATAAAGTCCCCCCTTGCATCTAAGTTCTTCTTGAACAAAGAATCTTTTGACTTTGTGGAAAACAACATATTGTTGACTACCCAACCCACTCATTTAGGCATATGGGGTATGGTTCAGGATTACTTCTAGTCTACTCTTTACAGGCAGATCAAAGTTTTTTTTTAATGAAAGACTCCATCGGTTGTCTATTTCCACTACAGAGTGGGGTTTCCCAAGACTCAATCTTGGCTCCAACTCTTTTCCATCTCACTGTACTGAGTCGCTAAAAAGCATACCTGGGTGTGATATCTGTCAGCTTCCCTTGCAGAGTTCCACTCTAGAATGGAAGCTTGAGGTAAGTGTCTGGTGTACCAGGCTTGAAAGTTAGATCCTGGGGATGGGGATTGAACAATAAGAGATAAATTACACTTTATAGAAGGCTTACTGGAGGTAACACCTTTACACTAACGATAGGGGCATATCAACACGTCAAGAGGAATTCAAGAAATTACATGGACTGGCGGGGATCACAGCATGAAGTAAACAACGCCTGATGCAGAATGGTAATGGAACAGTAGGAGAAGATAACAAACTTAGTGGCTGTTTGGAAGGACAGCAGTGAACGGAAAGGAAGATAACAAATCCAACACACTGGCAAAACACCATAACAGGATATCAGTGGTAAACAAAAGTAGCTTGGGAACGCCAGAGAGACATTGCAAGTACAATCATAGAGAAAAGGAAAATGACTGCCAGGAGTGATGACAGTAGGCCAACATTAGGCATCACTGGGGCAGAAATGGCCAAAGTAAATGCAACCATAGTGGCACAGAGAGAGACTGTCAGCCTTGACGTCAAGAGACCAATGTTACGCACCGTATGAAAAAATGTTTAGGTTAGAAAAATGCCTAACCAATTTACCAACAACTTCACATTGTCATGACCCAATAAAGAATAATTATAAAAGTCACTGTAGAAACCAGAAACGCCTACTGGCAGAGAAGAGTTCGGTAGAAGAATATTAGGAACAATGTAAAATGCACATTACTTGCTTGTTATTAAAGTGATTAAAATAGATACTGTGAATATGTACAATAAAAACATGTTAACTCGCCTTCTAATGGAGGGACACACCTTGACAGGACATCTCTACAGCATACTAAAAGTATCTTTAAATAAACACAATAAAAATTCTTCAAATTCACCTCAGCATTCTGAATCATCTGAAATCACAAAGATATGCCTTGTAAGACTTCAGAACATTCAGAATGATACAACAAGACTTCTCTTTCATCTGAAGATCAATTAGGTCTTCCGGACTCTGTGCTCATTCAAATGCTACAACTCTGCTACAAGGCTTCAAGCAAAAGACAACTCCATACATTGGGCCCCATATTCCCGACAGAAAACAACAGTTCGTAAAAATCTGCACAGTCGTACCTGTCAGCAAACTTAGAAAATGTAACTCCATTACTCAACAAGCATTTGCAATGCAATAGGTCTCGCATTTGCGAGAGTTTGAGCTATTGGCATTGTATATGACAATGCCTTTTATTTATGTGTTTTGAAAACCTGCAAGTGGTCCGTAAACACTCACTTTGTACTTATAGTCCTTGCTTACGAGAAGCAAGGCTGGCAGTAAAAGAGGAGCAGTTACTGCCAGCCTTGCTTCTCGTAAGCAGCGACTAGAAGTACAAAGTGCGTGTTTACGCACCGCTTGCAGGTTTTCAAAACAGATAAATACAAGCATTTGCAATGCAATAGGTCTCGCATTTGTGAGAGTTTAAGCTACTAGCATTGCAAATGACAATGCCTTTTATTTGTTTTAAAAACCAAAACATAAATAAAAGACATTGTAATTTACAATGCGAATAGCTCAAACTCGCGTAAATGCGAGACTTATTGCATTGCAAATGCTTGTTTAGTGTGTTAAGAGAGTGGAGAGGACATGGTGAATACTGTTCAACATATAAATTTGTGGGTGTGCACAAACTCAAAGGTCATTCGAACCCTACAACTACGCTTAACACCTTCTTTTAGCTACGGTATGTAGAGTTGCAATGTGTGAAAATCTGAGACCTGCGACAATCCAAACGTTAATATATTATCGGCATAATCAGAGAGGCTCCCATAATTTGTCACATTACTGCATAGCACCAATTGGGCCAAGTGGATTTTTTTTTTTTTTTACAAGACAAGTAAATTTCAGAAGCATTACACGAAATAATTCTTAAAAAATTCACACCCCTGGGGTGCCCAGTAGAGTTTATTCCAATCCTAGCACTGCCCTCCCTAACCCTCTGTTCTTTTTCTGCTGCTTGATGCTGCTCTGTACGCTCACCAACCCGTCACAAATAAATATGCTCTATTCCGGAAAATGCTATTATCTTAGTAACACACAGGGGGCGCTAGAGGGCGCAAGGCAAGATGGCCGCACCTGTGTGAGGCTCTGCCCGGCTGAGCCCTAATCCGCCAATTATCCGCCTGACATACTCATAATCCTGCGGCATGAAGGGGCGCTTCCTGTTACTGAACTCCCCCTGCATCGGCTGAGGGGATTTTATTGCCTTTGCCGCCCGCAGGTGCGGGTTCCTGGCCACTCTAATCGGCAGCCCTCCGGCTTCAACATGGCGGCGCCGGCGGGGCCCTGAGCGCGGTGACCACCTTGTCCTTCCACGGAGTCGGCGGTGGCACGCTCGGTGCTAGCGACGCTGAGGGCGCGGATGGTGGATCCCTGGTGATTCCTGGTGATCGCTGGACGGGTGGGCGCTGCCGCGGGCCCCTGGAAGCGGAGGGCCCTGTCGAGGTGCGGCGGCGTGCGGCCCTGACGGACCTGAGCGGACGGCGGCGGAGGACGGCCCTTGTGCCCCTGGTGCTGGAGGCGGTGAGTGGGGCGCGATCTGCGCTGGGCCCGTGCTGGTGGAGGAGGGCGCGGGCCTGGTGCGGTTTGCGGCCTGGGCGCTGCTGCCGGGTACTGGGGTGCGCGGGTGGTCGTGGAGGAGCCGCTTGACTGTGTGGCTGCATGGTTATGTGGGCCCGCGGACCTCCGTCGGGGTCGTGCTGATAGTTCAAAGGGAGTGATCTGCCTAATAGACATCTGCTTGCTGCCTGTGCATCGGTGAATTCAAGGCGACGAGTGCTGCAGATACTTACCTCCCCCGACTGGTGAAGCTCTCATCGGAATGCTGGTGTGTGTCGCCCTGGCTCCCCTTGAGTGGTGACACCTTCTACAAGCTGCGCGTTGCCTGCTGCCTCGACTGGGTCCCCCATGAGGCCCCACTGACTATCCTCTCACTTGGGACTTGGCCCCTGCTTCTTGATTTGCATGGACTGTAGGCGCTTGTGATCTCGCTGTGGTGTTGCGGGTAGCCCTTCGCCCAAGGAGCTCCTTGCGGGCTGGAGCTGTGGGGCCCCCGGTTGTCCTGGTGTTGCCATACCGCTTGCACAGTGCTCACAGTTGGTCCTCTCCAATGGCCGGGGTAGGCGGGTGCATGTAGCCAGGCGAGACACCTTGTACCTCCACTTCACGCACTCCTGCTTCTCGGAGCAGGGTCATATGCTCGGGGGCCCTTGCATCCTCCCATCTCCTTTTCGGAGCTCTGCCGCCTCTACCTGTGGTGAATATGGGTCGCACTGACAAGTCTCAACCTCGCCTCACGTTTGAGGCGCGCAAGTCCTCTAAGTCTTCGCAAAAGGCGGCGTCGGACTCCGAGGCTGATGCCCAGGATGGTGGATCTTCTACCCTCGAGACCACGCTCCTTGCCATGCAGCGTAGCCTCCAGTCCATAGAGGGTTCAATGGGATCAGTGAATCAGCGTCTAGATCACATGTCGTCCCAATTTGAAAAACAAAACGCACGGATGGGGGAGGTTGAACAAAGAGTGTCTGCTGCGGAGGATGGCCTAAGCGACATTGCAGGTAAAACCTTGAACATGGAAAAGGTTCTTGCCCTTATTCAATCCAAGAATGAAGATTTGGAAGCTCGTTCCAGACGGAACAACCTTCGAATCACGGGGCTGCCAGAGTCCACGAATGTGGGTAAAATGGAGACCTTCATTGAGACTTTGATAACGGATATTTTTGGCGCTGGACAATTGTCCCCAATGTTTATTATCGAGCGGGCTCACCGCTCCCTCGCAGCTCGCCCGCCCCCTGGTGCCCCGCCGCGTCCTGTCATCGCAAGGGTTCTCAACTACAGGGACCGCGACGCCATCTTGCGTATGGCAAGGGATAAGGGAACAATTGAACACCAGGGGAACACACTCTCCTTTTTCCCTGATTTTACTGTTGCGGTGCAGGCGGCGAGGCGAGAGTTTGGGGCTGTAAAAAAGTTTCTGCAATCCGAAGGGGTCCCTTACGCTATGCTCTATCCCGCCCGCTTAAAAATAGGACCGGACGGGGACCACAAGATTTTCACCAATCCTAGGGCTGCGTTGGATCATGCCAAACACTTGAAGAGACGGCGCCATGAATCTCCCACGTTATCTGGGACTGAGGACCAGTAATTTTGATGTATAACTTGCATGTTTGGGCAATCCTTCTCATGCTCTGTAGAAGCGTAATGTTTTTTTTTTTTTGTGTGCAATGTAGGACTGCCCACTTCTCTATGCAGGTGGGCGCTCTTTGATTCCTTGTCTATGCATATTGCCTATCAGCCTATTGCAATGTACGGTGCGCCTCTAGTTCAGGCACAGTAGCACTTGGCTCGGCCACCTCCTACTCGTTAGGGGTTAGTAGTTCTCTGACGCCCCCAATGGGTGAACCCCATGTGTACTTTGCTCTTTCTGTTCTATGTTTGGGATGGGTAATAATGGGTTGGGATGGCTTTGGCGAGTTGGGGACGCTGAAGTGGGAGGGGGGTTTTGGGTTCTGGGGACTGGTGGGGGTTTTTGGCACTTACAATTTCTGGATGGGATGTAGCATCGCTCCAATTGTATGTTTGAATATGTATGGTCTATGGTTCCAACGATCAGGTATCTCACGTAGTGCAGGTCCAAATGAGTGGTAAAGTGCGGTTCCTCAGTTGGAATGTCCGAGGTTTGAATACCCCCAAAAAGATTCGCTCTGTCTTTGCTTATCTTGACAGACTTGATGTGCAGGTCGCCTACCTACAGGAAACACATCTCACAACCGTGTCCGAGAAGAAGGTGGGGGGCAGATGGGCGGCGGTACGCGTATCCTCCTCCTACTCTAACTATGCACGGGGGGCCATGATTTTGGTTAAACGTGGGGTTCCCTTCTCCGTTATCCGCACCGAAACAGACGACGTGGGCCGGTTGGTCCTGGTGCATGGGCGGCTGGGTGGCGCTGACGTGTTGATGGTGAATGTGTACGGACCGAACGTTGATGACCCAGCCTTTTTCTCTGATGTTTGGCGCCGTATCACGGGCTTTCCAGAGGTGGAGATTGTGTGGGGCGGTGATTTTAATGTTTGTCTGGATGCCTCGCTTGATCGTAAGGGGAGTGGGGGGTCTAGGCCTCGACAGGCCTCCGAAATGCTCCTGGGACTGATGGATGCAGGATGCTTGAGCGATGTGTGGCGATTGCGGCATCCTGATGCGCGTGAGAGCACGTTCGTTTCTACTGTTCATGGGACTTGGTCTCGCCTGGATTATTGGTTAACTACTAAAGCGGTTTGTAACTGGACAACTGATATCCAACATATGGCCCGGACACTCTCTGATCACTCCCTGAACTCCTAGAGGTGCAGGTCCCTGCATGTGCAAAACCTCCGTTTGCTTGGCGGCTGCAACCATCCTCTTTAACTGATTCTGTCTTCCGGCATACGATTGGGGATGCCATCCATGATTTTTTCAGGGAAAACGAGGGGTCCGTTGATAGCGCCGGGGTCCTCTGGGAGGCTTTTAAAGTCACTATTAGGGGGGTTTGCATGGGTGCGCAGGCAGGCGTCCTTAGAGATCTCCGTCGTCGGATTAACAAACTAGCTGGTGAGATTTCCCAGTTGGAACGAGCCTACGTCGCGGACCCATCCCCGGCGACGTTGTCCGCAATTAGGGATTTGGTCACTGACCACAACAATACAGTTGATCAGGAGTTGCTCCATAGGTCCAGGCGCAGCAAAGCCCGCTACTATGGTGAGGGGGGCAGGCCTAGCCGTTCACTCGCTTGGAAGCTGGCTGCACCCCGTAGACAGGAGCATATCACTGAAATACTTAATGAGGCAGGGGAGGCGCAGTATACAACTGCAGATATTAGCGAGACTATACTTAAATTTTATGCTGCCCTCTATGACAACAACACTGAAGTACGGCAGGAAGATTTGCATTCTTACCTAGACGACGTGGCCCTGGGATGGCTGACTTCTGGCCATAGGGAGTATATTACGCAGCCCTTCGATGTGGAGGACGTGAAGCTCGCCATTATGTCCCTCCCCACATGCAAATCGGCTGGCCTCGATGGACTCCCCAGTGAGTTCTATAAGCTCTTCGCTGATGCTTTGGCTCCGCGACTGCTGGCGGTCTATGCAGAGGCGTACGAAACCGGTTGCCTCCCACCCTCCCTTCGGGAGGCTCTCCTGGTTATGCTATTGAAACCAGACAAGGCGTCTAACCGCTGTGATTCCTACAGGCCCCTTTCAATCATCAACATTGACACCAAGATCTTGGCTAAAATGATTGCTCTTCGGATACAGCCGCTGGTTCCCCTACTGGTGCTCCCAGACCAATCTGGCTTTGTCCCTGCTCGCTCCACCACTCACAACCTACGCACGCTTTTTACTACTCTCCACTACTTCGACTCCGACTTCCAGGCGGTAGCTGTGTTGCTCGATGCCGCGAAGGCTTTCGATTCCCTTCACTGGGAGTATATGTTCGAAGTCCTTACTAGAATGGGCTTCCCTCCCTTTTTCCTTAAATGGATCAGAATACTCTATAATGGGCCGGCGGCTAGGGTCCGTGTCAATGGATGGGTGTCCTCTACCTTTCCCATTCGCAGAGGTACCAGGCAGGGCTGTCCTCTCTCACCAATGCTTTTTGCTCTGGCCTTGGAGCCTCTTGCGTGTAAGCTTCGCCAGCTTCACGCAGCGGCTGCTTTACGTTTCCGGCAGCGTCCGCTCATTGTCTCCCTATATGCGGATGACATGCTGTTGTATGTCCGCGAACCTGCAACCTACCTGCATGGGATACTACGTGAGTATGTCAGATTCGAGGGCTTCTCGGGACTGGGGATCAACTGGGCCAAGTCCACAGTGATATCTCTGACGACAGGCACTCGTGAATTCGAGCTGGATTTTCCACTGGCCTGGACACAGGACCCGGTTAAATACCTAGGTGTTTGGTTACACAGGGACCCTGCGCTCGTTATCTCGATGAACTATGGCCGTACTATTTCGCAATTAACAAACAAAGCTGAAGTCTGGGCCCGGCTGCCTTTATCGCTTGCTGACCGCATAGCGGTGACGAAAATGACCATTTTGCCCAAGCTACTATATCTCTTCGTAAATATTCCCATTCGTCTGAATATCTCCATCTTTAAGGCGCTGCAGTCGGTTTTGCTGTCCTTTGTCTGGGGGTTAAAAAACCCCGTTGTAGCTGGGATACACTTGCACAATCTTTTGAACGGGGAGGCTTTGAAGCTCCGGATATGCGCCTCTACTATTTATGCGCACAGGCGCATTTTGCGCACTACTGGTTCTTTCCCCAAAGGTTTTTGCCTCACACAGCGGTAGAAGCCGATGCCATATTTCCTTTGCCACTAGTCGCAGCAGTGCTTAAGGGTGGCTGTGGGGGTCCTAGAGCTGAGATCAATCCGGTGTTATGTACGGCATGGGCCTGGCAGGCTCTCGCTAAGAGGGCGCAGTTACCCTACCTTTATGCCCCACAGCTACCACTGGCGGCACACCCGGGCATTACTGCGACACAGGAAAGCTTGGCTCTGCATACTCTGAAGTCTGCCGGCGTACTGAAACTGGGTGATCTGTATAAACAGGGGTCTTTTCGGACATTACCTGATGTGCAGGCTGGCCGAGCCCAGGATATGATGTTAAACTTTACGTACGTCAGGGTGCGACAAGCTGTCAGGGCAGTCTATCCCGATTACCCAGATGAACCACGTCCGCTGCGGGCACTGCAGGCGGTGCTCGCTGGCGAGGAACGCAAGGGATTGATCACTAAATTGTATGCCGCATCACAACGTGAGATGGAGCCAGGGGAGCACCCCTCTTATCTCAAATGGAATATTGCATTGGGCTATACTCTGCCACCTGACCATTGGCAATCTTGCTGTAAACTAACTGGACGTCTTACTGCTAACTGTAATCTTCGTATAATTCATTTTAAATTCTTGCACCAAGTATATTATACCCCTGTGCAATTATGGAAATTTGGCTTGCGTGAAACATCCTGTTGTGTTCGGTGTGGGCAAGTGGATGCTGATTTTCTACATCTTGCCTGGCAGTGTGCAGGGGTGGCAGCCTTTTGGACCAAGGTGGCGACTGTGCTGACGGCTGTAGTGCTTGAACGTGTGCGGTGTGCCCCGGAGGTGTGTCTGCTAGGAGATGTGATATCATTAAAATCGAGCAACCGGCGGCTGGTTGCAATAGCTACCCTTATGGCAAAGCGAGCGGTGGCACAATGTTGGGGCGCCAAGACTCTCCCTACGGTGAGCAGGTGGATCCGGGACTTGACCTACTGTAGGGAACAATTGGAGATATACGCTGAGGACCTGCCCGAGTCCTCCCGTCCCAAAGACTTCTGGGCCCCGCTGACAACGTATTTGTTGAGCCAACCTGATCTGTGATTGTACGCTGCTGCTATTACGTTGGGGTCTATGGTCATGACGCTGTAGAATGGGACTTCTCGTTGTCTGTCTCAATAATGTGTGGTTTCTTTTATTCTTTGGAACCGATGTCAATATGCATTTCATTACCCACGATATTTAGTTTACAAGATGTTATATCCTTGTGAGTGCCGGGGGGAGGTGGGTTGGGTGGGTGGGCGGGCTGTTTGCTCCTTGAGCTATTGTTCAATTCAGTTGTATTGCTGATATTTTCTATCACTTGAAAAATTGCATGTGTCGATCCTTGCATTTCAGGATATTGCGGCTCCCGAATGGAGCATGTATATTGTAAGTGCAAGCTCTTAATAAATAAATTAAAAAAAAAAAGAAAAAATCTTAGTAACACACGCTGTTACACTGCTCCATGTTTATAACTTCACCCCTTAATAACTTTAACAAGAACGAGACCCATTTCTTTAGCCAACTAGCTGAGATTGTTGATTTTACATTCTGCAAAGCCACCAAATGCGTTGGGCTCCTTTTCTCGACACAACCTCACGTCTAATATTCATAAAAATAATTAGCAATCTGCAAATAATAATAATGGAACGTTGCCGACTTAGTGACCCTTCATGAAAAAGAAAAACATGGAAATAAAAAAGCTGAGCCAATTCCCCAACGTTGGGCCTCTGGCTGGTTCAGCTATCACACCACCATATAATTCCAACCAGGTGCCGAATAGCAAGGAAGGCGGGTTGCAGGGGGGCCTAGGGGAGGGGATCAGAAAGTTAAAGGCAGACAAAGAAACACTAGTCAGTCACCTCTTTCTTGTCTGACTTTTAGAGCCGTGCACCCATTTCATCAACATTTCGCGAGTTCTTAGATGAAAATAAGTGCTCCTTTTTATCGCACCAACCGTACCCCAAAAATTATGTAGTAGGAGCAGAAACCCCTTAAATTTTGATGATGGGAATAGAACATTAATTCGTGTCGCGAGTTATTTTGCCGGGGGAGGGGAGGGGGTGGATCACCCACAATTAGTTGCTACGGACCAGCTAACCCTACAAAGCTATCTCGTTTTTGGGAGAGTTTTATGTAGCGGGAACTCGACCCGAAGGTACTTGAGCGCTTTATATGAGCACCAGTTACGTTACACAAGGACAGATTCATTTTTGGGAGGGTAGGCACGGGGAGATTAAGTGATTTGCCCAAAAATCCCAGGAGGTTTTCGCTGCCATTGAGACTCGAACCCGGATCCACAGCTCCAAACTCGACAGACCTGTGAAAGTAATCCAAATATCAACAGAGGACGAACTAATTATCATATGAGAGATCTATCTAAACTGAACTATAACTTACCTCCAGCTTACACAGATTAGTGTGTAATGCGCGTTCACCACCTGAGCTACCTTACCACGACTGGAAGTTGTAGCCTCCCGGTAAAATATTGTTCGCAGCAAGGCATAACTCCTCTGAGCCAATCCGTTTGCACCGGGATACAAGGCGCGGGCTAAACAGATATCTGTAGTAGGCACATTAACCCACAAAGTAATTTACAGAGACGGAATCTCATGCAGGCGCATTCACCCCGAGAGCTCCACAGTTCAGAGAGTAGAAGAAATAAATAACGGTAGGAGATATCGCCGCGTAAAACCCGGGACCCCCAGAGTGAACTATTTACGGGAGTGACAAAAGAATATGAGGGGCTCAGGGCGAACAACGTCAAGGGGGCCTCGGTTTTGGAACTCCCATACCTCGCGAGCTCGTACCTCTCCGGCGGCCACTCAAGGCGCTAGGGCTGGGGTCTCAGAGTCTTGCTTCAGATCACGGGCCGAGAACTGCCACTTTCTTTTTCTTCCAAAAACAATAAACAGCGTGGGCCTGTGTCGTGGTTTCCGGGAATATGTAATGGTGTGGGAGAGTCAGAGGTTAGGAAAACATTAAAAAACAAGCTGTCGCCATTAGGCGAACAGCCGCTTGTTTATATTTGCATCGCGATTTCACTTTAAGTGAAAACTCAAATATAAACAAGCGGCCGCCCTCGCCAAAGGCGACTGAAACAAGCTGTCGCCATTACGCAAATGAAAACAAATAGTGCTTACCCCTTAGTTAAAGGAGAATGTATAACGCCGCAAGTAAAAAATCCAGTCCGGATGGGCCGTCCAAGGAGACAGGGCGGTAACAAAAAAGCCTCATTCTCAATCACGACCCAGCGTTTAGCATAAACGGTGATGCCAGCCAATCAAAATGATGGGCGGGGCTTCAACTCCACTTCAGAAATCTTATCGATTACAAGATGCCTCGCAGAGCGAGGAGCGCATGCGTGCTCCAATGCTAGGCGAGACCTAAAAACGGCATGCACTTCTAGTTCAGGATTCCACTTTGTCGCTCCCAGTTCATTCCAATCTTAAAACTTAACAATTTCGCTGCTGAAAAAATTAGACATGGCTTTCTGATCACCCATAATATTCTATTTCCATTCCTCTCTAACAGAACATACGCTTTTTGAAACAAAATTCCTTCCCCACTGATACTTTGAACTGTTTAATACAGTGATGATCTACGTTCAAGAAATTATACATATGTTAACAGGATCATTGTGAAATAGAAAACAAACACCTGAAAGAATTTTACAATAAATTATGAAAAAAAAGATTGAAAAAAACATAGGTCTTTCAGAAAACTAACCACTATCGAATTTCATATGCAACCCATCTTCATCCTCTTCAACATCCATAGGTTCCAATTCATGCTCAGCAATTGTTTTCAGATACTGCATAAATATTTCCACTGATGATGTAAAATGCAGTTCCTTATTATTCAGCCAGTGCACAACAAAGCCTCCAAACCCGTCGTCACAGTTAAAAGCAGTTCCAGCCAAAACTGATGGGATATCTGTTGGCAGAAAGATTCGTTTTATTGAAAAGCAGATAATTTAAAGTCATTCAACACTACTGTATGTACATGACAACCTTTTACCAAAAATGATGCATGGTTAAAGTAAACAGAATTTACAGTCACTAGTACTGTACTTTGGAGATCTGTAGTTATCAATCTCTTATACGGAACTGAGTACCACCTCCTCAATACCCTGCAAAATAACAATAAACACGAATATAATGACTACAAGTACGACGGCCGGGGCATAGCTAGACACTTGTGGGTGAGACATTCCTTTGTGATGATGGTTTTTCAGGGTACATTCAATTTCTTCCGCTCCTTTAGTCTATTCCGCATTTTCACTGATACCATGTGAAATGCACCGGGGACTGGAATGAGTGTTGACAGTATCAGGAATGGAGGCTATGTACATGAGGGTATAATGGCAGGTGTAGGACGGGCCTATTGTGGTTGCACGGATTTGAACGATAAAGAATACCCAGTGGTTAGCGAAAATAAGCCTAATGTGAGTGAATAAAACAAAGAATGATAGTGCTTCAGCAGTGCCGGCGATTCCCACTAAGGTCTCTTTCGGAGACTAATATCCGACCTCGTATGTGGCGGAGCACGCAAGCGAGTATCAGTTCGTATAATCCAGCGTCCTCGACAGAGGGCGGCCTGGGAGTACCTGATCTCGAACTCTCGAACTCTATTTCGCGCGGCGCAGCTGCAATGGCCTATGCATAGGCTATCAGTAGACGCAATGGGGAGGGGAGGTTGGTCGAAAAGGAATATTGATGATCTAGGACAATTGGAGAGCCTGCTGACGCCCAGGGGTATGAGTAGACTAGCGCGCGTTGCGAAGTGCTGCTGGAATAGATGCATCCAGCCGTGACCAGGCATGCTGTCTTACGCCCCGCAAATACCACTTTGGAGTATGCCTAATTGAGAGCTTTATGGGAGGCGGGGATATCTCAGGCCTGCCAAGTATCACGCATCAGGCGTGACGCTAACGCATTTCAGTGTGGTGTTCCTGCATCACCGCACTGAAATGCATTGTCACGCATTTTTGCCACTGACCGCACTCTGCTGACAGCGCTGAAACTGGCTGCCCACTACGCCAGGTGCTAGCGCGCGCCGGCGCCACCTGTGTGCCCCGGGCCGCAGCAGACTTCACTTGCCAGCAGCAGCAGCTCAACAGTTAAAGATCTGCTCTTAGACTCTAGTGCTGCAATGTTACAATATCTACCCTGCAGTGCCTGCGAAATTCCCGCCCGCTGCGCCTGCTGCGCGGCTAGTATCAGTCACAGTGAGCCACTCTGACTCAGCAGCCCAATTAATACCGAGACCCCGGAGCCTGCCGGTTGTAGGTGCTGCAGTGGCAATGAGCACTGCTCGCACCGCAGAATCATATTTTTAAAAAATGTGATGGATGACATCCACACGAGGGTCACCGCTGTGCTAGCTCACAGCTGTTAATTTCCCCCCTCAAATGCAGCCGATTCGGAGCGAGACAGGTGACCCGGGGATTCGAGCGGCCGCCAGGACTTGATCGCTAGCCGACCCCCACTGAACTCACAAGGAGTCAGGACTGACAGCCGCAGCTCGATCAGGCAGGGCGGCAAACGGTCCTGGAATAGAGGCCTCGCCTGAACTCAGCCGCCTGCCTGCAGTGCCGCAGCCAGCCCTTGCAGGCCAGAGAGTCGCGGCCTGCAAGCGCCACCCGCCTGCAACACCAGTCCTAGTCCTCGGATACCGACCGAATCATTTGCGGCCGGGCCGCGGCCCAAGTATGTAAATTTGCCTCCTCTGACACCCTGTTATTGCCCCCTACCCGGGTCTCTGCTCGGTCCTTGGTTTGTTTATTTTGATGCCTCGAGGTGGATGGGGGGGGAGGGGGGAGGGCGGGGGTCAAAAGAGCAATAAGGGACCTGATGCACAACAACTTTGGAAATCCTAAACTGTCCTATCATGTTGGATTTGGTGATCTAATCTAGGTATTACAATGCATGGATCATTTTCTATTTTGTCCCATACACGTTTTCTTCCTAACTTCTCTTGATAAAATGTTATTTAAAGTGTCACTCGTGATAGACATAAATGCCTCTCATAAGTAGAGTATGAACATAAAAGTGTCACTCGTATGCATGCTGAAACCTTGGCAGCTATGTATGATATCTTATCTAGGGGATTTGCACCATGACGAGGAACTGCACTCCTTTCATGATTTGCAGGCTGTCAATGACCTGGGAGCTGGTCAATTCCAAGTATATAAGGCCCTCATTTTGGAGATTTGGCACACCTGGACAGTGAGTCAGAAGGCCCCAGCCTTGCACCATGGGTTGCAGTGCATACTGACACACGGGCTGGGTCGTAAGGCTGCTATGGTGCTATATGCAGCGCTGCAGGCCGCTGACCTGCACTGCAGAATAAGTCCGGCTGGGACATGTGCTTGAGGACTGCCCTGACTATTAAACAGTGGGAAATGGCACTAGAACAGGTTAAACCGGTGCCCCGCAATGCCCGGCCAAAGTTCACCGAATTCAATGATCTTCACCACACCTATCTGACACCGCACTGTCTACATAGATCGCCCTCTATTGACTGCTGGCTGCGGGTTGCCCTCAGATGGGTGACTGCTGAGGCTGACGCTATGGCAAGGGACACAGACACGAGGCAAGGGGGGTGCTGCCACACTCTGGGACACCTACATACTTATACTACAGAACAGATAAGTGCCGTATTCCTGCAAATCCACTGTGCTCCAATTTACTGGGACCCCCCCCACTGGAGTCCCCCACATCCAGCACACTCGCCGGGTCATTTCCGGTGCGCAAGGGGTGGGGGTCAGATACTTATACCTGCACCCACCCACTGGCCGATCTCTTGGTCCCCCTGCTTGACACGCTGTCACCCTCCCTACCGCATACCCAGCATGCCGGCAGGATAGCGGGGCAATGTACTGAACGTATTAATATGTTACTTTGTGTTGCAGGCGGAGTTACAGGGCAATCCAGAGGCTGTTTGGTACTAAGGGGTACCCTCTCAATGAACACAACAGGGGTGCTCTATGCAAAAACACAGGAGTCTTTACGGCAGGACCCTGGATGGAAACGTCAGCGCCCCGCTAGTCCTTCGGGCGGTTGTAAGCCTGAGCAACCGGGGGTTTGCCTTGCAACACTCCACCCCTTAAAAGGCATGAGTAAAGTCATGGACTGGTGGTCCACGGTATTTAAGGGAGAAAATTCCCAGATAAATGGTAGCACTGATTGGGTTGGCCACAGTGTCGTTTGGCTCATCAGACAGGTGGGCAGCTTATGCTACTCATTGCTGCCTGCCTTTCGATCGCTGTAAGTTAACCCACCACGTTGGCATACTTCATGTATGAAATAAACCTGCGGCAAACTGTTTTCCAACAAAATCTGTGTGGCGTGATTATTTATTGCAGTGTGTACTAAGTACCTTACAATGCTTCGGAGGAGAATTGCCGGTATCGGCACTATGGCACTAGAACAGGTTAAACAGGTGCCCCGCAATGCCTGACCGAAGTGCACCCAATTCAGTGATCTACACCACAGTCTGCTGTAACTCTCCGGAGTTGCCGGTGCTCGTCGGCTCCCTCTGGTGGGTGACCACCACTCTTCACTCCACGAGTATAGGGCCTCACCAGTGTCGCTCGCCTGTGTCCGCGTAGCGTAGTCTTACGGCGTTCTGCTTCCTGGCTCCTTGCTTCTCTCCCCTCGCTCCTCTTCTTCCGGGTGGTTGCCCTTCCTTCCTGTGACGCCATCCTTTTCTTCGTTAGCCTGGGTTCATGATTGGTCGAGCAGGCTTGGGTCTCCTCCCTTCTGTTAGGAACAATAGTAGTCCTCTCTTAGTGTCAGTGCTCCCTTCCTCGTCCGAGTCTCTCTTTTGTTTTTACAGGTCAGGCGCGGAAGATAGGAGGAAGACAGGGAAGACGGCGAAGGAACATAAGGTAAGTAGGGGGGTTCCAAGAGGTGTTCTCTTATATCCCTTTTCCCAAACATTCTTGCCTGCAAGAAATCATTCTTGGGGGTATCGAGACAAATAATCTGAATTAGCTTGTTCGGTTCCTTTCCTAAAGAATGTCTGAAAACGAAATGGTTGTAGGGCAAGGGACCATCTCAGAATTCTTTCCTTATTTCCTTTATTGCGCACCCACCATTCTAGTGGAGCATGGTCAGTAAACCATGTGTTTTTGGCATTCAAGATAGTAGCATAATGACAACTGCATACTTAATAGCTAGTGCGTCTTTTTCCACTACTGCATAATTCTTTTCCCTAGGAAACAATTTGCGGCTGATGTAAATAATGGGTCACTCAGCTCTCTTACTGTTCTGCTGTGACAATACTGCACCAAGGCCATTCTCAGAAGCATCTGTTTGTAGCATAAACCGTTTAGTATAGTCAGGACTAATCAAAACTGGCTTGGAGGGGAGTATTTGTTTTAAGCACTCTAAGGCATTCAAGATGGCTGGAGAAGGGTGTTGGAGTTCTAACTCTGTCTTGGTGGATTTCTTAAGAGGTCTATCAATGGGGCGGCCACTTGTGAAAAACACGCAATAAAGCATCTATAATACCCTAGAATACCTAGGAAGGCCCTTAGATCTTTTTTGGTTCAAGGAAAAGGTATCTGGGTTATGGCCGAAATTCTTTCTTCCTGGGTTCGAATGTATCCCTCTCCCAAGAGGAATCCTAAATAACTTACAGACCTCGTCGCCAGGTGGCTTTTGGCAGTGTTGATTTTTAATCCACTTTTACCTAGGATTTGGATAACTGTTGTCAGGTGATTTAAGTGCTGCTCCCAGGACAAGCTATAAATGATATCATCGATGTAAGCTGCTGCATACCATTCACAGGATTTGAGAATAGTGTTTACTAGAAGCTGTAAAGTTGCAGGTGCCCCATGCAATTCAAAGGCTAATACATTAAAGCACAAGTTACTAACTTGTGTAACGATATATCTGTAAGAGACAGTAGTTAGTGACAGATTCCTTACCTTAGAATATCCCCAGGCGTCAGGCTGGATCCGGAAAGTTTTTGAGTAGCAGTACCCTTGCGCGTCGGTAGGCGTCGTCGTGCGGCTCCGCGTCCGTCGTCGGCGTCGTGATCGCCGGGATGACGTCGCGGGCAGTACTTAGACGCCGCCCCTGCGCGCTGACGTCAGTTCTGTACATGACTTTCCGCGCCAGGAACGCAGAGCCATGCAAGAAGCTGACATAGGTGTCTGAAAAATACTAGGGCCCTGAAAGGGATGTCCTTAACCCTAGAAATCAGTTCGCAGAACGGGGAGGATGGGTGGGGCGGTAAGGAATCTGTCACTAACTACGGTCTCTTACAGATATATCGTTACACAAGTTAGTAAACTTGTGCATCTGAAAGAGACACGTTAGTGACAGATTCCTTACCTTAGAATAGATACCCCAGCAATACCAACCCCGGTGTTGGGTCTGCGAACAAAGATCAGACAAGGAAGTCCCGGAGGACAGAAAGGCCAAAGAAGCCGTCCCTCCGTACCTGACTGTCAAGGCAGTAATGCTTGGTAAACGTGTGCAGCGAGGCCAACGTAGCTGCCTGACAGATATCCTGCAGCGGAACACCGCGGCCTAAGGCCGTGGTAGCAGCCGTTGCCCTGGTGGAATGGGCACGCAGCCCAACAGGAGGCTCCTTCTTAGCCAAAGAATAGCAGGCTTTGATACACAAGGTTACCCAGCGGGAAATGGTTCTCTTGTGCACCGCCCGACCTTTTTGGCGCCCACGTAGCCAACAAAGAGCTGGTCATCCACCCGGAAGTGTTGTGTGCGGTTGATATAAAAGGAAAGCGCACGTTTTGGGTCCAGACGGTGGAGCCTCTCTTCCTCTCTGGAAGGATGCGGAGGCGGAAAGAAGGTGGGCAAAGTGATGGTCTGCCCAATGTGGAAGGCAGTAACCACCTTTGGCAAGAAGGACGGACGCGTCCGAAGAACAACCTTGTCTGGATGGACAGACAGAAAGGGAGGTTTGCATGATAGAGCCTGGAGCTCACTCACCCGCCGAGCGGAGGTGATGGCCACCAGAAAGGCTGTCTTCAGAGTCAGAAGACGAAGAGGACAGTTATGTAGAGGCTCAAAGGGAGCGCACATTAAAAAGGTAAGAACCAAGTTCAAGTCCCACTGAGGCATTACAAACGGAACAGGAGGGAAGAGGTGTGTAATGCCTTTGAGGAACCTGTTAACAACAGGGGACTTGAAAAGGGAGGGCTGATCAGGGAGCCTGAGGAAGGCCGAGATAGCACAAAGATAACCCTTGATGGTACCCAGGGCAGAACCCTGTTGGGCCAGAGAAAGAAGGAACAGAAGAACCTCAGAAAGAGGGGCAGAGAGGGGATTCACAGCCTTTGCTGTGCACCATGCCACAAACTTGTTCCACCTGCAGGCGTATACCACCTTAGTGGAGGGACTCCTGGCTGCCAGAATCACATCACAAACTTCGGGAGGCAAGTCAAAAGGAATCAACTGCCGCCGCTCAATCTCCACGCAAGCAGGTGGAGACTGGACAGGTTCGGGTGGAGGACCGTCCCCTGCTGCTGCGACAGAAGATCCTCCCGAAGAGGCAGACGGATCGGGGGATCGACGCTCATACTGAGTAGCTCGGGATACCAAACTCTTCGAGCCCAGTCCGGAGCCACAAGGATGACTTGGGCCCGGTCGCGCCGAATCTTCTTCAACACTCTGGGTAGAAGTGGTATAGGCGGAAAGGCGTACAACAGACCGCAACTCCACTCGTGACGAAAAGCGTCGCCGAGCGAGTGCCGCCTTGGAAATTCCAACGCGCAGAACTGCTGACATTGCGCGTTCTCTTCGGTGGCGAACAGATCTAACCAAGGCTCTCCCCACTGCTGAAAGAGACCTTGCGCCACCTCCGAGTGAAGACGCCATTCGTGATCCATCATGCACCTGCGGCCGGAGTTCGTCCGCCCTGGCATTCAGGGAACCTGCCAGGTGTTGAACCATCAGGAATATGCCCTGATGTTCCAGCCATGTCCAGAGGCGCAGAGCCTCCTGACATAGGGTCCACGACCCCACCCCGCCCTGTTTGTTGCAGTACCACATGGCGGTGGTGTTGTCTGTGAACACCTGCACTACCGTCCGCCGGAGACCAGAGGCCTCTGATCTTCGCCTCTCCCATGTGACCGCCCCATCCCAGAAGGGACGCGTCCGTCACAACTGTGTGCTCTGGCTGGGGAAGGGAGAGGGATCTGCCCATGACCCATTGTCGGTTCGAGAGCCACCACTGCAACTGTTTTGCAGTCCCCTCCGAGATCTGGACGTGATCGGACAGGTTGCCCTGGTGCTGCGCCCACTGGAACTTCAGGTCCCACTGCAGAGCCCGCATATGCCATCTGGCATGATCGACCAGCAGGATGCAGGAGGCCATGAGGCCCAGCAGCCTCAGGGTCATCCGTACCGAAACCCAGGATAAAGGCTGAAAGATCGGAATCATAGCCTGAATATCCCGGACTCGCGGTTCGGGAGGATAGGCCCGAAACTGCGTCGTGTCCAGAACTGCTCCGATGAAAAGGAGCTGTTGAGAAGGAATGAGGTGCGACTTCGGCACATTGATGGAGAACCCCAGCGAGTGCAGGAGTTCGGCCGTAGTCTGGAGGTGGGAGACGACTGACTGGGACGAGCCCACCTTCAGCAGCCAGTCGTCGAGGTAGGGGAAGACTGGAACCCCTGCCCGGCGCAGATGAGCTGCGACCACCGCCAACACTTTCGTGAACACCCGAGGGGCACTTGTGAGGCCAAAGGGGAGCACGGTGAATTGAAAGTGCTCGAGGCCCACCATGAACCGCAGGTAACGCCGGTGGGCCGGCAGGACGGGGATGTGGAAATAAGCGTCCTGCAAGTCCAACGCTACCATCCAGTCTCCAGGGTCGAGGGCAGTCAAGACCTGAGCTAATCAATCAATCATGTCACTTATGCTAAGGTGAGCATCTTGAACTTCTCCTTCCGGAGGAAGCGATTGACGTTCCGGAGGTCCAAGATAGGACGCATGTCCTCCTTGTCCTTTTTGGGCACCAGAAAGTAGTGGGAGTAGCAACCACGTCCTATTTCTGGGGTCGGAACATGCTCGATGGCCCTCTTGGCCAAGAGGGCCGTGACTTCCTTCTGCAGAAGCACCAAGTGATCCCCTGACATGCGGTGGAATTGAGGTGGCATGGCTGGGGGTGGTCTCGAAGGGGAGGAGTAGCCCCTTCGGACAATGTCCAAGACCCACCTGTCCGAGGTGATGGCACGCCAGTGGTGAAGGTGAAGGCGGACCCTGCCCCCTACTGGCGTGCTGTGCACCTGAAAAGAAGGACTAGGAGGGCTTGGAGGCCGCGGACGGGGCGGGGTTGGTGGCCTGACCCGCACGCTGGTTGCCCGATCCGCCACGGCGGAAGCCACGTCCTCGACCACGCGAAGACGCTTGCTGCGCGGGCCGGTGGCTGGGCAGCGGACGTGACTGGGCGCCCCTTCCGTGGCCACGAAAGGGGCGAAAAGCAGAGGTTAGCGGAGGGCGCACAGCAGAAAGGCCCAGGGACTTGGCAGTAGCATACAGATATGATATAAAGCGCTCCAACGCATGGTCTGCTTTGGAACCAAAAAGACCGACTCCATCAAAGGGCATGTCCATGAGTGTATTCTGGACATCACCCGAGAAACCAGTTGTTCTCAGCCAGGCGTGGCGACGCAGCGCCACCGTCGTTGCAAGCGATCTGCCCAGCGAGTCGGCGGTAACAAGGCCACAACGGATGGTGTACTTTGCCGCATCCCTTCCTTCCGCAATGGAGCGGGAAAGCAGTGTCTGGACCTCCTCAGGACACTGGGGCAAAAGGAGCGCCACCGAATCCCACAGAGAGTGGGAATATCGGCCCAAAAGGCAAGCGGTGTTGACTGACCGCAAGCCAGCACTGGAGGAAGAAAAGGCCTTCTTCCCAAATTGGTACAGGCGTTTGGATTCCCTATCCGGAGGGGCGGTAGGGAAGGCGGTTTGGGAGGCAGAGGCTTGGACAACCAAGCTCTCGGGGGTGGGATGTTGAGAGAGAAACAAGGGGTCGCCCGGAGCAGGGCGATGGCGTCGGGCCACGTTCATATCCATAGGAGCCCCTGTGGCGGGCTTGGACGAGGTGCCCAAAAGAACGTCAGACGGTGCATCATTGAACAGCAGCAATGGCTCCGAGGAGGTAGCTGCCGGCTGAAGCACTTCCGTCAGGAGGTTAGTCCTGACAGCCACTGTAGACAATTGGAGGTGTAAGGCTCCAGCTGCTCTACGCAACACCGTTGCGAAATTTGCTCCCTCCTCCGTAGCCACGGAAGGAGGAGACAGCATGCCAGTGTCAGGAGAAGTGTCCAGACCACTGGCATCCCCAAGTTCCTCTGCCCAGTCCTGATCATACTCACACTGCTGTGTGAGAGGGTCTTCCGACCCCTCCCAGCTCTCCTGGTCCTCCTCCGATAGAAAATAAAGAGGAGGGGGGACATCAGGGACCCAAGGTCTCATTGGCGCCGGAGCCGGCGTCGGGCGACGCCGGTCCGACGCCGCGTCCGGATCCGGAGAGAACGGGGGAACGACGCCGCCCGGAGCCCCGGGCGGCATCAGGAACGGCACCGGGGACATCGGCGGAGGCGTAGTTAGGTCAACCGGCGTCGATGGGGGTTGCGGTACCACCGGAGCCGGGATCGAGGCCGGGAGCGAGGCTGGTGAGACAGGCGGCGCCGGGACCAAAGTCGGCGGCGGCGCCGGGGCAACCCTATTAGGGCCCACGGGGCCCGAAGGCGCACCGGAGGGGCCTTGAGGCCCGAAGAGGCGGGCCATGGCCGACAGGAATTTCTGTATCTCGGCCGGAGTCGCCCCCGAACCCGGGAAGGACGGGTAATGCGGGGGCGGCTCCACAGGCACCTCCGGAGCCGCGGGGACGGTGCCAACAGGGGCCTCAGCCGAGTCGCGAGACCGGCGAGGCGAAGTCTTAGAGCGATGGTGCTTCTTAGACTTTTTGTGCTTCGACTTACCCGAAGAGTGCGAAGACTTGGACTCCGATGACGGGCGAGGACTCCGCGACCGGCCCCTCGACCTCTCCCGTGACCGGGGCTTGGTGCGGCGCGGAGCCGACTGCCGGACCTCGAGTAGCTTTCGAGACCGCTCTCGCAAAGCCTTCGGGTGTAGGGCCCGGCAGTCGGAACACGACTTCGTGTCGTGGTCTCGGCCGAGACAGTAGAGAGACTCTAAGTGCGGGTCTGTGATCGACATCATTCGACCACAGACGTCGCATGGCTTGAAGCCGGGCATCCCTACCGACACCTCGGAGCCTAGATGACTCGAAGAAAATACAGTGAAAAATCACCAAAAGGTAGTCAAAAAATGACTAGGGCACTGCTCTTCCCGGATCTGCGCTTACTGGCACGGAAAAAGAAGAACTGACGTCAGCGCGCAGGGGCGGCGTCCAAGTACTGCCCGCAACGTCATCCCGGCGATCACGACGCCGACGACGGACGCGGAGCCGCACGACGCCGCCTACCGACGCGCAAGGGTACTGCTACGCAAAAACTTTCCGGATCCAGCCTGACGCCTGGGGATATTCTAAGGTAAGGAATCTGTCACTAACTACTGCCTCTTACAGATATGATATAACCCTCCTGGGGTGGAGAAGGCAGTCTTTTCTTTATCTTGTGGTCGTAAGTGTACTTGCCAGTAACCCTTACATAGATCAAGAGTGCTGATGTACTTGGCCTCCCCCAACCGTTCCACCATTTCGTCCACTTGCGGGAGGGGATAGGAGTCAAATTAGGAGATCTTGTTGACTTCTCTAAAGTCAATACAGAACCTGTTGGAACCATCAGGTTTCGGGACCAATACTATAGGGGAGTTCCATTCGCTAGTAGATGATTCAATTATCCCCATATTTAACATTTGTTGGACTTCCTGTTCAATGAGATCTCTTCTGGCCTCCGGTATGAGATAAGGTCTCAACTGGACCTTTTTCTCTGGGATGGTATGTATAGCGTGCTCCAATACTGTTGTTCTCCCTGGTGATAAGGAAAAACATCCTGAAAAGGTTGTAACTGGGTGAATAAGTAAAGTTTAAGGTGGGGTGGTAATTCAGAGTCTATACTTTGCTCATATAGGGGCATATTACCTTTTCCTACTCCCAACAAGACTGGCATAGCCCCTTCCCATTTCTTCAATATATTAATGTGAACGACTTTAAATGTTTTTTTCACAGGATCTAGTTCGAGACGTTAGGTTACTGGGGTTACCTCCCCAATGACTCAATATGAACCCTGCCACTACCCTAATAACTTATGATCAGAAGAGGCCATCATTAGTAGGACTAAGTCTCCCACCTCAAAGGACCTACCTTAGTTCTTTTATCATAGTTCCTTTTCTGGTAATCTTGGGCATGTTCTAAGTGATTTTTCACAATGCTTCGGATTTGATTTAAGTGGGTTTTCAGATTAGTCATGTATTCTAATAAGGGCCTAGTTCCATCTTTCTCTTCCTCCCACTCCTCCTTGGCCATATCCAGCAGAGTGCTGGGCAGCCAGCCATGGAAAAGTTCAAACGGGGAGTATCCTGTACTCTTTAGCTCTTTGCATGTAATAGCAAATTGGGCAAGGGGCAACATATCCTCCCAATTCCTAGTTTCTAAATCTAACAGCTTTTTTAAATGGTCTTTAAAGTGGTGTTGTACCGCTCTACTAAATCATCCCTTATGGGATGGTATACTGCTGTTCTGATGTGTTTGATTTTAAGTTGATGACAAACGTGCTTCAAAAGTTTGGATATGAAAGTGTTATGATTTATAATGTACCCCAATATAGGCTTGAGTAGTCACCTAACCCTTCACCTAAATTTACTGTGCCATTGTACAACATAACGGGTTTGTGCTGACCTTTTACCTAGTTAGGTGCTGCATAAATGTTGTGTGGTTTTCTCCAAAAACTAGCCTCATTTATTATGCATGAGGATTCTCAGAATCACAGCGGGAGTACCATCTTCTGCATTATAACTATGTATAAGGGTCATCCCTTTCGTCATCCTCGGCCGACATGACACAGCAAGGTAGAACCCCTGAGGGTACTGTTTGGGTATAACACCATATCTTTGCTGGGCGGGCAGAGGAGAAAGACTTCAATGCTGACATGAGATGCTGAGGTTCCTGCACGCAGTGGTCTGACATCCCTTGCAGGGTGTCCGTTCGAGACCAAGACAGGGTCCTTCATTCTCGCACACCAGGTAATGGGGTTGGTTCTTTCCTGGGGTAATTCTTGGCTCTACACCTACATTCATGCTAGGTACATTTAGGTACATCTAGTTAGGGTTAGCATCGTAGGAGTACGCATTTTTTCTGTAATGTATCTATATACCGGCATATATCTATTGTTTTAGCACTATGGTAGAATTCTACCATCCATTTACTCTGTTGGTACTTATAATCGTTTATATCTGTTTCGGTCTTATGGTTGTTGCAGCACACATATTTTACACTAGAATGACGCTGGCTCAATAAATGCTTATTGAAAACGTCCCCATCGTTTATTCTGTGTATCTCTCTGAGACAAAGTGAGCACAAGTGACTGAGCGAAAAGTACTGTACTGTTTCCACGATCCCTGAGGGGTCAGGGTTGTCATGTTCGATAGATGCCCAAATCTATTTTCTCCTTGGTAAGAGGAGTTCATAGTGGCCCTATGAGGTAGCTGGTATACAGGCGAACAAATCCGGTGGGGGTGTCTGGAATCAGTCTGGACACCAGTCCCACAGTTTATGTTGTCTAAACATGCAGATCCTATATAGATTTATAGGAACTACACGACATGGCGCCCAATGTTGGTTTGGTTCTTATTTAACGGTCAAATCTGAGTAGTTCCGTCGTGCATTTCTCAGAGACCAATACTCACATTTAACCAGAGACATCTGGGGTGGGAAGGGAAAAATCTGCCACAGCTGAGTAGGCATATCCTATGCATTGGCTGTAGGTTTATTCAAGCTTGAAGGATAATAGTTCCCTATTGTGCATAAAACTTTATCTCAGTTTCCTTGAAACTCTTTCAACAATGTTTGTTGAAGAGGACGGTGCGGCAGCATTACGTGCGAATGCAGAAGGGGAACAAGAAGGTGCTATAAACATTTCAGAAAATGTCAAAACTGCCCTTACTTTAAAATTAGCAGAATTTGGAGTCACAGCAAGAGGTGGGACAGTAGCCTTCGTGATTGAGGCACACAAGTCATACAGGACAGAGGTATTCTATTCGTGGGTCAAATTCCCACCATCAGATGCACGCACAAATACATTTCATTCATACACTGAAGATAAAATACCAGATGAATACTGTCCATATGAGGACACTGAAGTTCCGCTCACCTACCAGGAGCACATAAACTGGTTTAAAGGCGCCATCCCACACACCACAGAAAAAGTGAGACTCGGTCCGCTCAGCAGAGACGGAGCGACTTGGCCGGTCCTAGTGGCTTACACACTGCATCCAGACTTTGACACCTTGCCAATAGCAGACTTATGTCCACTTCACAAACAAATAATAAAACTTTACAAAAATCTGACAGTTCGTTATGAGAACACTCACACTTCAACCAACAAGGGTTACACCAGCAGGACAAATACAAGGAACTGCAACTAAAATAACTCCACAACACTGAACGCAGTTATGGGTAGAATGCCCACTAAACGTGACCAAATGCCATTCTGGATAGCTCAGAAAATCACACAGTTAGAGGCAGTTTTCCCACACAGAGGCCCTCAAGAAAAACACAGAATGCTAACAATCAACGTCTACATGGCTCCACTCGCCCCCATCGTCAGAACCTACGGACTCAACATCGTGTCATACGCAGACGACACCCAGCTCATCCTCTCCCTATCCAACGAGCCCAACACCGCCAGACGCAACTTTCGAGAAGGCATGGAAGCCGTCGCCAAATGGATGAAAAACAGCTGCCTACAACTAAACACCAACAAAACAGAAGTACTCATCATGGGCCCAAACCCCGATGCCTGGAGTGACACCTGGTGGCCCCCCGCCCTCGGAAACCCGCCAACCCCCACGGACCACGCACGCAACCTGGGAATCATCCTGGACTCCGAGCTCAAAATGGACTGCCAGATCAACTCTGTCTCGTCTTCCTGCTTCCACACCCTCCGCCTCCTTCGTAAGACCTTCAAATGGATCCCCTCGAACACCGAAAGACCGTCACTCACGCCCTGGTCACCAGCAGACTCGACTACGGCAACGCACTCTACGCCGGAATAAACAAAAACCTCACCCGCAAGCTACAGAACATCCAGAACACCGCCGCAAGACTGGTCCTCAACCTGCCAAAACACTGCCACATCTCCCAGCACCTGCGCACACTCCACTGGCTCCCTGTCGAGGCGAGAATCACCTTCAAGATGCTCACCCACGCACACAAGGCCCTTCACGGCACCGGACCAGCATACCTGAACAGCCGACTCAAATTCCACGCACCCCAAAGGACCCTACGATCAGCCCAGCTCTCCTACGCCGTGGTCCCCCGCACCAGAAAGACCAGATCGGGAGGCCGCTCCTTCTCCTTCCTCGCGGCCAAAGCATGGAACGCCCTTCCGCTCCACCTCAGACAGACATCGCTCCCCATCTTCGCAAGAAACCTCAAAACCTGGCTCTTCGACAGACCCCCTCCTTGATGGATGGAACCTGCACCCCCCCCTAGCGCCTTGAGACCCTTACGGGTGAGTAGTCGCGCTTTAACAAACCCCTGATTGATTGATTGAATCTGCTTGCCAATGGGGATAGCTCCTCCGTTAGATGATTGTACCTCTTGGGGTAATGTTTTCGCTGCCATCTATACCAGAACTCATGGTATCCCTTCAATAGCAGTGATACCAGACGTATTGAGACAGATACAGAATGAGTATGGAGCAGAACCTGCTCTGAACTTAGGGATGAAATTGTTAGGAAAGTTTGCCCAGGTATCCACGATTATGTTGGCAAACATAAAAGGGGAGGCAGCAGCGGTGGCGATCCGCCAAAGCCTGAGGGATTTCACTCCTGCACAACAAGAGCGTGAATTACCTAAAATTATCGAAGATACATATGCCGAATTAGGTAGAGATAATTTGGGAGCTAGAGTAACAAAACCTCAACTCATGGGTGGTCCAGAAAAAGATAACACCAAACAAGCACCTGATTCTTCCAAAAAGAAATAGAACAAAAAAAACAAAAGACTAGAGAGAATAGATCACAATCAAGGGGTGGGTCTCCTCAGCAGGAGCCCTCCGAAAGGAGGTACAACCTTAGGTATCGTGATAACCTTAAAAAAACCTGACAAATATCAGGATACTGATACACGTTCCTCTTGTTCCTTTCAGGGTTCATCAAAAAACTGTGAGAGGGAAGGACGGTCAGAACACAGACATGAAGATCGGTCAAAGTCCAGAGACATGCAACGCGCTTCAGACTATAATATCAAAAAAGAAGATAAACCAAAATCAAAACCACAATTCAAAAAGAAGAGTGTGACAGGTCTTAAAGTAAGAAATGCCAAGGATACTGAGGACTCAACTTCTGAACGGGGAATGGGCTATGACGATGTTAGACAGCGCAGCAGAAGTAACAATAGCTCCCCAGAACCCGATGGAATTTCTGGTGACCGCGGCGTTGAATGAACAAATCACGATAGAAACACCTGATACAAGGGTAAGTGTCCCACATCAGTTACATGAAATAACTCTCTAAATGGAGGGGGACAAACCCGGAAAAATTAAAGGTCTCTTCTGGGAGAACCGGATTTATGGCTATGACATCCTTTTGGCTGAAAAAGCTTGGCCGCCTGAGATCATTATGTAGTGCCCAAAGGGAGATACAGTCATTTTACCGGCCTTTTCGGACCTCGTTCCAGTATCACTAAAACACTCATATGCACAAGAGTGGGCGGTAGCACTTGCTTCAGCATTATATTGCAATCATGTAGGGTGGGATTGCTGAGTCACCTCACCATGTAATCCCAGTAAAAACTACTCCAACTCCACAAAGACAGTACCCAATAAAACAAGAAGCTAAGAAACAAGTCAGGGAGATCTTAGATCAACTTGAATACTGGGGGGGTAATAGAAAATTGCACCTCTCCAATGAATAATCCTTTGTTCCCCGTAATGAAGCCGGACAATTCATACGTCTAGTTTTAGACTACAGACATTTAAATACATGCACAAAGACATTTGCAGTACAGAATGCACACAGTGCCGCATTAATGAATAACTGTGTGGAAGAAATACAAAACACTAGATATCTCAAAGGGATTCTTCTGCCAAAGTATAGCGCCTGAAAGCAGGTATTTGACAGTATTCTCAGCCTTAGGCTCCCAACATCAATTTTGTAGACTGCCCCAAAGGTATAAGAATAGCCCCGGGTTGTTCTCAGCTAGGGTAACGGAGTTAATTGAAAATTTTGATGAGGAGGCATTGTCCTATGTAGATGATATTTATCTGACGAATTCTGATTTATTGGATCATTTGACCAGGGTGAGCAACATCTTTTTGGGATTCGCCTCTGAAGGCTACAAATTCAACTTTAAAAAAATCGAATATAGTCCACCTCAATGTCCTATTTTTGGGATACGAGTTATCAAATGAAGAAAAAAGCCTAGCAGCTAACTTTTTAGAAAAGTGCGCGCTGCTCCAATAACTCCGAAAAACTTACAATCCATATTGGGATTCATAAATTTTGGCCGAACATACATTTTGGATTAAGCAGAAAAAGGAAACCTTTCTACGATTTAATCAGACCTGATTTTTCAGTTCGACATTGGACACAGGAACACACGGATATCCTTCATTCCTTACAAGCTGACTTGATAGCTTCCAAACACCTACACACATGTGTAAATATCACAAATCTGGTGATCTGTGTAATCGCGGGTCAATCTGTGTACACTTACCTAACCTTCAATGAAGGCGAAACGCTACCCATAGCATACAAATCACACTTGTACACAAATGCTGAAATTTCGCTTTGCTTCTACAGAAAAAATTCTGACAGCAGTACAGACTGCCGTAGCTAGAGAAAGAGCACAGGCTCAGGGGAAACTAATAATTGTAGGAACTCCAGTACCGGCCTTAGAGGCTGTTACAAAGGCAAGCGTTCCAAATACAAAAGCTTTACATCCGCGATGGATACAATGGGCTAATTCACTCACTGCAACAGATGTAGACTGTAAGGAGGCCTTACTCCTTACGAAGTCCTTTTTGGGACGAGAATGTGGGCACCGGACCTCGATTGTGGCAGTACAGGGGCGGATGAAAAACCATTTGACATCGATAACCGTTTGGCTGTTTTACAGGAACTCAATGAATTCCGGGAACTACAAAGCAACGTCCAAGTAAAACGCACCGCCACTGGGGAAGTAAAATCAGTAACGGCAAGCCCTGCTTGGATCCCAAAAGTCGGGGATCTGACAGAGAAAAGATTGTGGACAATCTTGAGAATTTGGGCCATCCTACAGAACGGCTGTACCTGTCCTGGCTGTCGAAGGAACAAGAACAGTACTTCTTCCGCATCTTGCCAGCCAGAAAGAAAAGAGATTTGTCTCCATTGATCTGATCAAACCACACCATGTGGCCGATTCTGAATAGCAGGCCAGGTGGGCTCCTGGATAGCCGCCGCTCTCCTCTCGCTACCATACAGGAGGTTCAGACAGAAAGACTGATAACATTTGAAGAGTATTCTATACGTAGTAATGGAGTTACCAACAATAAAATGGAACTCGTTCCTATTGAAATTGAACATCATCAATACACAAATGAAACACTGATATCAATTCGGCCAACCACCGACATCTACATCAATATGCCTCTACAGGAGTCACCTGCAAGTTCAACAAAACCTGCTGAGCTACCAAAGATAGATCGAACTGAATCTGGCTACTTCATCGATTTTGATTTTCTCTGGATCCAAGTGAACCAGAGTCACCAACAGCTCCAGTTTCCCGCAAAGAACAACTTCATGATTTCTACCTTTGGCTGAAAAAGACATACCTTGTCTCACCATGGCTACAGCTCTGGATAGCAATTGGCATACTCTACCAAATTAAATAATGCCTCTAGATCAGTATGAATACATTATTTACACTGACGGTTGTGCTCAGCCAGCCAAAGGAAGTAAACAGCAATACAGTACAGCTTGTGCGATTGTAAAAGGACATATGCGGGAAGGCAAGTTTCATCCTAGCAGTACAAAGACAGTCTCTAGGAGACTGCACGGCACAGCTGGCAGAATTAAAAGCCCTATTACTGGCACTAATAAATACGGATCGGGAACTCCCCACACTTATAGTGTGTGATTCATTTTACTGTGTCCAGTCTTAAAATGAATATCTTCACTACTGGGGTCAGAATGGGTTCAAAGACTCAAAAGGTTGCACAATAAAGCACAAATTGCTTTGGGAACAAGTGGCAGAACTGAAAAAAGACTTGCCAGGAGCTCACGTGATACACACGCTAAGTCATCAACGTGATGGCGTTCACGTTGAAGAGAATTCATTGGCTGATGAGGCCGCCAAGGCGACAGTGCGAACTGCTGCCATAGCTGCAATCACTTGTTCTAGCATGAGAATAGATGGACAGATAATGGTAGCTGTCATCGCTTCACACAAAAACAGTTCAGCCATGCCAAAAGGCTTTCCACCCAAGCACTCCTACAAGTTAGATGCGCAAAATATTCCGTATGCTCAAATTCCAGGAGTGGGGGAATAGAGTAACACAAAACATGGATCGCAGATTAGGTTTAATTCTAGCTGCACACGAGGGTCTGGGCTCAGCACACGCAGGGATTACTGTGATAGTTTCACTATTGAAGCAACGCTATTGGTGGCCAGGTTTAACGAAACAGACAAAAGCATTTATCCTTAAGTGCAACATCTGTCAGCAGATGAAGGGTTCCACCGTAGCACGCCACCACAAACACCACTACTAATATCAGACGGACCTCTCACTTGTGTCTATTTGGACCACTGTGGCCCCTTACAATCTGATGGGGCTTACAAGTATATCTAGGTGGCAGTGGATTCATGCTCTAGATTTCTGTGGGTTTGGCCCCAGCCCTCAGCTGATGCCCGAACTGTTATAAAGGATTTGCGAGTCTTCAAAGGGACATACGCAATTGGCAATTACATTCTGACCATGGCCCCACATTTAGCTCTCAGGCTTACAGAGAAGCCATGGGAAGTTTGGGTGTTAAACTGCAGTACTCATCTCCGCATCATCCTGAGAGAAATGCGATAGTGGAGAGGGAAAACCAGGACTTAAAGCAAGGGTATTAGGCTCAGGTGGTAGTTGGGTCAATCACCTATATGTGGTCCAGAGGGCACTTAATAACATGCCTAGGAGGCCTTACTCCTTACAAAGTCCTTTTTGGGACGAGAATGTGGGCACCTGACCTCGATTGTGGCAGTACAGGGGCGGATGAAAAACCATTTGACATCGATAATCGTTTGGCTGTTTTACAGGAACTCAATGAATTCCGGGCACTACAAAGCAACGTCCAAGTAAAACGCACCGCCACTGGGGAAGTAAAATCAGTAACGGCAAGCCCTGCCTGGATCCCAAAAGTCGGGGATCTGACAGAGAAAAGATTGTGGACAATCTTGAGAATTTGGGCCATCCTACAGAACAGCTGTACCTGTCCTGGCTGTCGAAGGAACAAGAACAGTACTTCTTCCGCATCTTGCCAGCAAGAAAGAAAAGAGATTTGTCTCCATTGATCTGATCATACCACACCATGTGGCCGATTCTGAATAGCAGGCCACGTGGGCTCCTGGATAGCCGCCACTCTCCTCTCGCTACCATACAGGAGGTTCAGACAGAAAGACTGATAACATTTGAAGAGTATTCTATACGTAGTAATGGAGTTACCAACAATGAAATGGAACTTGTTCCTATTGAAATTGAACATCATCAAAACACAAATGAAACACTGATATCAATTCGGCCAACCACCGACATCTACATCAATATGCCTCTACAGGAGTCATCTGCAAGTTCAACAAAACCTGCTGAGCTACCAAAGATAGATCGAACTGAATCTGGCTACTTCATCGATTTCGATTTTCTCTGGATCAAAGTGAACCCGAGTCACCACCAGCTCCAGTTTCCCGCAAAGAACAACTTGATGATTTCTACCTTTGGCTGAAAAAGACATACCTTGTCTCACCGTGGCTACAGCTCTGGATCACAATTGGCATACTGTTCCTACTCATCTGGATAGGTTTAGTGACTGTCTTTTTCTTGCTCGTGAATGGATATTATCTCCCAGAACGCTGCGCAATATCGCATGTGAACTTGGTACTGAAACCTCATACGTCATCTCATCGTGAACAGAGAGACCTGTCCTATGTGAACATTACAGTAGTTCCAGTTCCTGACGGACTAGTTTGGGACAGAGTTTCATATGATGTATTTGGTCCCACTGAACGTTTAAAAATACCGCATGTATTTAAAATTTCTTTCAATGATATCATCACCCCCAGTACATACTCTGACGATTGGGATTTTGAAACTGTAAATAGTATGCTGTTTGACATAGAACTGTCTGTCGCATTTTCGAAAAATTAAATGTTTAATGATTCATCTGATTTTGACACCATGTACCGTTTCTAACATTATGGTCATCATTTTTTGCATAAAAAGAGTGCACCACGTAATGTTTTCACATACCACCAATGGGAACATTGCCCAACACCAAGGTAGTTCACAAACATTTGCACAAAAGTTTGCTTATTTTTCTAGGTTTAATACATCAGATCCACGTTTATATTATTACAAGCTTGCACCTACATCTGCAAAGAAAAATATGCTTACTAACATGAAACAGAGATACTCTGCATCCTTTATTGCCCAACTGTCTGGTTGCGACTTATGGAAAGAAACTATAGACGTAAAATCAGTCTAGGGTACTAAGGAATGGCAGGTTCAGGGAACTGAAGCACTATTTAGAGCATCCCTCATACCACAACAAATTATCTTCCTGAACGACACTGTGCAACAAACTTCCTGTCTTGTGTTAGCCAAGATTAAGGACTTGAACACACCTCATATTCCCTCACTTTCACACTTTGAGGGATGGCAAAACTATACAGAAAATGGTGAGGGTTCACTAGATGACATCATGCATGGCGTTTCATACAATAGGACAGGCCCCAATTGGAGGGATGGTTGGTTTGGCCTATCGACACAAATAGGTGTCAGTCAAGATTCAAGGGTAACACCGAAGGGTTTAGTATCCATAGGCCTGACTTACGCTATGTACAATGAGAACATCCTGGGGTAGAGACATCATACAGTGTTGGGAAGTTATGCCTAGACTGGCTAAGAACCTCGACACTGTCACAGGTGAAACAACGCCGGTCCTTACTCTCAGATGACATGGATTTAAGGGATTTTTTGCTAGGTCCCCGGAAACCACGTCGTAAATGCTTCTATAATGAAATTTGGAAAATCTCAACAGGAAGCGGCAGGGAGATTGCGTGAAATTGACAGAGTTAATTTCGAAAAGGCTTCGGCTGTGGTTGACAATGGTAAAACCACACTGACATCCAGTATTTATTCACTGGGCAACATTGTATCTTCTGCTATAAATAGAATGGAACAGGATCTGTCCATCTTACAACACGGGCAGTCACAGTTACGATCCATTCTATTATTAAGCAAGACGCTACAATCATTGCACTCTGGTCATGTGCACTGGCGATATATTAACAGTATGTCTCTATTCTCCGCATATAATTTATCAGAGAGACAGATGAGAATGGCACAAAGAGATGCAAAATATACAATGCTGCACATTGAGAAATTAGACCAATTACCTTTCACTGTGGCAGAGTCACCGTCCACAGAATGGTTAATTTATGACCATATAACATTGCCGGTAACAACTTTCCAATTTCAATATTGCCTAGAACACCACCAGGTAAGCAGATATGAAGCAATAGGTAAGGACTTAATCCATGAATCTTGGGAATTACCATGTAGATTTAGATGCAGGAATGGGGACACTGAAGTGTATCTCAGCGGTACAGACTGCGAGAATTCATTGAGTGGATCTCTCATTTGCCTGGATATTATGCTTCATGGGACCTGTAATGATACAGTTGCAAACTTATCCTGTCATTTAACAGGGTCCCCAGCTGCAGTGATTAATTCAGTGTTTAGGCTGCTCTCAAATGGGAGTTACTTAATGCTGAATGATCAAGGTTGTTATGGGATGCTGCCAGGCATCGCATATCTAGTCACAGTAAGTTCCAGGGTTACTTGTTGTATGCAAGTATTGTTTCCACCGACCCACACAGTTAGGGAGGCGCCTTAATGGCCTTCGTTGAATGTTATACGGTTTGATACTCTGAGCCGAATGAAAGCCATGCTGTTACAGAAAGATGTGCCCTTAACCTCAGCCCAGGAGACTTGATCTTCAGGTTGCAAGGTCCTCAGCTGAGATACAGGCACTGGTGCAAACTAACTGCCCTTTCCATTTCGGAGAAATGGTACACCGCATCTTTCACATGTCCGATACGAAGGGTATAGTACACCTATTTAAGACCATAGGTTCTGGACTGTTAAGCACCCTTCAGACAGTCTTCGGAGTGATTCCAGCTTTGATACACTCCGTATTTGGAAGCATTTTTGGAGGGCTCCCACTAATCCTGCTACTTGTAGATGGAAGTCCCAGTCACCAAGGAGATGGAAAAAAACGCTCTTGGAGAGACGTTACCGTGACCGCATGGTACTTTATCTGGGCACACCTTGACTTCGGGAGCTAAGCGAATCTTGGTTCCTATCATTCCGACCAGTCTGGATTGACTGTTTTGCCTGTTCTCTGCTGCTTGCTCTGCAGACAAGACTGCGTTTTGGATCTCTGTCTAACACTTCCATCGGTTGGGCCACCGGGCGTGGATGTATTGCTGGACCCATTAAAGGCCCACGTAGTGCAGTGTCCTCTGCGTAATCCCATATTGATGTCGGCATTCTTAGAGCCACCACGGGATGCTTCAGCTCCTGTTGGATTGGATACCTGCTCTACTACTGGCACAGAGGCTTTGGATGTTTCAAATGCTTCCCCAGCATCGGATGTCGGAACTGAAGATCATCTTTGCTCGACTGACCTGATCTGTGAGGTGTTACAGGGACCGTCGTCTGCGAAGGCAAGCAGCAGGGATGTTGCGTCTCCCACACAGGACACAAACATTTGGTTCTCCATGTGCAGGGAAGAATTCGGCCTTTTTCCAAAGCAACCGAAATTGGAATTTTAAACAAAATGTTTTCTTCTTTACTCTTACTGAGCACCATTGCTTTCAGACGCTCTCAGTTGCTCAAACTATATATATCAACATATTTTAAAGGACTTATAGGGCTTTTAACATATATAAATGATTTATAGAGTTTTTAGGTATTTTTTATAAACTTTTAGAAATTTTATTCTAAATATTTTAACAATGTTTTATGATTGATTAGAAGGACATTCCCTTTTTTAGTTTATCGCCCGGTCGGATGAGGAGTGGGTGTTATGATTTATAATGTACCCCAATATAGGCTTGGGTAGTCACCTAACCTTTCACCTACATTTACCGTGCCATTGTACTACATAACGGGTTTGTGCTGACCTTTTACCTAGTTAGGTGCAGTATAAATGTCGTGTGGTTTTCTCCGAAAAGGAGAAAGACTAACATGATGACACGCTGACACGAGACGCTGAGGTTCCTGCACGCAGATACTGAAGCATGCAGTGGTCTGACATCCCTTGCGGGGTGACCGTTCGAGACCAAGACGGGGTCCATCATTCTCTCTCACGAGGTAAACTATTTTCTCCTTGGTAAGAGGAGTTCATAGTGGCCCTGTGAGCTAGCTGGTATACAGGCGAACAAATCCGGTGGGGGTGTCTGGAATCAGTCTGGACACCAGTCCCACAGTTTATGTTGTCTAAACGCGCAGATCCTATACAGATTTATAGGAACTACATGACAAAAGAGGTTCCCTGATCAGTTAAGATTTCTCTGGGAAATCCTACCCTGGAGTAGATGTTAATCATTGCCTTAACTACGTGGGTGGTGTTAGGATGTACAGCTTCCGGAAAACGAGTAGAATAGTCGACCAGGACCAATACATATAGTCACCCACTCAAAATGTAGTAAGGGTCCAATTATGTCCATGGCTACCCTTGAAAAAGGTTCCTTTATCACTGGCAACGGTCTTAGGGGTATTCGCCTGGGAAGGGATCTGCTGTTTTTCAGACAGATAGGGCATTCTTTGCAATATTTCTTGATCCGTTGATATAGTCCTGGCCAACAGAATTTGTCTAAAATGGCTTTTTCAGTTCTCAGTACCGAAATGACCCCCTAATAAATGACTGTGGGCTAGAAATGAGTCTTTTTCCCGAAAAGGTTGGGGAACCTCTAGCTGAGAGAGTTGGGTTTTCTCTCTCTTTCGATACAACAACCCATTCTGAAGGTAGAATTGTGGACCTACTTGATCAGGATCTTCTCCTTCAGTAGCTCTGTTCCATGCTTCACGTAGTGAGGGGTCTTCTCACTGAGCGGCATGAAAGTTTCTATCGGTCTCCCATATAACAATTCTATTCCCTTTTTGCCGTCTGCTTTTTTCTCGGTTTTGATGGAGGCCATTCAAGATGCGAACTTTAGAAAAAGGAGCGTTTTTCCTCCATTCACTCCCTTCCTTCGAAGTGTCTTGTACCAGGTTCTTCAGGTGGGGATAATCATTGCACACAATTAGGGGTTCGGGCAACTTTGCTATCAATCCAACCCGCAAAGGTACCAGAGGGTTTGATTGGTGCTGAACGCACACTTCCGTGGTTGGATATTGTTTTCTATCTCCATGGACACACTGTTTATTAACTACTGCCTAAGTGTAAGTCACTCCTCCCGGAACATTTTGCGGTTTCACTACGCTCTGCAAACAGCAGGTATCCTCTAGCGCTGTCATAAGTTTCCCATACACGGATAACTGGCAATGATATGTCAGTTTGGCCCCTGACTTGGTACAGTATAACGACTTGGTTAGTCCCACCTTCATGGGCTCCTCTTTTTGGGGACAAAACCGGGCAATATGCCCAAACATGCCACATTGGAAGCACTACGGTGCTGGAGGAGGAGCTCTGGGTGGTAAAGGAAGGGGTCCAGGCATTAAGGTCACTGTTTTGGGCTCCTTTTGTGGAGGTGTTTTCTGTGGTTTCGGGGTGTTTACCCCAGACTGTCTCCAACTACCATCTTCTCTGCCCCTTTAACTCTTGTGCTCAGCTAAAAGCACTTCCTATTTCCATAGCTCTCTTTAAGGTGAGGTAAGTATGCTGCTGGACCCACCTTTAAATGGGGGGAGTGTAAGGAGGCAAGATATTGCTCTAAATACACTCTCAATTAGCTACTCTTTGGTAGCGGTGAGGGGTTTTAACCATCTATCTGTCATATCTTTTACTCAGTAGTAGAGGGCTCGAGGGGTTTCTTGAGGTCCCTCTTTATTATGTCTGAGCCTCATTCTGTAGGTTTCCTCATCAACCCCGAGTTGCTCCAAGATACTCTTCTTGATATTATTATTCGGGGGGGTTCCATGGAGATTGGCAGCCTGATATACAGCCTGGAGATCGCCTGTTAAGGGGGGACCCAAATATTGTCCCCATCTGTCCATAAGCCATGCTGCTGCCATGGCCATCGTCTCAAAATTAGAAAAAAAGAAATCTGGGTGCTCCCCACTGACCTATTTCTGCATGACCACTGAGGGAAGAGCAGTGTGGCCTCTGTTGTCCCAAAGCGTCAGCTATTTTTCCAATGACTGCTTTCTGTGTCTGTCTATGTTCCGTTAAAGCCTTATGCAGCTTCTCCCGGTCTTCTTCAGCAAATGCTAGAAATGTTTACATCACCCCTTCCGGTTTCTCCCGGCTCTCCGCCATCTTGGATACTACCGCCTCCATTTCCTCAGATTCCACTTCTGACACCAACTGTAGGAGGGCTGGGCAAAAAAAGAAGCGAGGAGGCTGAATGCATTTCTAAATGGTGGAATCTTTTATTGTCTTTACTACATGCAATTTAAGATAGTACATCTTTTTAATAAGAATGAGTCGCTCGAGCAACTTTCTTTGACTCTTCTTTGTTGTTCTCTCTGTCAGCACATCCACTTCTATCAGGAGGGGGTCACCAGGAGGCTCAATAGAGAAAAAAAATGCGGAGGTAAGTATGAGTATTTCCTTCAAGTCCATTAAGAGGAAAAACTGTCACCACACCCAGTGCTGGTGATTCTGTAGCCCTGTAGCTCCTAGGGAAAAGTGGCATATACAATCTAGTTCACCCGTAGCGTTTTCCTCACCCCAGGGGTTCTTGCTAGGGTTATTCTTAAGCATTTTTAAAGAAAGAAATCCCTGTCAGCCATCTGCTGTTTTCCCCTCTCACCCATCCCTTTAAAAGGGATGCCAAGGAAATAACCAAAATAATATATATATATATATATATATATACACACACACACACACACACACACACACACACACACGTGCAGTTCGAATCACATTCTAGAATCATTGAGCAGGGACTCCATTACCCTTATGAGTCCCGCTATAAATTAACGAAAACGTTGAGGGGAAAAGGGGCTCCTTGAACTCCAGGAGTCCTTTAATAAATAAATAAAGAGGCTTGTGGTGGTGAAAAGTAAAGGCTCATAGAGAATCAAGAGAAAGAAAAAAAAAACGATACACACACCCAGCTGCGAGCACCCTCCTGGTCCGTCCCAACCATTCGTATAACTCTCCCCGCCCCCTTCTATGGACACGTACCAGCATCTGCTGCAACTCTCGAGTTGCAGCTGCTCGTCGGCTCCCTCCGTGGGTGACCACCACTCTTCCCTCCACGTGTCTGGGGCCTCGTCGATGTCCTCGTCCTCATCCTCCTGCGCCTGCGTCACGTGGTATTCCGGCGTTCTGCTTCCCAGTTCCTTGCTTCTCTTCCCTCACTCTTCTTCCGGGTGGTTGCCCTTCCTTCCTGCGACACCGTCCTTTTCTTCGTCGGCCCCAGTTCGTGATTGGTTGGGCAGGCTTGGGTCTGCTCCCTTCTGTTTGGAACAATAGTAGTCCTCTCTTAGTGTCAGCACTGCCTTCCTCGTCTGAGTCTCTCTTTAGTTTGTACAGGTCAGGCGCAGAAGATAGGAGGAAGACAGGGAAGACGCCTAAGGAACATAAGGTCAGTAGGGGGGTTCAGGGAGGTCGGGAGGCGTTCGCTTACAGAGGTGTTAGGACCTTTTTTGTGTGCTTTCGCAAGAGGATGGAAACTTCTTGCTATAGCTGTACCTGATGAAAAGGGGATGGCTTTTTTTGGTATTGCTAATGGAGGACACTCAAATCTGAGACCGTATCCATTTGCACAATAATCAAAACTCATCTTTCACTGGATATTTTTTTTCATTCTTCCAGATAAGATGTTATGCTTTACCCCTACTGGAGAGGGTAACGAAAGGGGGAGAATAGGGAGCTCATTGTTTGCCACTGGTGTTGGGCTTTGTAGCTGCAGCAGGTTGCTGTTGACATCCTCTGTCTCTTTATTGACACATCTGCTGTAGATACCTCTGTTGTTACTGCTCTTGGGACCAGTGAGGGGTTGGAACCCTATGATGCAATATAGGTGGTAGTAAGGTCTATAGGAATATCTTCTGTATTCCTGGCTCTTATCCAATCTAACTGCACACAGTATCAAACTCTGTCTTCATGCAAGACATCATATCATCAGCATGAGATCCAACTATAATGTTCCCTTAAAAATGCTGTGCTGGGCTTAAGGTTTCAGTCCTGTGAGTCTGAGCCAGTATGAGCAGAGCAAGACCAATCCATGGTAGTATCTATGAGCTGCAAGGATGGATGTATCTACTGCAGCACTGATGGCCTGGATGGATACCATCATGCTCTCATTGATAATTTCTTAAAAATCCTCAAGTCTGTCTCTGAGAAGGTCCTCTTATGAGCTGTTCTAGTGAGCCCCAGAGTGGCCTGTTGTATCTTTCAAGAAGGGAAGAAGCACTCGCTGACTTTATGGCAACAGAGAAAGTGCCACATACTTTCCTGTTCACAAAATCCAGTTTTTTACTTAATTTATCAGAAGGAACAGTAGAGGAAGGGGAGCTTCAGAGCAGCTGATGCAATCACCAAGTCAGGTGTAGGTTCTATTTGGAGAAATAAGAGATCTTGGTCATGAAGCATGTATTTATTTTGAAGGCAAGATGGTGCCCCCTTGATAGTGGCCAGGATCAGGAACAGATGCATGGTCTGTTCTAGGAGACCTAGGACCAGAAGTAACAACGGTTGTGAGACAGACCATTGGTGCAATGTCTCAAATTTGATAGTCCTGGAGGTTGTGGTAGCCCGAAGATCAATATTTAATTTACTTGCACCTCTTATAAGGACCTCCTGAAAAGAGTTTACGTCATCTACAGCAGAGTCTGTCAATGCAGGAGAATAGTGACCAGTGGATGTGGTCATGTAAGTATCTTGACGAATTTGATAAGGTTGGAGAACCCAATCTTCTAGAACAAGACCGCCCAGGTGACCTTGAGCGTTAGCGATGGCAGTGACACCTCGGCCTTGACCTAGACCTATGGCGAGGTATGGTATGTCAGGATCGAAACCTGAAATCTCTTGGACCGTAAAGGAGACTGTGGTGATCGAGAAGGCATGGCTGATGGCATTACTGCTGAAATTGTAATTTGTGGGGGGAGACTTCACAAGTGACTAAGGAGGTTGTGGCGGTATCACAGGTTATGGATAAGGAGAATGCGGTATGATGGCTGGAGAAATTCATCTAGAGAGAGTAGGCGCAGGAGTGCTCAGAAACTGATTTTGCGGGGAGTCTGCATGCTTTCATTCATGAAAGCCACTCAGTCGCCTTCTTCTCGAAAGCAGAAGGGTGTGTCGACATCGAACCATGTATCGACGTCGACATTTCTCTCGACATTGATGGTCTCCTCGACATTTTGTGCGTCTTTCCTCAACGCTGAGCAAGTAGGTGCTGTACTCAACATCTATGTCCTTGACATTGAACAAGGATGTTGTGTTTCACCAGATCATCTCTTTTTAGATCTTCCCCTGCAGGAGTCCCTCAGAGGGTGAGATAACGCGACTTATAAAGAAAGCAACCTCTTCTCGCCAATCTGATGTCCCTCCAGCCAGGGAATCTTGCCTTTTTTCACTGGTCCACCTTGGGAGGGTCAGAAAGGCATACAAGAGTCCCGAGCTAGTGTGTAGGCAGAAGGAGTCTCCTAGATAGACCTGCCTTGGGAACTCCAACGCGCTTAAGTTTTGACATTGCACGTTCTCCGTGGTTGTCAATAGATGGAGCCAGGGTTCGCCCCATCGGTGGCACCTCCAAGTGTAACTGCCATTTGTGATCCCCTAAGCAATGGTGGCTGAGCAGGTCTGCCCTAGCGTTCAGAGATCCTGCCAAGTGTTGTGCAATATGTCTTGAGCATTCAGCCACTTCCCGAGACATAGAAAATTCTGAAATTGAGCCCACAACACCACAAAACCCTGTGTCTCGCAGTACCACGTGGCAGTTGTGTGGTCTCTGAACACCTGTACCGTTCCTCCTACATGGTCGATAGGAAAATCTTCAGTGCCAAGCGAATCCCTAGCAACTTCAATAAGTTGATGTGGAGGCAAGCTTCAGCTGGAGACCAGAGTCCTCTGATCGCCACCTCTACTCAACTCAGTAACGAAGCATCCATCAACACTGTTAGTTCTGGCCAGGTTAGGGAGAGGGGTCTGTTGTCGGTCCAACTTCAGTTGAACAACCACCACTGCAGGTCTTTCGCACTCTCCTTCAACACATTGGGTGGAATCTGACAGATTCACAGTGCAGTCCACAAGCAGGTTAAAGGAGGCCGAGAAACCTCAGAAAGGACCTCAATGAGACTCAGGCTGCAGGTTGAAACATCACAATGATAGCCCAAATGTCCTGAAATCATTGAGGGGGAGGGATGGCTCAGAAGAGCACTGTATCCAGAATGGCTTCGAATGAATGCGAGCCACTGGGAAGGAGTCAGGTGTGACTTCGGCACGTTGATAGAAATCCCATCTATGTCAAAAGGTTGGCCATTGTCTGGGGGTGGTTTAGGACTGTTTGAGGCTAGCCTGCCTTTAGCAGCCAGTCATCCAGATAGGGGAAGACTGCTATTCCCAACCTCGGCAGATGGGCTGCGACTGCCACCATTGCCTTTGTGAACACCCGAGGTGCACTGCTAAGGCCAAAGGGGAGCACTGTGAACTGAAAGTGCTCCTGGCCTACCTGAAACCACAGGTAAAGTCTGTGAGACTGCAGGAAGAGGATGTGAAAATATGCATCCTGCAAGTTCACGGTTACTATCCAGTCTCCAGGATCCAGGGCAGGCAGAACTTGGGCCAGGGTGAACATTTTGAGCTTGTCGTTGGGGAGGAAGAAGTTCAGAGAGCAATGGTCCAGGATAAGGATGAGACCTACATCCTTCTTCGGCACCAGAAAGTAACTGGTGCAACAACCAGTCCCAATTTGCCAGCACCCTCTGTATTGCTCCCTTGGCCAAGAGAGCTTGAAGTTCTCCACAGAGTATGGACAAGTATTCGTCCGGGAGGTATGGTGTTGCGGGGGCAGACCAGACAGTGTAAGGGGTATCCATTCTGCAAGATCTGGAGCACCCATTAAATGGACATGATGCTCCTCCAACAGTGGAGGTGGAAGGTGATGTGACCCCTCTACTGGCCGATTATGTGCCAAGAGAACAAGTTAAAGTACTTTTGCGGCAGATGCAGCGGGAGGGGCTGGTGTGGGTAGCTTGTTTCCTCAAGAAGTCTAGACGCTGTCGGCCTCAACCTTGAAAGGAGTGGAAGACTAGTTGCTGCTGAGGTGAGTATAGTCTCTGCCTCTGCACATAGCCCCTACTGAAGCCTTGAAAAAGGGTGCTGCTGCTGACGGAACTGCCAAGCAGGCAGTGGCCTTGCTCTCTTTGAACCTCACAAGGGCACAGTCCACTATCGGTACATATGGGCTAGAGCTATCCAAGGGTATGTCCGGAAGAGACTGTTGGACATCTGCAGAAAAGCCCATGTAGTCAATTCAGGGGTGGCACCTAAGCACCATGTTGGTGCCAACTGCCCTACTCAAACAGTCCGTAGTGTTCAGACCAGATATGATAGAATATTTTCCACATCTTGTTCATCCAAGATCAGCTTCTGTAAGTTTTGCCAGAAGTCATCCAAAATCATTGGCAAGATATTTACCATTTGTCCCATAATGAGAGCAAATATCTGCACGGAAGGCATGTTGTGTTTACCAACCTGAGGGTAAGGCTGGCTGAGGACAACATCCATTTGCTGAATGACTCCATACCTTTTGATTCCCTGTCAGGCGGGGTGGTATGGAATGCTTTGGGGTTCGAGTGGCTTGCCGATACCTGGACAACAAGGCTTTCTGAGGTGGGCTGCTGCAAAAGGAAGTGTGATTTCCTGGGAGCCAGTCTATGCCGCATTGCCTCCGGTCTATTGTCTGGAGGGCAAGTTCCTGGTTTCGACCAGGTGCTAACCAGCACATCAGTTAAGGCCTCGTTAAAGGAGAGCAGAGGCTCCTGAGTAGATTGTAAAGTTTAAGGACCTCTGATAGAAGTGTAGTTTTGACCAGGTTGGTAGAATGAGGTCAAGCATCCCAGACGCTTTTAGAAACACTGTGATGATGGATGTAGACTTTTCAGTAGCCATGGCAGGGTATGGTGAGAAGAGACCAATGTCTTGTCTAGGAGCTGTCCAGACCACTGGCTTCCTGGAGGTCAAAGATGTTGCCTTCATCATATTGATCATTGCCGTACTCATCAGGATTGCCCAATTCATAATGTGTGGCATAGTATACTTCAGAATGGGCAGATGGTCTAGGTCTGGGTGGTAGAGCGCGAGTCTCAAAATCAGACAGTACAGTTGGTTCCCCTTCCGGTGACATATTGTTACCAGTTGTGGTGCCAAATGAAGTGTAGTGCATTGCGCAGAGTGTGGCTCTGTGGATGGCACTGATACTAGATTAAGTGGAGTCGAAGCAGGGGACAAAGTTGGCCTCAAGTCAAAGGTCAAGGGGCGCAGTTGAGGACAGTATACTGACTGGCAGTCCCTCAGACCTGCGGGGCTTGAAGGTGTTCCAGTGAAAACCGGTGTGGCACCAGAAAAGTGGTCCATGGCAGTCTTAAACTGTTGGAGCTGCTCTGGCATTACTGTCAGTTCGGGTAGTACCAAAGCAGGACTATTGTCCTCATGGAGGAAGAGATTCTGCACACTGAAGAAATTTGAGGGAAAATAGCTCTGTCAGGAGTGACAGGAATGAAAAGCTCCAGATCCACGTCGATAGGCACAGAAAGAAAGAAACCAAAGTCAGCGAGTGGAGGAGGCGCATATAACCTCTGTTCACCTCAACGTTTGATATATCGTCGGACCGTGTGTTTATTAGGTAATATATATATATATATATATATATATTATTCTCCAAAGATGCAACGCACTCCAATTTCCAGTTTTAAAGCTTTTATTGTTAGCTTAACTGGCTCCAACCAACGCGTTTCAGCCCAACGAGGCCTTTGTCACGGTCAGTGAGTCCCTCTTTTGTGTCACTATTTATACCAATCACCTATTGCCTTTAATGCAGCATTGTGGGAAACGTAGTGCTAGTTTATATTATACATGAATATTTACACTATTTACAAAGTTTTCCAGTTTTTAGGTGACAATTCATTACTTTACATTACAGTAATCAATCATTGCAAGCATTTCATTACATTCAGAGTTACCTTAATTAAACGTTTAGTACATTAAATGAGTCTTTTTTCTATTTTAAACTAAGTTTCTTGTTTTTAATGTCCATTCCTTTCCACTTAAATGGTCTCAATCCAGGTGTACAAAAAGTTCCTCATCATTATTGATCCCATAAGGGGTCTTGATTCTTAGCCTGATTATATATCTTGACTCTGTTTGGCGTAGTTTCCTGATTCTATCACCCCCTCTTTCGTGGTTTTCTATGGCGTGGATTCCAAAGAAGCTCATGGCTCTCCAGACACTGTTTTGACACACCATCATGTGTTTAGCTGTGGCGTAGGAAGTATCTTTATTTTTTACGGCTCGAATGTGCTCAAGGATTCTTTTTTGAGCATACATATTGTACTTCCTATGTATTGCATGCCGCATTTACATTGGATGACAGACTACAAACTTTGTTGCGCAAGTGATAGTTTGTTTGATTTCAATCGTCTTGCCTTGGAAGTCCTGTATGTTTTTGCGATTCACTCCAATTTTACATGCCTTGCACCTGATGCATTTCACAAATCCCTTTTGCTGTTGGCGCAACCAATTCGTTGGTGTTTCTTCTTGAAAGTGGCTTCTTACAATTAAGTCCTTTATTGATTTGGTTTTTCTGTATGTTATCATAGGTCTAGGTCCCAGTACGGATCCAATGTCCGGGTCATTGGATATCAGGTGCCAGTATTTTTGGATATTTTTTGTGATTAGTCCACTTTCTTTACTGTACGTCAGAATACATCTTGGCGTATTTTGTTGATCATTTTCTGTTGTCATTTTCTCCTTTTTAGTGATCAGAGTTTCTGTTCTTGTTTTCTTTTGTATTTTTTGTCTGCCTTTGCGTAATGTGGTTTCATTGTATCCTCTTGATCTTAATCTTTTTGATGTTTCCTTTATTCTCTCTCTTGCGTCGTCTTCTTTTGAGCAATTTCGTTTCATTCTAGTAAATTCACCGTAAGGGATACTTTCTAAAAGAGGTTTGGGGTGAAAGCTTCTACCATGTAATATGCTATTCGTTGCTGTTTCCTTTCGGTATAAGGTGGAATGAATTTGATCCCCCTCTATATATATCCAGGTGTCAAGGAAAGCTATACCTCTTTTGCTTGTTGCGCATGTGAACCTTAGGCCTAAGGTATTTGATATAGATGATAGAACTGTGCTTGACAAATAACGTTTTCCTCTTTAATCATGACCTATATCGGCAAGAGTGTGGAACTGCCATGGGCATTTCCTTTTCGCCAAACTACGCGAACATCGTGATGGGGTGGTGGGAAAAGGAAGTAGCCTGGAATACACAAAATGAGAATCAGATGAACAACATAATTTTATGGGTCAGATTTATTGACGACTTGTTTATAATTTGGAACGGTTCTGAGGAAAACTTTTCGGAATATTTTGAAATATTGAATGAAAATACCTTAGGCCTAAGGTTCACATGCGCAACAAGCAAAAGAGGTATAGCTTTCCTTGACACCTGGATATATATAGAGGGGGACGAAATTGCTCAAAAGAAGACGACGCAAGAGAGAGAATAAAGGAAACATCAAAAAGATTAAGATCAAGAGGATACAATGAAACCACATTACGCAAAGGCAGACAAAAAATACAAAAGAAAACAAGAACAGAAACTCTGATCACTAAAAAGGAGAAAATGACAACAGAAAATGATCAACAAAGTACGCCAAGATGTATTCTGACGTACAGTAAAGAAAGTGGACTAATCACAAAAAATATCCAAAAATACTGGCACCTGATATCCAATGACCCGGACATTGGATCCGTACTGGGACCTAGACCTATGATAACATACAGAAAAACCAAATCAATAAAGGACTTAATTGTAAGAAGCCACTTTCAAGAAGAAACACCAACAAATTGGTTGCGCCAACAGCAAAAGGGATTTGTGAAATGCATCAGGTGCAAGGCATGTAAAATTGGAGTGAATCGCAAAAACATACAGGACTTCCAAGGCAAGACGATTGAAATCAAACAAACTATCACTTGCGCAACAAAGTTTGTAGTCTATGTCATCCAATGTAAATGCGGCATGCAATACATAGGAAGTACAATATGTATGCTCAAAAAGAATCCTTGAGCACATTCGAGCCGTAAAAAATAAAGATACTTCCTACGCCACAGCTAAACACATGATGGTGTGTCAAAACAGTGACTGGAGAGCCATGAGCTTCTTTGGAATCCACGCCATAGAAAACCACGAAAGAGGGGTGATAGAATCAGGAAACTACGCCAAACAGAGTCAAGATATATAATCAGGCTAAGAACCAAGACCCCTTATGGGATCAATAATGATGAGGAACTTTTGTACACCTGGATTGAGACCATTTAAGTGGAAAGGAATGGACATTAAAAACAAGAAACTTAGTTTAAAATAGAAAAAAGACTCATTTAATGTACTAAACGTTTAATTAAGGTAACTCTGAATGTAATGAAATGCTTGCAATGATTGATTACTGTAATGTAAAGTAATGAATTGTCACCTGAAAACTGGAAAACTTTGTAAATAGTGTAAATATTCATGTATAATATAAACTAGCACTACGTTTCCCACAATGCTGCATTAAAGGCAATAGGTGATTGGTATAAATAGTGACACAAAAGAGGGACTCACTGACCGTGACAAAGGCCTCGTTGGGCTGAAACGCGTTGGTTGGTGTCAGTTAAGCTAACAATAAAAGCTTTAAAACTGGAAATTGGAGTGTGTTGCATCTTTGGAGAATAATTTAATATTGGGCTTGGATTCAGCCCCATCGCGATTGCACCCGTCACTTGAGCGCGCCGCTAGGTGAATCCGATTGTGTGGAAATATATATATATATATATATCAAAACCAACGCCATTTCCGATAAAGAACAGCTACTGTGGACACAGTTTCCTTTAGAAAGCAGCTTTAATACAATCAATCACCAGCTCGACGCGTTTCGGGAAACACTCCCTTGCTCACGAGTACTGTGTGACTTAACTTCCTGGTTTTTTAAATAAACACGTGATTACATTCTAATAGCAAGTGACAACAGACTACATGGCGAGTTGAATCACTCTTAGTTACAGACATTATACAAACTCACTAATAAGTGTAAAAAAATTTAAACATAGTTTACCAGAACAATGAGCGCATTATTACAAAGGTCTCTGAATGCAAGGCTGAAAAAATATACTTCATATTGAAATTATTCGATAATAACAAAAAAATATACATCGTATTTGCAACGTGTCAATTTCATGGCCATTACTCATTCATATTCCAAATAATATGATTTATGGACCAAAAAATAAATCATAAATCAAGCTGGAAATAATACCTAGCATCACATCAATTAGCCCTAGTGGGCAAATACATTGCAACAAAATCCATAATGATCCATCAATATGATGACATTGTTGTTCCGTCATTGATTCAATAAAGCTGTTGCACATGAACAACATTACGTCAATTCGCCCCAGTGGGCAAATAACAATACGTTGCGGACAAACCCTGCCATATATATATATCTCACTATCTATAGAAACTCGAGATTTGGACAGTGGCCCATAAAACAACACATGCAGCACCTGTCCCGTAAGTTACCACTGATATTTAAATGCAAAGCAATCCTGTGTGCAGAATTCCAAATGTGCCCCCTGTCCAGAAGCACCACCCCTCACAAGGTGATTAAGTATAAAGAAACTGGATTGGAACTGCACCACTGCTAATCAGACAGGTCCATAAGCAATTGTCCATGGATGTTGAAGAATCATAATTTGATGCACACCGGCCTCACATGCCCAAAACCTTATGGGCATGTGAGGCCGGTGTGCGTTGCATCACCCTTCGTCTTTCCCTGTCTTTTTACTGTCTACAATACAGGTTCGGTTGGTTCTGGAACTTTGATTTTTACTTCTTTTTTTTCCTTCTCCCTTTTTTTCTGCTGATCTTTTTTGCACATATGCAGGCCAATGCTGTTTATCATTGTGTATAAACTATCTATGTAGTTGTTTGTGTGTCACCTTGGGTATGGTGTTTAATGGACAGACGTTTTTATGTATTAGGATGGATACATGACACTGTATCATCGTTTTTAATGTTATGTTCATGTCATATATTTGTCATGTACATATAAGTGTTGTTGGTCATGTAGAGTGTGTTTTTGTAAATGTCTTTTATTCACTCTTAACTTACAGCCCTGAAGAAGTCCTATGTTTTAAAGGACGAAACGCGTTGGCTGATGGTTTGTTTTGTGAACTAAATAAAGAAGAGAACGCTATATATCTTGCAGTTGCAGCCATTTTCTACATTAATTATGATTCTTCAACATCCATGGACAATTGCTTATGGACCGGTCTGATTAGCAGTGGTGCAGTTCCAATCCAGTTTCTTTATCTCTCTATCTATATCTCTCTATCCATCTCCCTCTATCTATATCTATATATATCTATATATATATATATATATATATATATATATCTCCAACCAAACAACTTGCCCTGAAGCAAAGACGCAGTCGACAGTGAAATCTTCAATCCGAAGCTTTATTCATAAAACCAACACTTGCATTCCAAAGGTTTTCTTTGCCTTGCCTGATGCGTTTCAGAGCTCCTGCTCTTTAATCATAGGCAGACTGTCAGTTCACAGAAGCACTCACACGCATTTTCTCTTCTATGCATGCAAATGAAGACCGCATTTGGTGTATTCTGCCCTTGCTGCTGACCCTTGCACATCGCACTTTATCCACAGCCCCAGGAGGGGCTGCAACGCTATTTGAAGCCGGTCGCGGCACCCGCAGCGCGGGAGACCGCGTTTGGTGTATTCTGCCCTTGCTGCTGACCCTTGCACAACGCACTTTATCCACAGCCCCAGGAGGGGCTGCAACGCTATTTGAAGCCGGTCGCGGCACCCGCAGCGCGGGAGACCGCCTTTGGTATATTCTGCCCTTGCTGCTGACCCTTGCACATCGCACTTTATCCACAGCCCCAGGAGGGGCTGCAACGCTATCTGAAGCCGGTCGCGGCACCCGCAGCACGGGACGCGCCCGGGCGAAGACTGGGCCAAGACGGGCCCGTCTTAGCCCGTCATAGACCGATAGAGGCCGGGCTGGGCCACCCCTCTAAGGTTGGATTTTTATTTATTCCTCTATTTTTCTTGTTCTGGATTAATTTGGATTATTCCCGCTTTTCCGAGCCTGACTTTAATTTATGAAGACGGACCAATAGTGTTTAGGAAAAGATGGGCAAAAGGAAGTCTGGCCCCACAACCTCTACTGACCAGGGAACGGGAAAACAACAATCATTGTTGACTTATTTGACTGGTGCAATGGGGGCTATTGAGGAACAAATAAATACTGTGGAAGAGTCACTTTCTCAAGGTAGGTTGGGCTTGCTAACAGCAAGCAATACTTGTGCTATTTCCCCTAACAATCCTTTAGTTTTAACATCTGATGGTCAAACTGCCCAGTGTGCACAGAATGGGTGCATACAGGAGATACCAGAGACTATTTATGTAAGCGATCCAGAAGATGACTCTCAGCCACCGCCTAAACGCCATAGGAACCCCGATGTAATTTGAGGGGATAAATGTATTAAACTGTGATGTGAATAGTGTTGTAAAACCCAGTAAACCTAGCTTAAAAATGCTAACTAAGAAAAGGAAAAATGTGGTTATACAACCAAAAAAATGGGCAACTAAAAGGCCTCCCAGTATAGGGAGACCCATTGTGAATACGTTAACGGAGGACCAAATGATTGATATTGGTAACATCACTAGGAAAATTGATGATTTACATAAATATGTAACTGGAGCACTGGAAAAGCTAATAGAAAGGGTAGAGGCTATAGAGCAGGGGTCTTCAAAGTGTGGGGCGCGACCCCCAGGGGGGCCGTGGAGTGATGGAAAGGGGGTCGCTCATTCCCGGTCACACTTCTGCCCAGGCCCATAGGACTTCAAGGGATTCAGCCCCCCGCCTCCCCCATAGTGTGTCTCAGCTCGAGCTGCTGTGGCCTCCACTGGGCTGTGTCTGCAGTCTTATCTCTAGCACAGCACGGCACGCCTGAGTTTTTCACAGGTCTTTAAAGACCATTTGCATGTTTACATACCTTTTGTAAACTGGTTACTGAGGCTTAGTTTCTTTTTCTAGTTCCAGTACCCCTGGGCCCCCACTCTGCCTATTCCTTACATTTGTATTTTACATTTACTGCAGTAGTGTGAGAATGCATTTCATGAAATATAAAGTAGGGTTGCCAAAAGAAAAATACCAGCCATTTGATGTTTAAAGAGCCTGCAAAGGCCTCCTCTTGACACTAAATAGGATTGTAAATAAAATCATATGCGTTCATTCGTAATGTGACTTTTCTGTCTTTGTTCCCTTTAATTATCAGTCATGGATCATTGAGGCAGCCCTAGAACACAATTAAAAGTGCTTTCTATTTATATTTGCTGTTCCAAGTACGCACAGATGAGTGCTGAAATATACAGCTTTAGGTGACTGCTTATTTTTGTACCGTCTGGGACATCAAAATAATGAGCAGGCAACCCTAATCATAAGACTAAGTGTGTTGCAGGATTAGCATATCATTTATTTCCTCCACCCTCGATCCCTGATTAATGCCATAATAGCAATAGTTTAACTTATATCTTTAAACCCTACGCCGCCGTCAATAATATGCTGAGTCACTTCAAGTGTCTGGGAATGCACCCTGCATTCAGACAACTCGCTCCTCATTCTCGCACTTCACTTTCACGCTCATCCTGCACTCACAGCGATCACAATGCACTCACACTGATCACCATGCACTCACATCATTCACCCTCTCACCCTGCACTCAGTGATCACTCTGCACTCACAATGCACTTGCGCTGTTCACCCTGTACCTCACCCTGCAGTCACACTACTCATCTGCACTCATGTGACACCTCATTCACCTGCCCCCTCACTGCTCAATTTGCAACTCACTCAAACAAGCCCATCATTAACCGTGCATTCATTCGTCCCACTCTGCACTTACATCCGCACCCAAATTCATATGGTCACCTCACTCACCCTGCAGTCACTCCTCTTTCCCTACTCTCACACTGTTGCATCGCTCACCGTGCACTCACATGGGCACTCTTGTCACCCATACAGTGCAGAGGGTTAATGTGCCTGCTACAAAGAACATGTACTATGCAGATCACACACCTGAGTGTGAGTAAACTATGAGTAGCGCTATAAAAAAAAAATGTTTGTCAGAAAGGTGCTACAGAGGGATGAGGTGCATTGTTGGTGAGTGGTAGTGAGGAATTTATGGAGAAGGAGGAAACTGGGGAGGGGGTACCAAAAGGATAAGTTACTTACCTGTAATCCTAGTTCTCTTCCAGGGGTATCCTCATCAAAGTCATAAGCACTGAATATTCCCGCCCACGTGCGGGGACCCCGGAAATATAAAAATTATATATGGAAATCACATATATACAGCTCTACATATATGCATATACATATATCATTTTTTCTCATACCAATGCAGCTGTCAATAGGAGGCTAAACAATGTAATTACACACACAAAAAACTACCTTTGCCAATATATAAAAACACCAGAGGACAATTAGTACTTGAACTCTGTTTTTTAATGAGCAAAATACTCATAAAGAGTAAAAACTGCAAAATAAGTAGACATTGTTAGCCTACAGGCTGCATTGTAAACCAATAGCATAGAAAATGAAAACATTTTCAACAAAAAACTGGCACCGTGCCTTTAAGGCAGCCATGACCCCTAGCTTCCCATCATGCCTCAGGGGTGACAGTTAGGTCAGTTGTTCTTTGCATAACCCTGAAGGTCAGGGCACAAAGATATCTTTTAACACTTTAGAAATCTCTCATTTACCTGGGGAGGCGGGTGGGTTGCTTATGACTTTGATGAGGATACCCCTGGAAGAGAACTAGGATTACAGGTAAGTAACTTATCCTTCTCTTCCAGGGGATCCTCATCAATAGTCATAAGCACTGAATAGAATAGCAAGCCCATCAACCACCTGCAGGTAAATGAGAGTAAAGTGACCCAACACAAAGAAACATAACAGCCGAAATCAGCTGTTGAACAGATTCCTCAAGGAGGCCTGGCCTACTTGGGTGTCTGCTCTGGTGTCTGATTCCAGACAGTAGTGCCTCGTAAATGTATGGACGGACCTCCAAGTTGCCGCCTTACAGATTTCAGACATGGGCACATTTTGAAGAAAAGCAGTAGTAGCCGCTTTCCCTCTAGTAGAATGCGCTCTGGGAGTAAACTCCAGGAGCTTCTGCGCTAATTGATAAGCAAGCTTGATACATGAAACTATCCATCTGGAGATGGAGCGCTTTGAAGCTGCGAACCCAGATCTGATCGACCCATAGTTAACAAATAGTTGATCAGATTTTCTTATAGATTTGGACCGATCCAGATAGAATTTTAAAACCCTTTTGAGGTCCAGAGAATGCAAAGCCCTCTCAGCTGGAGTGGAGGGATTGGGAAAAAGGTGGGTAGAGAGATGGTCTGATTCACATGAAAATCCGACACCACCTTTGGAAGGAAAGAAGGGTGCGTCCTCATCACAACCCTGTTAAGATGGAAGACTGTATAGGGTTCTTTGGAGCAGAGCGCCTGTATTTCACTCACTCTGCGAGCTGACGTGATCGCTACCAAGAAAGCCGCCTTCCAAGAAAGATGCTGTAAGGTTGCTTTGTGTATGGGTTCAAAAGGAGGACCCATCAATTTTGATAGCACCAGGTTAAGCTCCCAGGGTGGTGAAGGAGGCCGTACCGGAGGATAGACCTTCTTTAAACCCTGCAAAAAATCCTTAACAGCCTGTAACTGGAAGAAGGAAGGTTGAGAAGCTGAACGCCTATATGCAGTTATAGCTGCTAAATGTACCTTAATGGAAGAAAACTTCAAACCTGCTTTCGCCAGATAAAGTAGGTAAGGAAGGATGACCTCTTCCTGACCTTTGATTGGGTTACAATTGTTCTGCATACACCACATGTAAAACCGTTTCCACTTGCATGCATACGAATGCCTCGTGGACGGTCTTCTTGCTTCCTTCAAGATGGACATGCAGTCCTGCGGTAGTCCTAAGTGGCCATACTGGAGGACCTCAGGAGCCATGCCGCCAAGTTCAGTGAGGGAAGGTTGGGATGATGAATCCTCCCGTTCATCTTGGACAGCAGGTCCGGTCTGCACGGCAGCCTCTTGTGAGGACACTCTGATAGGTGCAGAAGGTCCGGGTACCACCATTGTCTCGGCCAGTCCGGGGCAATTAGTATCATCCTCGTGCACGAATGGGACAGCTTGGTCACCACCTTCGGGATCAGCGGAAGGGGTGGAAAGGCGTACACAAATGCCCCTGACCAGTCTATCAAAAGGGCATTCCCTTTCGATCCTGGTCGGTAGAACCGTGAGGCGAAGTCTCGGCATTTGGCATTTTCGTCGTCCGCGAAGAGGTCGATGGTGGGACGACCCCATGTCTGGAAGATGTCTTCGACGACCTCGTCGTTGAGCACCCAGTCTTCTCTGTCTTCGAAGTGACGGCTGAGTGCATCCGCTCTCACGTTCTGTTCTCCTGGCAGGTGGACTGCTGTGACTGCCAGATTCCGAGCCAAGAGCCAATGCCAGAGTGCTTGAGCTTCCAGGGAAAGTGTGCGTGAGCGAGTTCCCCCTGTTTGTTCAGGTAGTACATGGTGGTGGTGTTGTCCGTCTGTACTAACACTGAGGTTGCCTGAATCGAGGGGAGGAAAGCTTTGAGGGCTAGGTGTACTGCTCTCAGCTCTAGCATGTTGATGTGATAGGATCGCTCCTTTGGAGACCACAGTCCTTGAGTCTGGAGAGAACCCATGTGGGCTCCCCAACCCTGCAGCGAGGCGTCCGTGATCAGTGTCTGAGCAGGCGGAGGTTGATGGAAAGGAACTCCGACTTGCAAATTTTGTTTTCTCATCCACCAAGGTATGGAAGCTCGAGCCGCGTTTGATGAACTTATTTTTTCGTCCCAACAAGCGGTCTGCTGGTCCCACTTGTCCTCCAGATCCTGCTGAAGAGGACGCATTCGTAGTCTGGCATTGGGAACCAGGAAGATGCAGGATGCCATCGACCCTAGCAGGGAGGCAATCCGACGCACAGGTAGTTTTCTGTTGCGCAGAACCAGCTGGCATTTCTGTATGAGGGAACACTGTCTCTCCTCCGAAGGAAACACTTTTCCTACCGTGGAGTCTAGCAGAGCTCCTAAAAATGTATTTTCTGTGTTGGCTGTGAAGTTGATTTGACGAAATTCACATGCAGGCCCAGTCGGTGACACAGCTCGAGACAGCTCAAGAAATGAATCCTCACACTGTCTGGGGAAGGACCTTTCAACAGCCAGTCGTCCAAGTACGGGTATACGAAGACGCCCCTGCGGCGCAGTGCGGCTGCCACCACCGCCATGCACTTCGTGAACACTCTGGGGGCTGACTTCAACCCGAAGGGTAGAACCTTGAACTGGTAATGAGCGGATCCCACTAGGAATCGCAGGTACTGTCTGTGATACTGATTGATCGGAACGTGAAAATATGCATCTTGCAGATCCAGCGAGCACATCCAATCCCCCTGCCTGAGATGTGGATATATTTGATGGAGAGCCAACATGCGAAACTTTTCCTTTTTTATGGATAGGTTGAGTGACCGCAAGTCCAGAATGGGTCTGTACTCTGTTTTTTGGCCTTTTTCTTCACCAAAAATATCTTGAGTAAACCCCTTTTCCTCTTTGAGATACTGGCACCCTCTCGATGGCTGACTTTCTGAGAAGGGTGGCAACCTCTTTCTGCAAGAGTTTTAACTGGTGACACGACGGAGGAACTGGAGGGATTGATGGTGGGCGATGTTGAAAACGTAGAGAGTACCCATTCTGCAACGTGGCTAGTACCCACCGATCCTTTGTGATAGCTCGCCACTCTTCGAGATGATCTGCGATACTTCCCCCCCACTGGAGTGGTGAACGGCGACAGGGGAAGTGAGTGTTCATTGTTTCGACTGCGTCTTGGCGGAATTGTTGCCTTGTTGCTGGTTTCTTCCTCCTCTGGAGGAGCGTCTGCCCCTGCCAATGAGGGGTTTGAACCCTCTGTTGGGAGGATCGTCTATTGTAAGGACGGAATCTCTTACGGAATTCCTTTCTTTTCTCCAGGCCCACCGCTTTAAGCGTGTCCAGTTCCGTTTTCATCCGCGTCATCTCTTCATCCGTGTGAGTCCCGAACAAAGAGGAACCAGAGAACGGAAGATTGAGGATGCGTGACTGCGCTTCTGGCCTGAGTGCTGTAAGACGTAGCCATGATGTTCTCCTTGCGCATACCCCATGAGCATAAGCATGTGCCGAAAGGGTAGCTCCATCCGCCGCAGCACTGATGACCTGGTTAGACACCTGACTGCCCTCTGTTAAGATTTCTTCAAAATCTTTACGGTCTTCCTGTGGCAACTTTTCAGTGAATCTCTGTAGTGAGTCCCACAGAGATCTGTCGTAGCGGCCCAGGAGTGCCGCTGCATTGGAGACCTTCAACATGGAAGCCGAAGTGCCACAAACCTTCCTTCCCCAGGAATCCTGCACCTTGCTCTCCTTGTCTGGTGGGACAGTAGAGGAGGATGCCACCGCATGAGTCTTCTTTGCCGCCGCAATTACGACTGAATCCGGAGGAGGGTCAGCCCTGAGGAAGAGCGGATCGTCCTCTGGTGAACGGTACTTTTTAAGATCCTCGCTGGGGCGGTCTTAACACTCGCTGGCGTGAGAAAGATATCCATCACTGGCTCTATGATGCCTGGTACCAAGGGAAGCAGAGGTTTAGCTGCTGCTCTTTGGTGTAGAGTCTCAAAAATCACCGAGGACTTGCTTTGACGAGTTGGCATAGGGATACCCAGCTTTACAGCTCCTCTGCCAAGAATGTCCTGAAAAGTGTAGATGTCGTCCACCGGAGAGACCCTCGACGGTGGACTGTTCGTCAAAGTAGGCGAATAGTCTCTATGGGATGTATGAGTGGAAGAAGAGGACGGAGTAGGCGATCTGTGTGCTCTCCTCCTGCTTCTTGATCTAGACCTCCTCCTGTGTGAGTGCACCGGTGTGCGGCTGCGAGCTCTTGTTCTTGAAGGAGATCGCTGTTTATCCTGAGTTAAACGAGCCAACGGGGATCTGTTCTGATGGCTCGAGTAATCCCTGTCCGTAGCCCAGTGATGTAGAGGCCTGTGCCATCGTGGCGATAAATGGATGGAAGGCGATCTGTGGCTCTCTCTTTCCTTAGGAGACTGAGCAGGAGGTGTGAAGCTCAGCTCTTCATGCCTTGGAGAATCTTGGTGACCCCCTGACACTGGGCTGTTGGACGTCGAGATAACCACCTCCGGGGATCTGGACGAACCTGAAGGTGACGAAGACAGGCTCACTGGAGGTGAGGTGTTTCCAGAAGGGCGCTTTGACGTTGACCTGGAGCGTCTAAGCGTCGACTGCCCTCTCAACGGAGACGTATGTCTCGACGTATGTCTCGACGTTGACTTTCTTCTCTTAGAAAGTGGACTTCTCGGCGACGAACGTCTCTCCAACACTGGTGCAGTGTCCTGTTTTGACACTCCCTGCACCCTTTCAGGAGATTGCTGTGTCGACGTCGACCGGCGTTGGACTGCCGGCGACGGAGGTCTTGGTCTCGACGCCGAAAATCCACTCGGCGGAGTCATCCGCCTCGACGGCGTGGAATGATGGATCGTCTGCTTCGACGCCGAAGGAGGTGTCCTGTGTCTCGACGCCGAAGATCGTTGCTTTGATCCCGGCGGAGATCTGTGTCTCGACGTCGATCGCCGATGAGGAGGCGACGACGGAGAGATGCGTCTCGACGTCGATCGCCGCTGACGAGACGGGGAGATGTGCTTCGACGTCGATCGCCGTTGATGAGGCGACGACGGAGCGCTGTGCCTCGGCGTCGATCGCACCTGCGACGACGGAGCGCTGTGCCTCGACGTCGATCGCGCCTGCGACGACGGAGCGCTGTGCCTCGACGTCGTACGCCCACCCGGCGCCGACGGAGACCTGTCTCTCGACGTTGAGCGCCGCCTGTTACCTTCGTCGACGAAGATTTCGTAGTCGAATGATGATGCGCCGGCATCACCGAAGTCTTCAACGCCGATTTCTTCGTCGCCGATTTCTTCGACGTCGATACCGACGCCGACGGAGAACAGGTCGGGACTTTTCCTCTCGACGTCGACCGAGTTCTCCTCTTCTTCTGCCTCACAGGAGACCTACCTCTTTCAGAGAGGCCATAGAGACGGATCCTGTCCCTCTCCTTGATAGTCCTTCTTGATAACTTCTTACAATGCTGGCAGTTGTCAGAAGAGTGGGACTCAGGGAGGCAGAGAATACACACAGGATGTGTATCTGTTCTGGCCTTCTTCTTGCCACATGACGGGCAAGGATCGAATAAAGAAGGCATTTCCAAAAAATAAACCTTTTCTGAAACACAAAAAGGTGCTACTTGCACTCTAGGACCAAAAGACGTCGAGTGAAAGTAGAAAAACTAGATCTTTATAGATATTTTTTGACAGAAAGTCAAAAAAGCAAGAGCTGAAAATCCAGGGTCCTGACTGAAGGAGCCGGAAAGAACAACTGACCTAACTGTCACCCCTGAGGCATGATGGGAAGCTAGGGGTCATGGCTGCCTTAAAGGCACGGTGCCAGTTTTTGTTGAAAATGTTTTCATTTTCTATGCTATTGGTTTACAATGCAGCCTGTAGGCTAACAATGTCTACTTATTTTGCAGTTTTTACTCTTTATGAGTATTTTGCTCATTAAAAAACAGAGTTCAAGTACTAATTGTCCTCTGGTGTTTTTATATATTGGCAAAGGTAGTTTTTTATGTGTGTAATTACATTGTTTAGCCTCCTATTGACAGCTGCATTGGTATGAGAAAAAATGATATATGTATATGCATATATGTAGAGCTGTATATATGTGATTTCCATATATAATTTTTATATTTCCGGGGTCCCCGCACGTGGGCGGGAATATTCAGTGCTTATGACTTTGATGAGGATCCCCTGGAAGAGAAAAGACTGTTGCACCGTGTGTGCCCAGTGCTAGGGCCAGCCCTTCCTGGGAGTGTAGGCCCCGCGAAGTTTGGGTCTAGTGGCTCACCTGCTTCTGCCTATTACTATTATTATTTACATTTGTAGCGCGCTACTGTTACCAAAAGGTGTCCTGGGGCTAATAGCCATCTGCTGCCTGAAGGCAAATGAGAAACACACAGAAGGGGAAGGAGAACCAGCCAAATGGGGTAACCTACAGAGCATAGAGCCAGGTTTTTATATCTTCCTAAAGCATAATAGATTCTTGGTGGAGCGAAGCAAAGAGGGTGCACGTTCCATAACTGTGCGGCCTGCACCAAAACAGCTAGACAGACAATTCGTGCCTTCCTGAATTAGGGAACAATAAGCAGAGTGGCACAGGCCAAGAGGAGCATACGGGTCCCACCTGTGTGCTCGGTGAGGAGAGATGAGAGGATGAGAAAGGACAGCAAGGGAGTGAGAGAATTCGATTGAAGGTCAGGGATGAGGAGAAATGTGAAGTGCCGAAGGGAAGTGCAGACACGCAAGAAGTGAGTGTGAGGGAAAGTTGAGGGCACAGAGGAGGGCTACTGTTAAACTGTGAGAGAAGATAGCTGAGAGATGATCTGTGACCTAAAAAGTAATTTGATGCGACATGGGTGAGGGACAGCAGCGATAGGGGAAGAGAGGGAGTACTGGGGTGGGTGCTGAGCAGATTAATTTGTAATAAAATATGTGCCAGGGACCTCACCAGTAGGCCACTGCAACTTTAACCACCCACCCATTGCCTTGCCTGTGCGGCCAATGACAATACTTATGCAACTACCAACCATAACACTTGTACAAGTGTGACTGTTCAGACTATTTCAAGCCCCCAAAGCTATAAGAATGGCATGGATGTCAGGAGTTTATAGTTTTTAATGTATATTGAATTAATAAACAGCTGTTCTGCTCGTCTCTAAATTACACAGACAGAGCCACCATGTGGCAGACGATCATAGTGCCAGTGTGCACAATTAGGTGCCAGTGCGGAGCACCGGAAACCACCTGCTCAAATTAAGCACTGGTGCTGAGGTAACGGGGTAGAGGGACATTGGTTCAAGAAGGTGTGGAAGAACAAAGGGGAGATGTGAAAGATGAATGGGGGGGATTGGAGAGGTGTAAGGTACAAATAGACAACAATTTGAATGGAGAGACTTGAGGTGAATGAGAAGTGCAGATGGGCACGGGAGGTGACGGGGCCAGAGAGGCCATGAGATAAATGCGAGCGACTGTTAGAGATGAGGGCAGTGGAAAGACAGAATGGCAAGAGGTGATTAAGGGTGAAGTGAGAAGTTGAATGGGGAGAGTTCAGAAGTTGTAAAAAGGGGTGAAAGAAAATGGCCTGCAAAGTGAGAGGGATCCGGGATTGGGAGAGGAGAGGAGAGAGGGATGGAAGGGAGGGGGGAGAGGAAAGCGGCATGGGTAAATTGCTTAACTCTGCACAAGACCGCCAGGGTTTTAAGGGACCCCTGCTGCTCCCAGCCAGGGCCAGGTGAGCTTCTAATGTGGCAGCACGTATTCCTGCAGAGTGGAAGGCCCATCACAGAGGTTGACTAGACATCTTTCTGATGTGAATTGCTGTATTTTGGTTATAAACTGGTACTGATGGGGTGAAATCTTTCCTCAGTGTTACGGTGTGCAAAAAATGTCAAAATAATGAAGCAATTCTATCCCAAAATAACGCGGCATCACATAACATTATTTAAATTTTCTTCCCACACAATTTAGTCAAGCCTGTCGTGTAATTTGGTCCTCACCTGCATCATAATTCCAGTAGCCCTGCCTACAGGTTTAGAAATGTTTGTCAGGAGGGGGTCCTTACGACTGAAAATGTTGACAGGGGGGTCTCGGCACCCAAAAGTTTGAAGACCTCTGCTACAGAGGGTTATTTAAGAAATGATAATAGGGCTACTGCCCATGACGAGAATACTCAACCAAATGTCAATCGTCCCTGCAGCTCACTCACAGCCACACAAGGAGGGAATTGTGCTGCGAGGACTGTAGCTGCAGGAGCTTTAAATAAAAACTCAATACCAGTTATGGTAAGAGCAGCCACATATAGATTGACACCCCCATGTAATAATACGGAAGGAAATAATAACAAGTCAGTATTGGACAGGAATATTGATAACAGCCGCATAGCGGGGCATATAACTGAGATTAGGGAACCCGTAGGCGATGAAGAATATAATCTCCTTGATCTACCACCGGCAACCACCCCTTACATAGTAATTTTAGCTAATGTCCCCTGTCTACATAAGTCCGTGCATGAAACATGGGAGGGTTTACGAAATAAGTCACTCTTCTGGCTAGGTAATAAAACTGGCCTTATAAACCCCCTTTTTGAAAAGTTTAAAATGGTCAGACGGGTTAAGTGGGTGGGAAATGGCCGGAAATCATTCCAGGGTGATTGTATTGTCTTGACCTTTAGCGATTCTAGGCTAGTACAAGCTGTTCTGTCAAGGGCAGGGAATGCATGGTATAGCCACATTGAAATTAATGCACTACCACTTGGCTATTTCTATCAGCCCCAAACTATGAACTACCGAAAAAACTATGTAAGGGATGATAATACACAGAGCTTATTTAACATTCCGCTACGCAATCATTATGAATTGTTAGCCACTCTTGAAGATATAGATTGACAACTGGCTCAGCACGTGAGTGGGGAGGGGCACCCTACAAAGGTCGACCTATTAACTTCCAAAGATAAAATCCAGGAACAACTAAGGGGCCGATTCCGATTCGGGCCGGAAATCTCTCCGACCGAGCCGGACCCGGAGCGATTTCCGACCGAATCGGACCCGTGCAGCCCGACCGAACGAGTACGATGCGCACGTATGCCATCGGACTCGATTCGGTCGGACTCCCATTGAAGTCAATGGGAGCCTGTCGTACAACGCGTACGCGGGCTCCCATTGACTCAATGGGTACGAGGCGGACAAGGGCGCCCCCTACAGCGTGTACGCGGCGAAGCGACTCGCGCCGTACACGCACAGGTAGGGGGGACCCATGGGTCCCCCCTGTGCGCGGCTACGCGTACAGGGGGGTCCGACACGGACCCCCAAAGTACGGCTCCGACTGCTCTTTGGAGCCGGAGTGCGCGGCTCGGTCGGACTGCTCGCGGCGCGCATCGTACTTACCCGGCCGGGGAACGTCTCCATTGCGCGGTGCGAGTAGAGTCCGAGCGAGTCGGTCGGTGCGGTTAGACCCGGGAACGAGTCGGTCGGAGCGGTCGGGACACCCGGACGAGTCGGTCGGCGAATTCGCATCGTACTCGCTCGCCCGGACGCGTGTACGAATCGGTCGGGAAATAGGGCTCCGAATCGGATCCGGTTAAGACGAATCCGATTCGGAGCCCTACCGGCCGAGATCGGAATCGGCCCCTAAGTGTCCAAGGGTCTGTGGCTAGTAGTGGGCAAGTCTCTGTCATGAAATTAGATCCAATGTTGGAGGGCGTAGACACTGAGGAAAATATAAATCAACCCAGGAGGAAAATGGAAACTAGCTCCAAAGTAACTGGGTCACAAACAGCGTGGAGGATACCCCATAATGGGAAACCGTTAATGGAGATTCCAGCAGGTAAACAGCTAAAGGAAGGTAGTGTTAAAGCCTGTAAGATACTATTTTGGAATATTGCAGGGCTTGCTACAAAAGTGACAGACCCACGGTGGCTAATAGATGTAATAGAATACTCCATAATTTGTCTCCAATAAACCTGGTTACTTGAGGAAAGACATATCATAGGTTATCAAACATTCCACACGCCGGCGGTCATTAGTGTACAGGGTCGTAATAAAGGTGGATTATGTATCTATGTCTCAAATATGCTGGGGGTAACCAACTTAAAACTTAAAATTGAGACAGATTATTACCAGATTTTGATTATACATATAGTAGGAGGGTTTTGCACAGTGCTGATTAACTTTTACAACAACATCCCAAAAGCCCATATAGTGAGTGTAATAGAGACCCTATGTAAAGCTTTGAATAAGTTGGAAGACGAGATGTCAGGTGATGTGTGCATTATATGGGGGGGGTGATTATAATTGTTTTTTGTGTCAACACAGCCAAAATGGTATATGTGGATTAGGAAAGGATAAAGATGATACGCTGGCCCATTTCTCACACACAACATTGGGGGATATGTTAAATGAAATGATCTTGGGTATGCCAATGACCTGTGTAATCCCTTAGTACCATTTGAGCCTACCTTTAATGGCAGAGGTTGTAACTCTACTATCGATTTTGTCCTAGTCTCAAATAGGTACTCAAGAAATGTTTGTAACTTTGAAACTCATTGTATCGTATGGAGTGACCATTATCCAATTAGTTTTGCCCTTGAGATGGAGAGTGCTGATAGAGAAAAGAGGGATAAGGACTTACAATATAATTATAACATCAACCTCACTAGTACAAATGGGTATTCTCTGAATTGGTCGAAAGTGGATCCTACTGTTTTTATTAATCAACTAGTCAAAGGGTCTAGAGAAGACCTAGAAGTCTGTCTGTCAGAGGATAGAGAAGATGAAGATGTTCTGAATGCCTTCCTTAAAATTACGGGCGAGATACAGAAACTATTAACTAGGGAGCAGAAACGGGGAGTGCATAAGACACAGGGCTGGTTTGATAGGGAATGCAGCAAGGCAAATAACCATCTGAAGAAAGTTTTGCAAAGGGAGAATAGAGACAGAGAGGAAGTTAGACAGGCTAGAAAGATTTATCAGCAGGTAATAAAAAAACGGAAGCTACAACTGAAACAGGAGGCGTGGCAGACATTACATGAGGCATGCCTAAGAAAAGATAACAATACCTTTTGGAAAGTGGTCAATGCACCCTTTTTTGTAACTAGGGATATTGATATTGTAGATATTGCCATTTCTGAGGAGAAATGGTTACAGCACTTTACTGGACTCTATAATGATGTGTCCGATGTACTCGATGAGGTGACCGATGTACAAGACGAGGCTGTTCCAGTTGGTGTGGTGAATGTTGAGATTGAACAGAGCACAGTATTTCCAATAGATATCAGTTTCTCGGTGGAGGAAGTTACCATGGCTATAAAAGAGAGTGCCTCAAGTAAAGCACCGGGCCGGATGGCATCCCTGTGGATGTCTACAAAAGTAATATCGAGCTGTGGGCCCCACTTTTAACGAATTTTCTAGCTAGATGTACTCGACAAGGTTTCCTCCCTACATGGTCGGATGCAATAGTGATCCCGATTTTTAAAAAAGGAGATCGGAGTGATCCAATGTGCTATCGTCCAATTTCCCTGCTGGATTCCCTCTTGAAAGTGGTAGGGAGGGCACTATTGAAAAAATTGCAAACATGGGCTGATGAAAAAGAACTCTTATCTAATTTGCAATATGGGTTCCGAGCAGGGCTTGGGACGATAGTTAAATCTAACTTTGATCATAAACAAATATACGTTAGCAAAGGATGAAAAATTATTCTTGACATTCGTTGACCTCAGTGCGGCGTTTGATTGCGTAAAGCATGAGAAATTGTGGGGTGTACTTGAAGGGATGGGAGTGGACCCACCACTACTTACCTTCTTAAAGGAACTGTACAGGGAGGCAGGGGCAAGGGTACGTTTTGGGAGGCAGGGGAGTGTTCTTCTAAATTCCGAATGAGAAAGGGAGTAAGGCAGGGGTGTGTACTCGCCCCGTTCCTTTTTCATTATATATTAATAATATTGGACAATACCTGACTGAATTTCGACAGGACTACCCGATCATTAATAATATTCCAATCCCAATCCTTCTCTACGCCGACGACGCGGTCATAATGGCGCGGACGCAAATAGGGTTGCAAAGAACTTTTGATAATTTTGTAGATTTTATGTATGACGGGTTTAAATGTGAATATTAGTAAAACTTATACAATGAAATGTGGGAAAAAAGCGACAAAAAAATGCAATATTTTTATTAACAACAAAAAAATTGAAAGTACAGATACATTTTCTTATTTGGGAATAAATTTTGATCGCACAGGCTCCTGGAATGCGGCTATTCAAGCAAGAAAATTTATGTTCTCGAGAGCAATAGGTGCGGAGATTAATTTCTCCAGGAAACTAGGTTGTAGACCGGTCCTTGAGCTACTAGCTATATATAAATCTAAATGACTATCAACGGCCACATATGGGGATTTGCGGATGTGCAACACCTACAAACCTGTGAGAATGCATTTACGCGATATTTATTGGCAGTACCAAGCTCTACAGCTAATTTTAATTGTCACTCGGAGCTTGGATTGCATTTTATTACTGACATTATTAGAATCAATCCTCTACTACTTTGGCATAAGGTCTGGGTATCAACAGAAACTAGCTTCAATCGTGATATTATCATGGATTGTTTAAAACTTGACAGAGTTGCGCTCATAGCTTGGCTATATTAAAGGACTGGCTAATGATATTGGCCGCCCCAAATTTTTTGCGGTCCCTGAGAGCATGGCTGACGTTTCAAGAAAGTCCTTAAAAATAGAGTATTTGTCTTATTTAGAGAACAAACGTTGGTTAAAAGAAAGGGAAAAAAAACTGTCATGGAAAATCAATTAATGCTAATCTGCCCAGGTATACAACCATATCTAGAACAAGTTGAGGGAAGTTTCGATCGCATGCTTTTAACCCGCTTTCGTTTTGGAACTTTTTATAGAATGCTCACATTTTCCGAGGCTAATGATTGGTCGAGAAATTTACTCCCATGTCCATGTGACGATATTTCACCCCAATCTACAATGCATGTCATTTTATTTTGTAAATTTTATATGCTACCTAGGAAAAGGTTTTTAATACCAAATTTGAAGAGCATGAATTTGAGACTGCAGAATAGCCTATCTGAAGCTGCAGTCTTTGGAAAATCAGCTGCATACAATGACTATTGTCTCTTTTTTTAAAAGTGTTATTAGGTACAGGAATACAATGTAAAATAACAAAATCTCACGTATTTTTTACTTTGTTTGAGATATATATATATATATATATATAACAAGAATATTTTTACTGTGACATTGATTGTGTTATTAATTGTGCTTTTATGATTGTTATTGACAAAAGTCGAATAAAGCTGAATTTGATTTTTTGTTGTTGATTAATTACCCTTTGGTGGGCCTCACAGGTGATTTCAGCTGTTTTGAATGCTGGGAGTTGAAGTACATGTTTGCGCAGATTCTTCCAGTCAGTGGATTCTGTGTCCTTTCAGTAATTTCTTTTAAAATATACACAGCGCCAGTGGGCCTCAGATTGCAAATCCCGTTTTGTAATTAATTATTCACTGTGCTGTTCAGAGGCTGCACACAAGTCCAAGCACCTGCAGCCCCACATTGCAAAATATTGCAATGTTAGCCTATGGGCTAAGTATCTACAATAGGGAAAAAAATAATATGGGCAGATGTCCTCATAAGGGTTTACAAAACCTCTTTTATAAAGGCCCTGCTTATAGGTACATGACTCCCCACTCCTGGGAAACCTAGGTGAGGCGTTGGGGGTACCTAATATGTAAAAATAATGTAGATTATCACTTTTAAAGTGCCCATACCACCAAAGTCGAGTTTGCAGTGAATTTACTTTTCAAAAGCAGTCCTGCAGAGCAGGGCTGCTTTTCATCATCATAATCAACAAACTTTATTCGGTTTTAAGAATAAAACCATAAAAGTCAAACAAAAATGAATAAAAACTTCTACCAGAATACAGATTTAGCTAATGATGATACATCAAATTACACTGGGTTTATAGTAAAAATACATAGATTATAATACAGAAATTAATCATAACTTGACCCGAGTCTGAGAGCAACCCGTTAAAAATTGAGAGTGTACAAAACAGTACCATTAGAGAGGAGTTGTAAAAAGATAAATGCTGGTCTTACCCTCCTGAACCCAGCTATTTTAAGGATAGGAATAATAAATAATTTTCTAGGAACATCATAAAAGCTGCAAAACATTAAAAAGTGCATCATGTCCTGAGGAGACTCACCGTCGCAGCCACAGGGCATGAGCCACTGACATCTGTGGGAGCCACGAGGTTGAGCCAAGAGATAGTGGAAAAGGTTGAGCCGAAACCTCGTCAATAAAAAACGATCATGGATGCTTTCGAGCCCTAAAAGATATGGTTCGGTGGTTGGCACCGTTTTTAACATGATGTGCCTACGCACACTGGGCTTGCACAGCTCTATTTCCTCTCTTTCACAACGGCTCCTTCTTAAAAAACACTCTTTGGCCCATGCATAGTCCCTCTTGCATATACGCTCAGGGTTAGTAAATAGTTCTGCTCTACCTAACCTGGAAAGGCCTACTCTTATGTACTGGAGCCATCGGATGCGCTAGAGATGATCAAGCGAAAGACAGTCCTTTAGGACGTGCTTACTGAGTGCATTTTCCTGCTTGGCCCAAATCCTGATCCACAATGCCAGGGGACGAAAAGCCAATTTGTCTGAGAGGAAGGGCATCCCCAGCTCTTCGTGCACAACATACAATGGAATACTTTGTGGCACAGAAAGGGCCCGACGCAGGGAAACATTTTCGGCAATTTGCAGTGCCCAACCCAGATATGGCCCCATATCTTGCTCCCGTAACTGGCCTTTGAGATACATTTGGCTTGGTAAATCTTCAAGAGCGCCCCTATTGGTTTCCCTCCCACTCTGGTGGCGAAGTTAAAAACAGGTACAGAAGATTTCACTAGGTCCCCTTTCTTCCGAGTGAGCAAGGGGGACCAACTCAAAGAGTCGTCAAACACTACCCCCAAGTAGGAGAAGACGTTAGTCTTGGGTATTGGCGATGGTCCTAGCTTAAAAGTAAACTGCTTTGCTTTACGAGGTCCCACCTGCATGATAAACTATTTAGTATGATTGACCGTCAAGTCCAGGTCCTCCATAAAGAGAGCAAAAGAGTTCAATAAAAGTTGTAGACCCCTGGCTGTCCTCGCCATGAAAACTGCATCGTCCGCGTATAGTAGGACCGGCAGACTATGCTTGCCTACCTGGGGACTGTCAGCTTTTGTGGCCAAAAGGGCCTTCTCTAAAGAATTAACATACAAGTTAAAAAGGAAGGGTGCTAGTATGCACCCCTGGCGCACCCCTCTCTTAATGTTTAATTGGCGGGTCACTTTCATATCTTTCGTATAGCGAACAACCGCCCTGGATTCTCGATGAAGGTCCCTAAGGAATAAAATAATGTTACTGTCAACGCCAATAGAAGACATCAACTGCCATAGCTTAGATCTGTTGACACAGTCGAACGCTTGGGACAGGTCCATGAAGGCTAGGTGTATGGTGCTGGGACGCGCCACAGTATAATTATTCAGAACCATATACAAGTTTAAACATTGTTCCACAGTGGAACGGCCTGGACGGAAGCCATATTGAATGTCGCTTAAAAAGTTATTTTTATCAGCCCAGGCTACAAGTCTGCCCAGGACTATACGACCCACCACCTTCACCACAGAGTCCAGGAGAGAGATGGGCCTGTAGCAAAGGGTACTGTCCCGGTCCCCTTTTTTAAAAATCGGGACTATAATCGACAAGGCCCAAGAATCTGGGCGTCCGACCTGGATTGCAGCATTAATCACAGCTGTGAGAACCGGTACCCAGGTGTCTACATGGGTGATGTAGAGATCAGCCGGGATCCCGTCTGGCCCAGGGGCCTTATTTTTAGACAGTCCCTTGTGGGAACATTTTTAACTCACTATTGTCAAAATTTTCTCTTTTTTTAACTGTTGATCTTATTGAAACGGAAGGCCTTGATTTAGTATATTAGGTTGGGAAAGGCCAAGGCACTTTAATTGACTTTATTGCCTTGTCTGACTATTTTAACACACAACTTGTGACTTTCACTATACACAAAATTTGTTTTAGTGATCACTACCCCTTAACTTTGGAGTTGGAGAGCCAATCTGATGATCTAACCATTACCTGTCAGATCATCCCCATTAACCCACGATAAAAACAAGGTGTTATTACGGAAGTGGTCCACTTTAGATCCTGATTTTGTCTTACATCAGATCATAAAAACTAATCTAAACCAAGTTTTGACCTGCCTGGAAGACAGCATAAACCCTCAAGTCATGATAACATCTTTTGAGGCTATAACTGAGACAATAAAGGTGGTATTGACTAAGAAACAAAGTGATAGACCACGGAGAAACAAAAGGTGGTTTAATAGTCAATGCACACACTTACACAATAAATTAATTAAGATATTAAAAGTTAAACCCCGAAATATACCTGAGGTAAAACAGTCACGACTTGAATATAAGCAGGCGTTCGAGAAACGCAAGCTAGAAATTAGGCGAGATGCTTGGGAACAACTTCATGTAGCCTGCCAGAGTAAAGACTCTAAACTTTTTGGGCAAACTGTCAACCAGGAGTATTTTAATGGCACTAATAATGGAAGAATCGATGTCACAATTATGCCCGATTCTTGGGTAGATCACTTTTCTGGCCTTTATAAAATTGATAGCGACCCACACTCCAGCACTAATTTTCAATATGGGGCATCAACCTTGGCACCTCCGACATTAGACGAGGTGGAAAGGGCTTTATCTCAGACTGTGAAGAACAAGGCCTCGGGCCCTGACGGTATCCCCGCGGACTTGTTTTTAGCCAATATTCCTCTGTGGCTCCCGCTGCTAACAAACATATTTAAATGCTATGTGGCCCAGGGCCCCCCTGAATCATGGAGGGTGGTGACAATAGTCCCCATTTTTAAAAAGGGAGACAGGTCGGACCCCAAATGTTACCGGCCCATATCTATAATTGACTGCTCTTGCAAGATTATGGGCCGAGTAATATTGGAGGCTGGAGGCTTGGGTAACAGAAAGTGGGAGCTTTTCAGACATTCAATATGGTTTCAGGAGAGGCCTGGGCACGGTTGAACAGTGCCTCAACCTGCACCTGGTCATAGGTAAATACACTCTAGCCAAGCCTGTATCTCTCTACCTTGGGTTCATGGACTTGACGTCTGCCTTTGACTGGGTGCAGAGAGGAAGGCTCTGGGAGAAGATGTTGACCATGGGCATTGAACCGCCCATCGTGCATTTTTTAGCAGCAATGCACCAGGAAGTGACGGGGAGAGTTCGATGTGGAGCAGGTGGTGAACTTACTGCCCCTTTAAAGATGGATCGCGGGGTCCGTCAGGGCTGCGTTCTTGCCCCTTTCTTATTCTGTTTATACATAAATGACTTCGAAAGCCAAATTAAAAATGGGAATGTGGATGCCCCTCTGCTAGGCCGTAGGTCCCTGCCAGCATTGCTATACGCGGACGATTGTGTATTAATGTCCAGAACCGGGGTGGGGCTACAGAGGCTTTTAACTAGTTTTAACAACTTCATTAATGATCTTGGTTTAAAAACTAATGTAGAGAAATCTCACATTATGGTGGTAGGTAAATCCCCCAAGATTTTAAAGACATGCTACATAAAGAATGAAAAATTGTCTTATGTGCCGACCTTTTCCTATTTAGGGATTCCCTTCGACCAAAAAAGTTCCTGGTGTCACTTAGTTGAGGCAAAGACCAGAGGTTTCAACCAAAATGTGGAGGCTATCTTCAGATTTACCAAAAAGTTAGGCTATCGGCCCACTAAAGCCATCATTGATATCTATAAAGCCCGTACGTGTGCCGTTACTCTGTAGGGTGCTGGAGTTTGGGGCTTTTGTAATATCAAGGGCCTACAGAGAGCTGAGAAAACGTTTATGAAACGATTGTTGACAGTCCCTAAAAGCACCGCCACCACCATCTGTAACAGTGAACTTGGCGTGACCCCGTTGTCTTTTCGCATACAACTAGCTCCTTTATTGCTAAGGTATAACATTTGGGCAAAACAAGAAGCAGTTCTGAATCGTGCTGTCATTTTGGATTGTTTAAAACTGGATTGTGTTAAAAAAAATCCCTTGGATTACTTATATTAATGACCAGCTGGAGAAATTGGGATTGTTAGATTGCCTTGACAGTCCCGGAAATATAGCCAAAATATCGAGAGCAAGGCTGAAAAGAGAATTTTTAACTCATTCCTATCTGGTTAGAGATAACCTGGAGAGGGCAAAAAAAAGGGTCGTTGACCATTCATTGTTCGTTTGCTCTCTAGGTATTGAGCCCTACCTCACTTTTTATTTCAGCCACGCTAAAATGTTTTATTTGATAAGGTTCAGGATGGGCACTTCCCACTTACTGGTCTCATACCCACGTGATGCGCAGTGCGATGCCAATTTGGATTTGTGTCCATGTGATTCAAAGTCAGTCCAGAGCACTTTGCATTTTATGTTTTTTTGCAAACTTTATACTAAATCAAGATTTGCCTTTTTAAAACTGCTCTTACGTTTTTTAAACATCAGAGAGTGTCGGGCTGCGCTACATCATCTCCTGCTTTTAAAAGATGAATTCATTTGTCTAATGGTTTATAAGTATATTTCTGCAGTTGTTCGGCACCGGAATACTGTTGGAAAATGATTACTTTGTATGTTTATTATATTATTACGCTTAGGACTTAAGATTCCCTCATGTGGAACTAAACCATGACATTGATTAATTCTGGAAATTGAAATCGACACCTATATGGATTCTGTATATATATGTCATCTTTGCGCTTGGCATTACCCTGATTGAAATCCTGCTACGTTTAGGCATCATGGCTTCTTGTCTGTGATCAAATTGCCCTAAGAGATTGACATCCGGATATTTGTAATTTCCATCGCCATGGAATTATCATTCATTATCTGTATTTTATCAATCTTATTGCGCCGTTCCTCTTATGAAATGTTTTTATGATGTATTCTTTTATGGCTGGCATAGAGCCGAATAAAGATTTTTGTTGACTGACAGAGTCCCAGAATACCAGCTATCACCTCATGCATTGTAAAAACAAGGTCCGCCTTGCCTTCCACCCTTTCTTGCTTCTGTTTGCGGGATGTCCGACTGAAAAATGCCCTCAAAGTGATGTACCCAGTCATCCTCTGTAACGTGGGCATCCAAATAGTTGCCGTTATCTCCAGTTAAAAAGGGACTACTAATAATGCCCCAAAACTTAGAGCTATTGGCCAATGTGCTAGCGTGAACTAAATCAGACCATGCCTCCTCCTTAAGGGCAGACTTACGAGTAGCTAAAGCATCCTTGTATGCTCTTCGTAGGCCTTTGACTGCCGCCTGATCCCGCGGCTTAGCACCCAGAGCCTTTCTCAGAGTCCTGGAAGCCTGGGAACACACAGAGTCAAACCATCTTGGGCCTAGTTGCTTGCGCCCCCCCCTGGGGCCCATAGTAATCTCCCTATGGCAGTAGACATTTTCCCAAATGCATCCATAATGTCCGAAGCACTTGCCTCACCATCAATACAGATGGCAAACTCTCTGTGACACTGAGTTAGGAGGGATTCGTAAAGTAGCTCTGGTACTATATGCCCCAACTTTAAACTCCTTCCTGCTTCCACCACTTTTAGAGGAGATCCAGCTCCCCTCAAACCCCTCCCCCCCCCCCCTTGAAATTACTATGTGCTCGTGACCAACCTGTTAAAACACATACAGGATTATGGTCGCTGTGTACACTCGCCTGGACGGAAAAATCAGTAATCTGAGAAAAAAACAGGGTGGATACAAAGGCAAAATCAATAAATGTCTCGCACCCTCGCCCAATAAAAGTAGGAGTAATATCAGTTTTCCCCAGGGGCAGTTTGTTCATGACAGATGTTAAATCAAATTCATTCAAGATAGTAATGAGATCAATACCCTGGGGGGGGTGTTCCATATGCAAGCCTGCTTGTCGTGCACAGCCCATAGCTTCCACTCCTCCTCGCCGGATACCTCCACACATATGAATATTAAAATCTCCTGTTAGAAAGATGTGATGGTAATTCTGGCCTTTCAAATTAATATCCCGGAGAACAGACCCCAACTGAGCAATATTACCTACCTCCATGTGCGCAACTCCTGCATTATAAAAATTTAGCAATAAAAGCTTGCTTTGTCCAGAAGTTAACAGCATCACCTGTAAGTTGGGGGAGACATGTAATGGGGTAACGGAGATGCCAAGGACTGCTAATGAGACAAAGGCGACAAGCCCCCCCTTAGCTCTTCCTACCCTAGATGGTATTGCTGGCACAAAGAGGGTCTTATAGCCATCCAGGTGATAGCTGTTCTCTACAGCCCAAGTTTCCTGGAGGCATATCACGTCGAAGCTCTTAACAAAAAAACAACCATTTAGGGACCTCTATTTTACTCACCAGCCCCACGATGTTCCAGGAAAGAAATTTGCACCCTCCGTTCACCCTGGCTGCTTTTAAAATAACCTCAGGCATCAAAAGTGCATACATGCAAGTGGAAAAAAAGCTGCGGGCCTCTAAGCTTCCATTCCCAATTCTATACTAGGGTCTTATAGGTAGCTTCGATCCCCCTGCCCTATTATCTACTAGGGATTAATAGGGTTGGACATGCCATTTGTAACTGTACCCTAATACATAGTGTACCCTATAGATGTGTGTGTTAAACATAACACTGGTCCTGGGCCTGCCCAGCAGAGCCAAGGGCACTCTCAGAGTCATAAAACTAGCAACCAGGGGTGTCAAATGGGGCATAAAGTGGGGGGCCACTGTAAAAGTGTCCTAATTCCTCACAGTACTCAGCTGTCCTACTCCAAATATAAGTCCTATAGTGAAACTGAGTACCGTTCGGACATACGGTTTCACATCGATTTACAGGTAGTCCGTCACTTCATGTTACCCGGGATGGTTTGGTGATATCATGGGGATACACCAGGGTTCTTGGCTCTGATTATTACATGGGCTTTTGAGCTCCTTTCATAAGTTTGGAGAAAAACGTGAAGAATAAAAAACCTCTGTTCACCTCTACGTTTGAAACGACGTTGGACTGTGTGTTTATCAGAATTGTCTGGACACGGTTGTGTGCTTCGGTACTTTTTCCTCTGCAAGTTGACCGTTGTGGAACTCTGCTCCAGAATGGACTATTCACCCTTGAAGGCAGGGTGGCTGTACCAGGAGAGCACCACTACAATTTTTTGCAAACACAGAACACTAAATCTCCTTACTTTGACCGTCCTTGGATGTGCGAATATTACAGCATTGCCATTTTATTGCATCTGGTTGAGGCGCATATATATATATATATATAGGGGCCCAAACTTCATGTCCAGGGCAGGAAGGACCAGATGCTGAGCTGCACGACGCAACCTGTCAACTCATGAGGGAATTACTACAAAAGTTTCTGGTTCAAGTTTGCATCCAGGGGAAATTCAAAAGGTGAGGAATCTGCGGTTAGAAGAAATCTACATTGGCCTGTCTTCAAGTAATATTGTTTTCTGTCAGCAAATAAGTTGGGGAACTTGTGTATACGGTCATGCCCTGCTTTTAGTTTAATGTTTAATATAAACAAAGAAACGATTGGGACAGGGAGGGTCAAGCATGTTTAGGAAGAAAGAGCTATAACGTCTGTTTCCACTTCCCTCCCACACAGAAGGGAAAATTGCCTTTTCTCTTTATGAATGTGTTGGCTCCAAAGGTTCTGAAGCATATATATTTGTGTAAGACCTGACCCTGTGCAATCTGCAGTTAAAGGCCTGAACCTAGAAAATCTGTAACGTTGGTTAGGACTACTATTATCATGGAAAGCCCTACAGGTATCCGAGTTTGAATCTACATTCTACATTGAAATGAATATTAATATAAAACGAAATGCACAATATACATGTAATGAAAACGCAGAAATACAAACACTGATAAAATATAAACAATATCGATACATACTAGTGGGAAAGTAAAACTCTAAAACTAGTAATCCAAATGATAAACCACAAACCTTTTCACTTGTATCGCTATGGTGATTAAACAGAGCTGACTGCACATACATCAAGTAGAATTACACTTAGTTCATAATATTCTGTGTTTTTTCTAAAATGGTCACTGAATTTGGCAGTAAAGTTTCCTCAGGCATATTTAAGTTGACTTTCGAATTCAAATTTAGCACACACTAACACACACATGTTAAGCTTTCAATAAGAATACTATTTCGTAACCCAAGCATGCCAACGTGCCTTTAAAATGTCCTCGGATTCATCAGGTAGAACACCAGAAATGTATTTGATAACCATGTTCATTCAATGGACATTAGTCGCCAGAACTCAGCTCCCAACAATGTACGTGCATTCCAATAAAATAATGTATACGTTTATATCCCAGGATTATTTTTGTATTCAAAATTGCTTACTTTTGGTCGTCATAAACATAGTCCATTTGCAGACCAATTTTCAGATAAATAAGTTAAAAAGCAGTAGGGTCCAAGAGGTGTTCAAGAAGCATTCCTAAACTGTCATGTGTCAAGCGGGCCCGACCATCTCCAGGAATGTTGGGGGTTCACACACTTCGTGGAAATTGGCCTAATAGGACAATGGTGCATTTTCAGCTCACCCTCCATGAACAACGTCTAGGAAGCCGCTGGGTTAAGCAGGCGGGTCATAAAAATGGGGGGGCAGTACACTTCACATGGCATATTATTTCTCATAGAATCTATTACATTTCAATTACCTTAATTTTTCCCTCTTGCCCCTTTTAGGCAGATTCTCAATCATAATTTATCACCTGCACACATCTCACAATCACAGACAGTAGCGGTATATATATATATATATATATATATATATATATATATATATATATATATATATATTTATATATTCACTGAAAAAACCATAGGTTTCAGGCACGTTATAGTTAGAAATTAGCATTTTAAAAAACCATAGAAATTCACTGAAAAAACCATAGGTTTCAGGAACGTTATAGTTAGTTGGACATTTCACTTGTACAAAACCATAGAAATTCCGGCGTTGTAGTTAGTTCAGCTAACTATAACTCGCGCCCCCGCAATGATGACGTCACATATTACATCATTCATGACATGGTCAGTGACATCACTGATGACATCACTGATGACATCATCCAGTGACTGTGTTTCTGTAAAGTTTAAATTTGTTTTATATATATGCCAAGCTGTATTGAAGAATGAGTGGGTGTATAAGTGTCTGTATGGAGGATTTAGTAGGTACGTGACTGACTGTATAAGTGAGTGATTAAATGTGTCTTACTGAATGCATGGGTTAGTGACTAAACTGTGTGAAAGTCTGTATCAGACTGTCTGTTGTTGTGTAAGCTGCTGCATGGGTGAGTAGCTGCATGAGTGTCTATATGGGTTGATTGCTTGCCTGAGTATTTGTATGGCTGCCTGAGTGTGTGTGTGGGTGGGAGGTGTGTGACTGTGCATAGATGTGTGAGTGGTTGATTCACTGGGTGTATGGGTTCAAGAGTGCATGTGGAAACAGCTGTATGGGTGGGTGAGTGTGTGTATGGGTGTGCTGGTGAGTGAATGGATGTCTCAGTGGTACATGTGCAAGTAACTACATATGTAAAAGGCAGTATATGTGAGTGATGGTGTATATAAATAACTATATGTGAGAGTCAGTAATTGTGAGAGTGGCTGCATGGATGAGTGTGTATTTGTATCAGTGATTCTATAAGAGAGTAATTATGTGTTAGTATCTGTATGAATAAGTGAGGTGGTGTCTGTATAACTGTATAGGTGAGTAAATGGAAGTATGATTGATTCTTTGCATGACTGACTAGGTGTGTGAGTAACTCTGGATATGTGGCAGTGTGTGAGTGTCTGTATAGGTGTATGAGTGCATATGATAGTGTTGTATTGATGAGTGACTGCATGTATGAGTGACTGTATGGGTGAATGAGTGGATGTGTGTGTAGACCTAGGAATCAGTCACTGCGTATTTAGTAACTGGTATTGATGTGTCTATTTTTTCGAAAATGGTAGCCTGTATTTTAGAGTGGGTGTATCAAAGGTTATATTCAGGTGTGAGGAGGTGCATCAGATTTTCACGTGGATGATGTCATCAGTGATGTCATCAGGGATGTCATTTGCGATGTCATCAGTGATGTCACTGACCATGTCATGAATGATGTAATATGTGACGTCATCAGCAGTGCATTGCGGGGGCGCGAGTTATAGTTAGCTGAACTAACTATAACAGTGGAATTTCTATGGTTTTGTACGAGTGAAATGTCCAACTAACTATAACGTTCCTGAAACCTATGGTTTTTTTCAATGAATTTCAAAGGTTATTTAAATGAAAATTTGTAAGTCTAATGTACCTCAATCCTATGTTTTTTTATTATATATATATATATATATATATATATATATATATATATATATATATATATATATATATACAATTGTGAATAATTTTTAGTTAGGAAAACTATATTCATTCTTTTTTTTTTTTTTAATATTATAGAGAAGTCGTGCACCCTACGCGCACCCTACACGATGGCTGCGCGCATTCCGGTAGCCATTTTGAAAAGTTGCGCTGGGGTCGCGACTTTGGCATAATTTGTAAAGTATGAAATATCTTTAAATTAATTATAAATAAAAGTTTTCCTTTAAGTGTTTGTCTAAATTTATTAATAAAAGTATTTTTAAAGTATTATTTTCAATATAATTTCGACGGAAAATTATTCGATTATTATTGGATTCGGAGGTTAGGAGGGATGGCCATTTTGCTCGATCTGTTTTGCAAGATTTTTTGGTCTAGTCAGGTGGACACCCTCCTCCGGGTGAGGTACGGCTTGGGGATTCTATTCAAAGGTGAGGAATCCACAGGCAGAAGTATCCATCAGAAGAACAAGCTACTTACCTTCGGTAACGCTTTTCTGGTGGATACAGTATCTGCCTGTGGATTCCTCACTGTCCCACCCGCCTCCCCGTTGTCCACCTGTTTCTACCAAAAAGATGCTTTTACTGTTTGGCATGAATGTTTTTAATATGTCTTAATCATGCTTATGTTTTAATAGTGAGAAATGCTTGATCTGTTGCTATTTCTTTATGCCTTTATTGGTTATGCATTTGTGTATATATATATATATATATTATACTATGTATACATGTGAAAATGTGTCGGTCCGCCTGTTTGCCTCGGTGGCGCGGAAAAAATGGGTGGTACTGACGTCAGCACACCGACGAGGTCCTCTTATGGCTCTCATGACGTCATACGGTGTCGCGAGCGGAGCCGTGCTATTATGACGTCCTCGTCGACATGGGAGAGCTAGGAAAGAATTTCCGCAGAATGCTGGCGCAGGGGAAATTCACCTAAGTGTTCAGGCTAGTCCTTTGGGAGCAACTGTTTATGTTGCCACTCCAGAAACCGAAACCAGTGATCCAAGGGCAGAGGCCCTGCAGATGGCACATGAGGTGGGGAGCCCAGTCGTGTGCACCGGCGGGGCAACGAAGGGACAAGCACCACTACCCATAAAAAAGGTAACGAGGGAACTGGGTAACAGGATCTTCTCTTTGTATCTGGCAGGAACAACGAGGTTAAAATGCCCTAGTTCCAAAATGTAGAATTAGTGCTACAACGGTCTTCAAGAGGACCTGCGATGGATGCCGCTTCTGCCTCCCGTACCCTGGAGGCGGCACATGGGTCACGCGGTACGGTCATACTGCGGTGGGACGCACACTCGTTGACCTCTCATGGCACTGCTCCACACTTCGGGGAGGACGCTTTCATTTACCTGTGTTTTCTGATGACGTGTCGCGCCGGCCCCGTCCAACAACAGAACTCCTTTAGATCCAAACAGACTCTTCCACTCTCTCACCGGAAGTGAAACCAGGCCACGTGGACACTTTCACAATACAACAGCCGGGAATGCACTTTTTGGTAAAAAAAAAAAAAACACATTCCTTCCTCCTAATTTATCAAATAAACGACTCACTGAAGAACAGGGGCCAGCTTCGATTGGTAAACAGCCGTTACGACTTTTTTACTTCGTGATACCATTACAACGCATGCATTACCACGCATGCGTTGTACATCGCTAAGTCATTACTACGCATTTTTTTAGAACGCTTGATCATTTACCACGCATGCCTTTAAAATGAATTTCGTTATAAAGGTATGTATGGTAAAAGATCATGCATTCTAAAAAAATGTAGACGAAGGGTACGGGCGTGGCCAAGATGGCGGCGGAGTAGGACGTGCTTTTCTGTCCCTCCGGCGCCGCCCGCATATCGCTTTGTTTATCGCCCTATTTAGTGCCCATCTGAGCCTGCCAGGAGACGCTGGGGTCCCGGAGGGCATCCCCGGAGCCGACGGAGTGTCCAAGTGCGCGTCGGAGTGGAGCGGCGGTCCCCGCCGGGCCCGCTGGCCCCGACCGTGAAACGAGCTGCTGGGCCCGTAGAGACGGAGAGACGGTGCTCGCCTCTGGCTTCGTGGCGCCCGACGCACCTGCGGAGGCCCTTGGAGCTGTGGCCGCAAATCCGATTGGTCGGGTGGCGCTGGGCCCCGGGAGGCTGCAGGACAAGGGGAGCCCGAGTGAAAGCGGCCCTGAGGCGCCGCCGCCGCATAGCCGCGCGGGGCCTGGTCCGCGTGAGAAGCGCGATCTGCAGCCGCCGGCGGCCTGCAACAGTGGGGCGTGCTCCAAACCCCTGCCCGGAGGAACGGTGGCGGTCGGGCCCCCTCGGCGGAGCCGGGGGGGAGCTCCGGCACCACACAAGGGAAGACCTACGGTGAGTCCGCCCAGCGGATGGCGTGAGCAGTGAGCCGAGGTGTAGCGGTGTGGCCGGAGAGGGAGCGGAGGCTCGGTCCGTGGGTCGGCGGACGGTGAGAGACCCTGCGAGCGGAGCTGAGGTGGGGCCGAGGTCCCAGCACTGGTGCCTGGCGAGATCGGTGGCGCAGTCCCCCTCCCCCCCATCTTGTTGGCGGTCCTGCTCCGGGACTGCGGCGGGGCTCTGAGGGGGTGCTGCCTTGAGTGCTCCCCTGCTTGGAGGTGACCGGAGTGCGGAGAGCAGCCCCCGTGGTGCCGTGAAGTTCAGGTGAGCCTGGTGGCGTCGACGGGGATAGTGGGGCTGAGTGGCAGGTGGGGCCTGCTATCGACCTGCATATCGGCGGGCGGGCCGCTCCCGCATCTCCGCTGGCTTGCCGGTGGCTGGGGCGGTCCGGAGGCCTCCCCCGACGGCCTGCGCTGGTGGAGGACCGCGATTCTGCCGCAGTGAGGAGTGCCCCTCCCCTGGGATCGGGGCAGCGTGGGCCTGGGAACGAGCGTGCGGCCTGGAATTGCTGCTGGGGCCTAGATTCGGCTTGCGGGTCGGCGAGCGGTGCCCCCTCCTGGCGGTCTGTGCCTTGCCTGCCTGCTGTGGGTGCGAGGGCCACGGAGGCCTGACTGCGCTCTACCCCCCTGAGGGCTACAAAGGGAGTGTGGTTTGGAGCTGCGGGCATCGGAGGAGCTCCTGGGCCTCCGGCTGACGAAGTGTGGTGGTGGGCGCAGAAGAGGGGTGCCTCTACCGCCCGCCCTTACGGAGTGGTGGCGGGGCTGGTGATCGGGCCCTTGGCTTAGACTTTTGTCCTGGCAGTGTGACGGCCTCTGATTCGGAGATCTATGGCACTTGGGGCGGTTGGAATGGATGCGGGATCGCCCTGACCCCCCTCCTTTGAGACGCACCGGAGGGTCGTTCTGGGCAGTGGTGCGTGGGATTCCAGCTGGGCCTGGCGAGGGTATCCTGCAGTGAGGGCACTGAGTCTGCATTGTTGGAGGTGGTTCTTGCCTTTGCCCTCTTCAGTCGGGGCCGCAGGAGGGCCTGTGTCGCCGTGTAGATGGCATCCGCCAGGAACAAACGGGACAAACCCTTGAAGGGCCTACCCCAGCAGACGACGGGCCAGGAGTCCGCGGTGCTGGCGGCCGGATCGACACAACCGGATGACAATGATCTCCCGGCGACCAAGGCTTTCATGCTCGAATTATTTGCCGCCATAAAAGAGGATATCTTGGAGCTCCGCTCGCAACTCTCCTCAGATCTGCGCGAGACGAGACGCGATGTCGACGCCATTGGCGAGAGGGTAGCGACCCTAGAGGAGCATGATCTGAGCACCGCGGAGGAGGTACACCAACTCCAGCAAGACGTCCTTCGCCTCATGGATCAGAATCTTGACCTCCAGGCCCACGCCGAAGATCTAGAGAACCGATCTCGGCGGAACAATATCAGAATCCGGGCTGTCCCATGGAGGGGTGAGGGAGACGATCTACGTGACTACGTGAGCGAACTGTTCCGACAGATTCTGGGCGAAGGGGCGGAGCGGGAGATCAAAATGGACCGAGTCCACCGTGTGGGCGGGCCGCGTGGTGGCAGGGCCCCTCCACCGGACATACTGGTGTGTGTCCACGACTTCCTGACCAAGGAGCTGATCCTTCGGAAAGCTCGTGCCCTTCAGCCCGTGCAGTTCCGGGGTCATCAGCCTGCCCTTTATCAAGACTTGGCGGCCTCCACTCTCGCCAAGCGCAGAGACTTTAAGCCTATCACTAACCACCTGCGTGAGAAAGAAATCCCCTATTCCTGGGGACATCCGTTCCGGCTCATTTTTAAGCTAAATGGCAGAATACAGCAGATCCGATCCCTGGACGCCGCCTTTGAGCTCTTGGGCCTGGAGCGGCCCGCCCCTAGTGCTGGGGGCACCAGATCACCGGCCAGAAGGCGCAGACGGTCCAATGAATGGCAACGCGTGGGGAGATCCCCTCCGCCGGCGAAACCCGACTTGTCCGCAAGCCTGCTGGAACGAGAAGCTGCTGTCACTTCTGTGGCTCTGGTGACTGAAAACGACGGGATCCCCTGAGGTGCTTCTGTCCGGCACTAATGGGCTCATTATGCGGCGCCGGAGGTGGGCAGCTCCTGAAGAATTAGTATCTTATCATCTCAAGTCCTGGTGAACTAGAGTGCCCTGTATCAGGAGCGAGCAGAGTTCCAAGATGGTGCCATGGTCCCCTGACGAATGGATTTATAAGACGGACTGTAGTCATTACAAGCAACTGTTGTATGCTTCTTCATTTTGTGTTTATTCGTATTTGGGTCTGGGGGTTAGGGGTTTGTTAGGGGTTGGGATTATTTTTGGGGCTCCGCATCAGTGCTTCAGACGACTAGGAGAGGCCTCCACCCACAAGTATTGCGTGTTCGCCCACGCAGAGATTGGGGCTCTAGCTACCACATAGGCTCTTCTCTCCTCGGGCTGGGGTATGGGTAGGGACCTAAAGATTGTGAGTCTGAACGTTCGGGGCTTGAATAGCCCTGTTAAGCGCTCGGCTATACTCTCCTACTTGGAGAATGCAGAGGGTGACGTATGCCTGTTGCAGGAGACACATTTGCTTTCTAGGGACACTAAAAGGATGAAAGACAAGCGCTTCCCTCTCCAACTCTGGTCCTCGGGACCGGCCAAGAAAAATGGGGTAGCGATCCTCTTTAGTCCCCGCGCTCACTGCAAAGTCCTTTCCCAGGTGGCTGACATTAAGGGGAGACTGCTAGCGGTCCGCATCCAATGGGGGGACATGCAGCTAACGGTGGGATCTCTTTATGCTCCGAATGACCGGCAAGAGCCCTTCCTGCGACTTGCCCTGTCCACGGTTTTAACGTCCCCTGACTCAGCGATCCTAGTGGGGGGGACTTGAACATAGTGATGGACTCCGGGATGGATAGGTCTGAGCAGCGAGCCTACCAAACTGGGGCTATATCACAAGGGGGAGGCAGTGGCTCCTTGAGGGTGGGCTGAATGATGTGTGGCGCGTCCAGCACCCCTTAGAGCGCGACTATACCTTCTACTCTGCGGTGCATAAAACGTACGCGCGATTAGATCATTTCTTGGCTACATCCTCTCTCATGCCATGCCTGTCTGCCGCCATCTCTGCGCGCTCCCTGTCGGACCACGCCCTCATATCGGTGGTGCTCACCTCTTCGGGCTCGCGTCCACCGACGTCCAGCTGGGGTCTTCGTGACTCCCTACTCCACTCGGAGTCGGTGGTCGCACGACTACGGGACACTATCACCCAATACCTCGCAATCAATGACCAGGAAGGTATGGCCCTCGCGTCGGTGTGGGAGGCCCTGAAATTAGTAGCGCGGGGGAATTAATTGCGATTGCAGCGTCATATGCGCGGCTACGCAGGGAAAAACGCGCAGAGTTGGAGGGAGAGGTGGGTGCCCTGGAGGCGGTGCACAAGAGGACGGGGGCGCCAAGAGTTTGGAGAGAATTGGAGGCTAAACGGCGCATGCTGAAACACCTTGATTTAGACAGGGCGGAGCACGCCCTTCTGCGCCTGCGACACAAATTTTACCTTAGCGGGGACAAAGGGGGAAGGATGCTGGCGCATAGGCTGCGAGCACGAGCTCAGCTCTCGGCCATACAGTCCATTAGAGATCCTCAGGCAATCGAACATACTACGGACTCCCGCATTGTGGACTCTTTTCGGCAGTTCTACCAGCGTCTGTATACGAGGGAGGCAGCGGATGCGGGGGAGATTGCAGATTACTTGGCCTCCAGTAACATTACACCCCTTCTTAAGTCATCGGCGGAAGCCCTGGATGCCGCGATTCGCATAGAAGAGGTCATATCTGCGATAGCGCGGCTGAAAGTGGCCAAATCCCCAGGGCCGGATGGCTTCTCTGCCATATTCTATAAAACCTACTGTGTGGAGCTGGCTCCTCTTTTAACCCGCCTCTTCAATTCCTTCCTTGAGACAGGAGAGGTAACTCCTTCCATGTCTGAAGCGGTAATCACTGTTATCCCTAAGCCTGGAAAGGACCCTAAAGATTGTAGCTCGTATAGGCCGATCTCTCTTCTTAATATAGATACAAAACTGTTTGCGAGCATCCTAGCGGCGAGGCTCAACTCCCTGATGGACGGTAGCATAGACCCGGATCAAGCGGGCTTTATCCCAACGCGTCAAGGAGGGGACAATACTAAACGGCTCCTTCATCTCACAGATTTGGTCCACCGTTCGCGGACGTCGGCTCTCTTTCTCTCTATAGATGCCGAGAAGGCCTTCGACCGAGTGGACTGGGGGTATTTGTTCGCTGTGTTGAAGACCTTTGGGATGGGGGACAACTTTATAGGCTGGATTCGGTGCCTGTACGCGGCCCCCAAGGCCGCTGTCCGAGTGAATGGGAACAGGTCGGCCCTCTTCCCTATCACGAGAGGGACGCGACAGGGATGTCCCTTATCCCCGCTGCTTTTTGCGCTCTATATGGAGCCTTTTGCCCAACGTACACGAGCGAACGTGGGCATTGAGGGGATTGTATTCGGAGCAGACACACATAAAATCAGCCTCTACGCTGACGATGTTATCCTATCACTTACTCAGCCTCACTCCTCCTTGCGGTACCTCTCGACGGAGCTCCGCGACTTTGGGCAGGTGGCGGGATTTAAGGTAAACTTTTCAAAATCACAAATTCTTAATATTTCTGTCCCTGGGGCGGAGGTTCTGGACTTGCAACAAGACTTCGCCTTTCACTGGGCTGACCCTGACATCCCATACTTAGGTATCCGATTGACCTCTTCAGTAGCTCATACGGTCTCCCTCAACTATAAATTGCTGACGGACCAAACTACCAAAGCACTCTCAGGCTGGTCCCGCCTTAATCTGGCTTGGTATGGGAGGCTGGCGGCGGTGAAGATGACCATTCTCCCGCGCATACTCTATCTCTTTCAGATGCTCCCTGTGAGTCCCCCTCCAGGCGCCCTCCGGAAGCTACAGGGACTCTTAAATGCTTTCTTGTGGAACAACAAACGGCCACGACTTGCGCTGCCCCTCATCACCGCACCGAAGTCGGCGGGTGGGTTGGGCTTTCCTTTGTTAGAGGCCTACTATCAAGCCTCCTGTCTCCGGTATATTGTGGAATGGAATAGGCCCTTGTCCAGCAAGCATTGGAACTTTATGGATCAGACAGTCGCGGGCTGTAATATCTGGCGCGAGTTGTGGCTGCCGCGCAAACATAGAGCGTGGGGCCTCTACTCTTCCCCGGTGACCTCCCCGACTTTGAAAACTTGGGACCAACTAGCGCTGCGCAAGGGTTGGACTACTTTTCCTTCCCCTATGACTCCTATTGTCGACAACCCCGATTTTCCGCCGGGATGTGCGTCCCCCATCTTCCAACGCTGGAGGGAGGAGGGCTGTAAGAGGGTGGGATCTCTCTTTGATCTAGATGGTTTGATCCCTTTTTCCCAACTGCGCCAGGAGTACTTCCACCTACCGGAGGCAGAGGCCTTTCAGTACTTACAATTAAAGCATTGGGTGACTCAACCTGCTAACTTCGCGTCAATGTCCCGCCCCCTGACGGCTTTTGAGAAGTGGCTTGTCTGCAAAACAGATGACCGCAAGCTCATTTCCGATCTGTACGCGATGATCCTGATGCACCCCAAGAGGCAGCGCACGAAAGCGCAGGTCCGCTGGGAAACGGAGCTGGGGCGACCTCTTACATGTAAAGAATGGGAACACGTCTTTTATCGCGCTCACCACACCGCTTCTAACACTGCAGGGGCTGAGTCTGCCTACAAGGTGGCCGCCTATTGGTATTATACTCCGGTGCGCGTAAAGGCGTGGGATGTAGCGAAGTCGGACCTCTGCTGGCGGGGGTGCGGCCATCAGGGTACACTGGTGCATTTGCTATGGCGTTGCCCGAAATTAGTGCGGTACTGGAAGGTTGTCCTTGATGAGCTAGACGATGCCTTTCAGATCACATTTCCCCGAACGCCTGAACACGCACTGCTGGGCCTCCCCCACCCCAAGTCTTTCCCTTTGCGCTCGCTCCGGGGCCGGCAGATAGCCTTAGCTCTGTTAGCGGCGCGCCAGGTTCTTCTGGCGCACTGGGGCTCCTCGGCCTCACCTGACCCGAGGGACTGGTTCCAAAGGCTTTGGCACCTTCTGGCTATGGAACGTCTTTCGTTGGGCATTGATGGTAAAGGCGCTGAGTATGCGGAGTTATGGGGTCCTTTCCTACAGCTCCTTTCTAAAGAACTGAGAGAGGTCACATGCCCAAAGTACTTACAGATCTTGCAGCTCATTCCCTTGGAGCCTCTAGGGGCCATCAACGACAACGGTGGGGCGGCGGACATGGCCTGAGGAGGGGTTAGAAGTGCAGGGGTTTAGAGGCTGATGCGGAGAGGGGTGGGGGGAGGGGACTCAGGGGGGTGTCTGGGGGGGTATTTGTTTCTTTGCTTGTTTCTTTGTTTGTTTCTATCTTCCAGAAAAGTGGTATTCGCGCTCCTGCTAGATGGCCGGTTATCTTTCGAATGTCTCTAACGCGGGGTCGCCCTCCGGGTTGTTGACCTGCACGCTGTGTACATCATTAAAGAGGTTACGCTCTGCCGGCCACCGGATGTAGGCAGCTGAGCCGTGTATCTAAATGCTTACCACACAATAAAAATGATTGATTCTGAAAAAATGTAGACGTTCCACGTCGTTGTAAGGAAACAGAGGCTGTTCCGTTTCCTCACAACGACGTGCACTGCCCCTCAGAGACGACGTGAAGCAGGAACCATGAGTAGAGAGGAACCACGAGGAGTGAGAGGTCAGGGGGATTGAGCATGGGGTGGGGGTTACTTTTCTAGGGTTTAGGGTAGTGCAATGGTGTTTGTGTAGTGTAGGGGCTCGTGCTGGGGGTAGTGTTTTAGGGTAGTGCAGTGGTGTTTGGGTAGTGTAGGGGGTTATGCTGGGGGTAGTGTTTTAGGGTTTAGGGTAGTGCAGTGGTGTTTGGGTAGTGTAGGGGGTCATGCTGGGGGTAGTGTTTTGGGTTTCGGGTAGTGCAGTGGTGTTTGTGTAGTGTAGGGGGTCGTGCTGGGGGTAGTGTTTTAGGGTTTAGGGTAGTGCAGTGGTGTTTGGGTAGTGCTGGGGGTAGTGGTTTAGGGTTTAGGGTAGTGCAGTGGTGTTTGTGTAGTGTAGGGGTAGTGCTGGGGGTAGTGTTTTAGGGTTTAGGGTAGTGCAGTGGTGTTTGGGTAGTGTAGGGGGTCGTGCTGGGGGTATTGTTTTAGGGTTTAGGGTAGAGCAGTGGTGTTTGTATAGTGTAGGGCGTCGTGCTGGGGGTAGTGTTTAAGGGTTTAGGGTAGTGCAGTGGTGTTTGGGTAGTGTAGGGGGTCGTGCTGGGGGTAGTGTTTTAGGGTAGTGCGGTGGTGTTTGGGTAGTGTAGGCGGTCGTGCTGGGGGTAGTGTTTTAGGGTTTAGGGTAGTGCAGTGGTGTTTGGGTAGTGTAGGGGGTAGTGTTTTAGGGTTTAGGGTAGTGCAGTGGCGTTTTTGTAGTGTAGGGGGTAGTGTTTTAGGGTTTAGGGTAGTGCAGTGGTGTTTGGGTAGTGTAGGGGGTCGTGCTGGGGGTAGTGTTTTAGGGTTTAGGGTAGTGCAGTGGTGTTTGGGTAGTGTAGGGGTAGTGTTTTAGGGTTTAGGGTAGTGCAGTGGCGTTTGGGTAGTGTAGGGGGTCGTGCTGGGGGTAGTGTTTTAGGGTTTAGGGTAGTGCAGTGGTGTTTGGGTAGTGTAGGGGTAGTGTTTTAGGGTTTAGGGTAGTGCAGTGGCGTTTGGGTAGTGTAGGGGTCGAGCTGGGGGTAGTGTTTTAGGGTTTAGGGTAGTGCAGTGGTGTTTGGGTGTGTAGGGGGGCGTGCTGGGGGTAGTGTTTTAGGGTTTAGGGTAGTGCAGTGGTGTGTGGGTAGTGTAGGGGGTCGTGCTGGGGGTAGTGTGTTAGGGTTTAGGGTAGTGGTGTGTGGGTAGTGTAGAGGGTCATGCTGGGGGATAGTGTTTTAGGGTTTAGGGTAGTGCAGTCGTGTTTGTATAGAGTAGGGGGTCGTGCTGGGGGTAGATTTAGGGTTTAGGGTAGTGCAGTGGTGTTTGGGTAGTGTAGGGGGTCGTGCTGGGGGTAGTGTTTTAGGGTTTAGGGTAGTGCAGTGGTGTTTGGGTAGTGTAGGGGGTCGTGCTGGGGGTATTGTTTTAGGGTTTAGGGTAGAGCAGTGGTGTTTGTATAGTGTAGGGCGTCGTGCTGGGGGTAGTGCAGTGGTGTTTGTGTAGTGTAGGGGGTTGTGCTGGGGGTAGTGTTTTAGGGTAGTGCAGTGGTGTTTGTGTAGTGTAGGGGGTTGTGCTGGGGGTAGTGTTTTAGGGTTTAGGGTAGTGCAGTGGTGTTTGTATAGTGTAGGGGTCGTGCTGGGGATAGATTTAGGGTTTAGGGTAGTGCAGTGGTGTTTGTGTAGGGGGTCGTGCTGGGGGTAGTGTTTTAGGGCAGTGCAGTGGTGTTTGGGTAGTGTAGGGGGTCGCGCTGGGGGTAGTGTTTTAGGGCAGTGCAGTGGTGTTTGGGTAGTGTAGGGGGTCGTGCTGGGGGTAGTGTTTTAGGGTTTAGGGTAGCGCAGTGGTGTTTGTGTAGTGTAGGGGGTCGTGCTGAGGGTAGTGTTTTAGGGTTTAGGGTAGCGCAGTGGTGTTTGGGTAGTGTAGGGGGTCATGCTGGGGGTAGTGTTTTAGGGTTTAGGGTAGTGCAGTGGTGCTTCGGTAGTGTAGGGGGTGGTGCTGGGGGTAGTGTTTTAGGGTTTAGGGTAGCGCAGTGGTGTTTGTGTAGTGTAGGGGGTCGTGCTGGGGGTAGTGGTTTAGGGTAGTGCAGTGATGTTTGGGTAGTGTAGAGGGTCAGTCGGGGGTAGTGTTTTAGGGTTTAGGGTAGTGCAGTGGTGTTTGTGTAGTGTAGGGGGTCGTGCTGGGGGTAGTGTTTTTGGGTTTAGGGTAGTGCAGTGGTGTTTGTGTAGTGTAGGGGTAGTGCTTTAGGGTTTAGGGTAGTGCAGTGGTGTTTGGGTAGTGTAGGGGATCGTGCTGGCGGTAGTGTTTTAGGGTTTAGGGTAGTGCAGTGGTGTTTGTGTAGTGTAGGGGGTCGTGCTGGGGGTAGATTTAGGGTTTAGGGTAGTGCAGTGGTGTTTGGGTAGTGTAGGGGGTCGTGCTGGAGGTAGTGTTTTAGGGTTTAGGGTAGTGCAGTGGTGTTTGGGTAGTGTGGGTGGTTGTGCTGGGGGTAGATTTAGGGTTTAGGGTAGTGCAGTGGTGTTTGGGTAGTGTAGGGGGTTGTGCTGGGGGTAGATTTAGGGTTTAGGGTAGTGCAGTGGTGTTTGGGTAGTATAGTGAGTCGTGCTGCGGGTAGTGTTTTAGGGTAGTGCAGTGGTGTTTGGGTAGTATAGGGGGTCGTGCTGGGGGTAGTGTTTTAGGGTTTAGGGTAGTGCAGTAGTGTTTGGGTAGTATAGTGGGTCGTGCTGGGGGTAGGGGTTTAGGGTAGTGCAGTTGTGTTTGGGTAGTGTAGGGGGTCATGCTGGGGGTAGTGTTTTAGGGTTTAGGGTAGTGCAGTGGTGTTTGGGTAGTGTAGGGGGTCGTGCTGGGGGTAGTGTTTTAGGGTTTAGGGTAGTGCAGTGGTGTTTGGGTACTGTGGGTGGTTGTGCTGGGGGTAGATTTAGGGTTTAGGGTAGTGCAGTGGTGTTTGGGTAGTGTAGGGGGTCATGCTGGGGGTAGTGTTTTAGGGTTTAGGGTAGTGCAGTGGTGTTTGGGTAGTGTAGGGGGTTGTGCTGGGGGTAGATTTAGGGTTTGGGTAGTGCAGTGGTGTTTGGGTAGTATAGTGGGTCGTGCTGGGGGTAGTGCAGTGGTGTTTGGGTAGTATAGGGGTCGTGCTGGGGGTAGTGTTTTAGGGTAGTGCAGTAGTGTTTGGGTAGTATAGTGGGTCGTGCTGGGGGTAGTGTTTTAGGGTTTAGGGTAGTGCAGTGGTGTTTGGGTAGTGTAAGGTTCGTGCTGGGGTAGTGTTTTAGGGTAGTGCAGTGGTGTTTGGGTAGTGTAGGGGGTCGTGCTGGGGGTAGTGTTCTTCTTCGGAAGAAAAATCGACAACAATAGATCTCGCCAAGCGAGAAGCGCATGCGCTGCGTCGCTAGGCGAGACCTAAAAAGCATTGCACCAAGATGGCTGCCAACACTTCCTGGATTGAAGTGCTGGCAGCCAATTAGAGCCAAGCTTGTGCAGTTAGGTCCCGCCCAGATATATAAAGATTTTTTCCTTTAATATCTCAAAAACTACTGAACGGATTTACACCATTTTTAAAAAAAAGGGCTCTTTCTGAACCAAGGACCACCTTTTTGCCAAATTTGGTGTAATTCCGTTCAGCAGTTCGGGCTATAGCCTTGGCTAAAGTTTCCTATGGGGAATTGATTTTCCGACCTCTATTTTTTTAATTTCTCAGGAACTACTGAACGGATTTACACCATTTAACAAAAAGGACTGTTTCTGAACCAAGGGCTACCTTTTTGCCAAATTTGGTGTAATTCCGTTCAGCAGTTCGGGCTGTAGCCGTGTCTAAAGTTTCCTATGGAAATTAACATGGAGAAAACACGTTTTGAGACCCCCTTTTTTCTCAGCCCCCGCTTGGCAAATCACCCCGAAACTTTCAAGACAGGAGCTGACCGGAGCGCCCCACTAGTTTTGAAAGTTTCGCAAAGATTCGTCAAACGACGCTAAAGTTATTGGGAAAATAAAAAATGCTTTTCCTATGGAAAATAGGTCCTAACTATAACTACCTACTGGCGACCGCCAGTAGGAGATATATCCACAGTAAGTTCCAGTAGACGCCCCAATCGGCGAGAACAAAGAAGGCGGCACACCAGGAGAAGGCACAATAATTTATTGTGCACTACGTGAAGGACGACGCGTTTCGGCGTTAGCCTTTATCAAGTGTTTTGCCTCACACCAACTCCCTCTAGAAATACATCCAATAGTACATAGACATAGAAGAGTTATCCCATACGTTTTAGCGCATTTTTCAGCAACACCAAAATTAAACATAATATACATTAATACATGTCTAGTCGTGTCACATCAATGATGAAATGCATAATTGATATCATATAAATAAACTTGTGAATTCATGTAAACAACATTCATGTCTGGACTGGATACTGTAAATAAAGTTTTTGAATTTCAATTCACAATTGGGATGCAAGCATAATAATGTCTTAATTTAATACTCATACTGTTCTTACTAATTCCATACTGGGTTTGGCTATACAGAGGATAGTGGTAGAACCGCATTTACAATTCTACAAGAGTGTATGCTGTATTTGTTCGTAAATCATCTTGGCCTCTACACATTACGCAACTATTCTTGCTGGCAACATTGCCGTAAATTAAATCATGTGCAATTCATTATTGAGATCATAGGACAGTAAAATAACGATTGCGGAATAATATTAAGGGAGATAGAGTATGTAATGAGGGCATACCTTACAATCATGTTATTACGTATTAATCACATTATACATTCCCTCTCTCCAGTCTGTCTGGCATACATTTTTGGCGCCATTGTGTGCACGGGCCGTTTTTACGCTAGATGGCAAATGCCTTATAAATTCATACATCATCACCTTTCATGATCATGGTCTCTTAAACCTCATATTAAATACAGTCAGAGGTACAATTCCTAGATGCTACGAACATGGGCAAAATTAATGGCAAGTGCCATATAATTCCAATCTACACTTATTGCCCCTTAAAAAGAGATAATGACTATCCAATGAATGCCTAATACCGATGTATTTATAGTAAGTACAACAGTGTCGATGTGTCTATTGTATTTCTGACAGATGTGAGTGAAGAGCCTTTTTCTAGTGCAATAGTGAAATGGGACTGTGAAAAGTGAATGTCCCCATCAGTGATAATATAATGTGGAAGTATGTAGGAGTGTGATTACTGCTAGACTGATACCGACATCACTTTACGGTATCTGAATAATGTATATAATAATACAATTATCTGCTCTAGCGACATCCCACCGGAAGTCACTAGTGCAGTACTAACTCTTACTTCATATCCACCTTAAAATCGTGAAGTGATAAGGACAGATTTCAAATAAGAAATATAAAAATGTAATTAATAAAAATTATTAATTAAATAAACGATCATGAATTATGCAGTTGCAGTGTCTAATAATATTAGAGACCTATATGCGTAGCTAGCTCCTCACCTCCATTGAGACCTTTAGGTGTTTTACAGTCTAGCTCAATAATGTATTTAGATTCAAGAATCCTAAGATTTCTTTCCCTGTCACCTCCTCTTATATGTCTGGGGATTAGGTCTATTCCATAGAATCTAAGACTACTGTTATTGCTTTTGTGTTTGTCAGCATAGTGTCTTGCAACCGGATAATTAAAATCAAGGTTAGCTATGGCTATAACTTTGAGAGCAGAGTTGGATAAATCCAAATCAGATAGAATAGTGGAATTTTTGAAATCATTACCAAACAAACTTAAGGAATACGAGGACACTATAAAAATCAAAAAACAGCGTAAGTTCCTAAGGGACAAAAGAGCCTACGCCGAGGGTCGCATACTCACGTATGCCAAACGCTTTGATTGGGCGCAAAGAAATTTCAGAACATCATATAGTGACAGACAGGGAGAGGCACTGTCAACTGGGTCCAGTTCAGATCTTAGCACTGACTCGGAGGAACAGAATACGAGTGTCCCTTTAGGGCGACCATTGACATTTCTGCACAAATTTCAAATTTTGAAGCAAAAGAAGGAACAAAATCAATCGGACAAACCCAATACAAGAAGCAGGGGAAGAGGCAAGGCTCCAAAAAGAGGAAAAGGACGAGGGACAAAGCCAGTCGCAGAATAAATTGTAGAAGAGGTGGAAAATCTAGGGGTACTGCCATTACTGTGGACAACTCAGTAGAAAATCATTCAGTAATCAACCTATCATCAAGAACATTAACTGCAGAAGAGACCTCTGTTCTACAATTGGGCCTCTCTTTTGCCCCACTATTAACTTGAACTATACAAATACTCGAATTGATCTTTTCCTATTTATTCGGAAACTAAAGTTAATGAAAATGTATGAAATGACTGCAAAACCCAAGAAATCTGGGAGTATTGTAAACAACTTGATGGATAATACCGAATTACAGGTGCAAGATACTGGTCTTCTGAGGGACATGTACGAGTTAGCCACAGATGATCATCAAGCCAGCATGAATCACATTCTGGAATACTGGGGCGTCAATAGTAATCAATCCAGTCACAGTGGTCTGAAAACCAAATCGAGATTCAATCCAAATGTACCATACGATAATATCGAGGCATATAGTTCATTGGTGACAAATGATTTTTTTAAAAGATGCGTGGAAATGCAACAAAATCTAAATATGACAATTTAACGAGAAGCCAAAGATCGGCCATTAATAATTTGGAGAGAGATGCTAATATTGTGATCAAGCCCTCCGATAAGGGGGGCAATGTTGTCATTATGGATGTTACCAACTATAGAGCGGAGGCAACCAGACAGTTGTCAGATGAAACCCATTATGAACTAATAGACTGGGCCTCATATCGGCGAACCATACAAGACTATCATGGCCGCCTAACAGACTGGTACCACAAGGGTTTATTGGATATTGAGGAGTATAGATTCTTGAAAACTAATAACCCGCGCATACCTTGTATATATTTTTTGCCTAAAATCCATAAGAACGCCACTACACCACCAGGGCGTCCAATAGTCTCGTCTAATGGGGGGCTATTGGAGAACACTTCTATCTTTCTGGACCTTTTTCTATCACAGTATGTCCTCAATCTAAGATCTTATTGCAAGGACAGCTCGGATTTCCTGCGTAGACTGCATGATGTTGAATGGGGTGAGGGTTATCGGATGATATCCCTTGATGTGTGTTCCCTCTATACATGTATAGAACAGACAAAGGGAGTAGCAGCTTGTATGTACTTCCTTAGAAGCAGACACATTGATCATTGGTGTCATAATAAGATGTTGGAGGAAATGATGTTATTCTGTCTTCAGAAAAACATCTTTTTGTTTGAGAAAACGGTTTATCGACAGCGGTCTGGGTCCGCGATGGGCACTTGTTTTGCCCCAAGCCTAGCGAACCTATTCCTAGGCTGGTGGGAGGAACAAATTGTCTGGACCGAAAAATTTGAACAATATACTGATCACATACTTGTATGGATCAGATGTATTGATGATTTGTTTTTAATATGGGATGGACCAGAACCCCTAGCCAAAGAATTCATTGATAGATTAGGGAAAATGATTTGAATTTAAAGTTTACCCACTCCATGAGTCCTAGCTACTGTGAGTTCCTGAACATAGCAGTGGAAATCCAACAAGGAAAAATAACAACCCGTCTGTTCCGTAAGAAAACAGCCGGTAATACGGTATTACATGCGGCTAGTCACCATCCAATTCCCCTGATTCAGAGCATCCCCTATGGGGAATTGTTGCGGGCACGCCGCAACTGCAGCACCAAAGACAACTTTGAGACTGAGCAAGGCCATATTCTAACCCGGTTTAAAAACAGGGGGTACACAGATACATTAATGGGCGCAAAAAGGAAAATGGAAGGCAAAACTCAGAATGAACTACTGTTCAATTCTCTCCCCAAGAAAATCTCCAATCATCCACAGGCAGGCAAAGAAACACCTAGGATGATAACTAATTTTAGTAGGGGGGCGTGGGCCCTAAGGAAAGCCATGAGAGCACATTGGAACCTTCTCTTAGCAGATCCTATAATAGGAAAACATGTAGGAGGGGGCCCCCAGATAACCTATAGACGTGCAAAATCGTTGAAAGACCGTCTGGTACACAGTTATGATCAGGGAGACACAGGATCTCAGTGGTTGAAAGCACCCAATGGGTTCACCACTTGTGGGTCATGCAAGGCATGTAGAAAAGGGAAAAACTGTAAGGAGTTCTTGGGGGGAGTAGGGGAACAGAAAAAGATAAATCAACTTATCACCTGCAATAGTGATTTTGCTGTCTACGTATTGGAATGTCCATGTGGCCTCCGATACATAGGCAGCACCAAACTCCCACTGAAAATGAGAATCCTACAACATCTCCGTGCCATAGCTAACCTTGATTTTAATTATCCGGTTGCCAGACACTATGCTGACAAACACAAAAGCAATAACAGTAGTCTTAGATTCTATGGAATAGATCTAATTCCCAAACATATAAGAGGAGGTGACAAGGAAAGAAATCTTAGGATTCTTGAATCTAAATACATTATTGAGCTAGACTGTAAAACACCTAAAGGTCTCAATGGAGGTGAGGAGCTAGCCACGCATATAGGTCTCTAATATTATTAGACACTGCAACTGCATAATTCATGATCGTTTATTTAATTAATAATTTTTTATTAATTAAATTTTTATATTTCTTATTTGAAATCTGTCCTTATCACTTCACGATTTTAAGGTGGATATGAAGTAGGAGTTAGTACTGCACTAGTGACTTCCGGTGGGATGTCGCTAGAGCAGATAATTGTATTATTATATACATTATTCAGATACCGTAAAGTGATGTCGGTATCAGTCTAGCAGTAATCACACTCCTACATACTTCCACATTATATTATCACGGATGGGGACATTCACTTTTCACAGTCCCATTTCACTATTGCACTAGAAAAAGGCTCTTCACTCACATCTGTCAAATACAATAGACACATCGACACTGTTGTACTTACTATAAATACATCGGTATTAGGCAGTCATTGGATAGTCATTATCTCTTTCTTAAGGGGCAATAAGTATAGATTGGAATTATATGGCACTTGCCATTAATTTTGCCCATGTTCGTAGCATCTAGGAATTGTACCTCTGACTGTATTTAATATGAGGTTTAAGAGACCATGATCATGAAAGGTGATGATGTATGAATTTATAAGGCATTTGCCATCTAGCGTAAAAACGGCCCGTGCACACAATGGCACCAAAAATGTATGCCAGACAGACTGGAGAGAGGGAATGTATAATGTGATTAATACGTAATAACATGATTGTAAGGTATGCCCTCATTACATACTCTATCTCCCTTAATATTATTCCGCGATCGTTATTTTACCGTCCTATGATATCAATAATGAATTGCACATGATTTAATTTACGGCAATGTTGCCAGCAAGAATAGTTGCGTAATGTGTAGAGAGGCCAAGATGATTTACGAGCAAATACAGTATACACTCTTGTAGAATTGTAAATGCGGTTCTACCACTATCCTCTGTATAGCCAAACCCAGTATGGAATTAGTAAGAACAGTACGAGTATTAAGACATTATTATGCTTGCATCCCAATTGTGAATTGAAATTCAAAAACTTTATTTACAGTATCCAGTCCAGACATGAATGTTGTTTACATGAATTCACAAGTTTATTTATATGATATCAATTATGCATTTCATCATTGATGTGACAGGACTAGACATGTATTAACCCCTTCGATGCTTATGACGAGCTGGACTCGTCATGGCACACAGTGGTCGTGTGCTCATGACGAGTCCAGCTCGTCATAAGATCACCCACGGGGAAGCGCTGGCGCTCCCCGTGGGAATCCGATCGTCGGGTTTTTGGGGGAAGGCAGGGGAAGGGCTTCCCCTGCCTCCTCCTCAACGACGTCAGCGCGCGAGGCTCGCTGACGTCATTGGGGGCTCCTTTATTCCCCGACGCGCTGGAAGCCATTTGCTTCCAGCGCGTCGGGGAATAAGGTTAGTTTTGGCTCCAGGGAGGGGGATTTCAAACAGAAGAGGCATCGAGGGAAAGGAAAACACTTTCCTTTCCCTCGATGCCTCTTTGTGCATTCTGCTGCACGATCATGCGATCGTGCAGCAGGAATGCCCACTAGACACCAGGGAATTTAAAAAAAAAAATGAAAATACTGTTTTGGGGAGCGGCCCCTTGGGCAAGGGTCGCTCCCCTTTTGGGGGCCATATGTTTTTGGTGCTCTGCTCCCCTGGGGGGGGCAGTTTTTTTATATAGCGCGGGGCTTTACCCGAAGGTGTCAGAGCGCTTCACAATAGGAACAGTAACATTACATGAGGAGAAGGTTACAAGTGAGCATAATACAAAAGCAAGCGTTACATTACATGAGGAAAAAGTGACAATTGTGCATGATACATGATACAAAATACAAATAGAGGTATAATACTGCAATAAGTGGCAGTCACTCAGAACACACTGGGAAGGCACTTCTATAGGCATGGAGTACAGAATTTCCTATAGTGGAAGAACTTCCTTGAGGGAGTAGAGAGGGCGTGAATTAAACAGAAGACTTAAAATGAAGGGTACACAAATCCAGCACAGCATGCAAGGGTGAGGAATGTACAGGAAAAAGTACAAATTTACAATGAAGAGCGAACTTCCTAGAGGGGGCTGAGAGTGAAAGTATTAGTTCTGAAAGTGTCTTTGGAAGAGAAGAGATTTGAGGTCAGCTTTGAAGATCTGGGTAGAGGAGGTGGCACGGAGCAATGGGGGAACCGAGTTCCAGATTCTCACCGCATTGCCTGAGAAGGATTGCGCCATCGATCTTTCCCTTTTGAAGACGGGGGCTCAAGCAGAAGCTTTTCCGCATTGCGAGAAGAGCAAGAGCCACCGGACAATTTCAATTTATTCGCCAGGTAACGAGGGGAGGACGTGTGTAAGGCTTTGTGTGTGATGCAGGCAGTTTTGTAAATAGATCTTGCCTCGATCGGAAGCCATTGAAGAGAGGACAGGATAGGAGTGACGTGGTCGCTTCGTTTAGACCCTGAAATGAAGCGAGCTGCTGAATGGAGGATGGATTTGAGAGGGGAGAGGTGGGATTTGGGTAGGCCCGTCAGAAGAGAATTGCAATAATCCAGTCTTGAGAGAACCAGAGATTGTACCCAGGTTTTTAAGTCTTTCTCCGGGAAGAACCGACGGATCCCCCATAGAAGGCGCAACTGGTAACGTGCGTTCTTAGCAATAGAGTTGATGTGGGAGATTAGGTTGAGTCTTTTGTCAAGAATGACACCTAGGGATTTAGCGCTGTCGACAATGATGGGTTTGTTGTTGAGTAGGTTCAGCTGATCCATCCAAGATTGAACAGGAGGAGGTGAGAGAGAGGTAGAGAGGAGGAGGAATTCAGTTTTGGCGGGATTCAGAATGAGTTGGTGAGCTAACATCCAGTTGTGAATAGAGTTGAGAGTAGAGTTGAGTAGTGAGAGATCGTGTGCGGAAGATAAAGGTATCTTCCCACTAGTCCACCAGGCATTTATTTGTGGAGAGTGACCCCTTGGGTGGCAGAATAGCAGTATGTTTTTAGGCCCATCTGCCCCCAAGGAGGGCAAAAGCCACTAGACACCAGGGTTTTTTAATTTTTGTGTTGGGGAGTGGCCAAAAGGGCAAGGGTTGCTCTCCTTTTACGGGGGTGAATATTTTATTTATACTCTTTGGCCCACCTACCCCTTAGCTTGGCTGGTGGATTGTGTGTGGACTGGTGCATTATTTGCATATGTGATTGTAATGTTTTTTTCTCCTTTTTATTCTAGTGTAAAGCTTTTGATTCCTGTTTGCGGTTTCGGCAGTGGTTGCTCTGCAGTTTTGCGTAATTGCATTTATTTGGTAAGAAAAATATTTTTGTTGTGTGTACTCCAAATGAGTATTATTGTCATGCATGAATGAATTTTTTTGTAAGTGGTGTCATAATGGCAGCATATTTGTTAGTGTTCAGAGCATGAAATTCTTTGCGATGTTTTGCATTGTCTTATGTGTAATTTTTTTCTTCTTCTTTTTAGTGGGATATTGTTGATCCTTACTGTGTCTGTGCAGAGTAGGTGGTGGTGAGTCTAGCTGCTTCTGTCACGTGAGTGGTATAGTGTTGGAGTATATAGGTCTTTGTGATAAAGCTACATTTTGTTTATTTCTTTTTTTTTTACAAAGGGTTTGTTGTTGTTGACTTGTTTGACAAGTAACCTTTATTAGTAAGCATTATGGCTACCCGTGGAATGACTGCTCAGCAGGTGGTTGGTTTGCTTCTTGAATCTTCCTCTGAGCAGGATTATGAGACTGACAGTGCGTCTGAGGGAGAGGAGGGAGGGGAAGATTCAGGCAGTGAGTTTTCTCTCCACATGGAATCATCGGATGATGAAGGTACTCTCAGTGCAGATGAAGTGCCTGTTTTAGAGGAGGATACTACTGTGCCGATGGTGCCAGAGGCATCTGGATTGCAGCCTGGGGCTGCTAGGCTTCCTACTGGAAGTGCTGGACTCTGGGTTGATCCAAACATGGTGCAGCCGGTGTTGCCTGCCTTTAGTGGTTATGCAGGGTGTAGAGTGGATTGTGAACATTATTTGCCTATACAGTATTTTCAGTTGTTTATGGATGATGTATTTTTGGGTGAGATTGTTGAGCAGACTAATTTGTATGCTGAACAGTTTTTGAGGGACAACAGTGCCAGACTTAGGCCCCATTCTAGAGCTACCCGGTGGAGTCCCACAAATCTGGAAGAGATGAAGAAGTTTTTGGGTTTGACTTTTTTGATGGGTTTGATAAGGAAGCCGTCCATGGGTTCATATTGGTCTACCAGTCCCTTGATGGCAACGGCCATATTTCCTGCAGTTATGACTCGTGATCGGTATTTACTTTTGCTTCGGATGCTGCATTTTGTTGATAATGGTTTGGCGTTGCCACGAGATCACCCTGAATGTGACCGTCTTTTTAAGATTCGGCCTGTTCTTGATCACTTTGTAGATCGATTTTCAGAGGTCTATACTCCAGGGAAAGAAATATCTATTGATGAGTCTTTGGTCCTGTTCAAGGGCCGTTTGGTTTTAGGCAGTACATTCCTAGCAAGAGGGCACGCTATGGAATTAAGCTGTATATGTTGTCTGAGAGTAGGACAGGATATGTTTTTAATTTGCGTGTGTACACTGTTAGGGATTCCACTATTGACCCCCTGGTTGTCCGTCCACTTTTGGAGTTTCAGAGAAAATTGTGTGGGATCTTGCTAGAGGACTGTTTAACAGAGGCCACCATGTGTACCTTGATAACTTCTACACTGCTGTGCAATTGTTTAAGGAATTGTTCAAAGTGGACACTTTTGCTTGTGGCACAATCCGCTCTAACCGTAAAGGTTATCCAAAAGAGCTTGTTTGCAAAAACTTCAGAGGGGACAGTGCAGTTCCTTGCGTAGTGATGAACTACTAGCTGTGAAATTTGTGGACAGGAGGGATGTGTACATGCTGACTACCATCCATGATGAGAGTACTTCACCTGTGGCTGTTTGTGGTCAGATTGCTGAAGTGCGCAAACCTGTGTGCATTTTAGACTACAATAAGCACATGGGTGGTGTTGATAGAGTAGATCAGAGGTTGGAACCTTCCACTGCTATTCGTAAGGCTTACATTTGGTATAAGAAGTTGGCCATCCATCTCTTCAATTTAGCAACTTTCAATGCTTTTGTTGTGTTCAAGGAGTGTTCTCCTGCGTCAAAGTTGACTTTTGTTCAGTTTCAGCAGTCTGTCATAGGCAGCCTTGTTGTTGTGGAACAGGCAAGTGTTCCTAGAGTTGAGTGGTGGAGGATGTGGCTCGATTGAAAGATCGCCACTTTCCTGATCACATTCCTCCTACACCCTCAAAAGACTTTCCCACTAGGAAATGTAGAGTCTGTTGGCAAAGAGGTACGCGGAAGGAGACTCGTATGTACTGCCATGAGTGTCCTTCTAACCCTGGGCTGTGTGTGCCTGCTTGTTATAGAGCGTACCACAAGCAAAAGAATTATTGGGAGCAACCATGAGTGGTAAAGTGAACTGCCTGGTCTGTAATGTTTAAGAATTGTTGTTCTGTTTCAAGGTTGGCATTAGTGCAATGTATTTAGTTTCTGATTTTGTGTTAGTAGATTTGTATCTATTTGCAATTTGTTTGTGTTTTCTTTTTTGTATAAAAAAATCCTAAATGTGATGGTGGTGTGTGTAGGCTGGTGGAGTGGCGCTTGGCTGGCGGTGTGCGTGGAGTGACGCTTGGCTGGCGGTGTGCGTGGAGTGGCGCTTGGCTGACGGTGTGCGTGGAGTGGCGCTTGGCTGGCGGTGTGCGTGGAGTGGCGCTTGGCTGGCGGTGTGCGTGGAGTGGCGCTTGGCTGACGGTGTGCGTGGAGTGGCGCTTGGCTGGCGGTGTGCGTGGAGTGGCGCTCGGCTGGCGGTGTGTGAGTAGTGACTTGCTGCTGGTCACTACACACACTGCTAGCCGAGCGACACTCCACGCAATCCATCAGCTTGTGTGGTTGCTGTGTTAGGAATGTGGGCGTGTGAAAGTGATGGGCCCTTGAATGGCGCTGTCTGCTGGTGTGAGTGTTGTAATGTGATGGGCCCGCGGCTGGTGGTGTGAATGGTTTTGTATGTGTCACACGTATGAAAGGTGTATGAATGGCCTGTAAAGAGGTTGGTGCCTTGTCGTGGCTTTATAGCTCACGAGCTGTGAGTCAATGGTTCAGTTTCTCGTCCTTTCAATTATTAACAGTGCATTTCATTTTTGTGAAATCACTTGTTAATACAATTGTATATACTGAACCATCACTCACCCTCGTGCCAAATCCAACTAGTATGTGTGTGTGCTTGAGGATTAGATGGCTGTGCAGTAATATTTTTTTTGTCTTTCTCAAGCAGGGTGTACCTTGTCCCTTTTTGTGAATGTTGTAATGTGTTTGTTTCGTGCCTGGTGGTGTGAATGGTCTTGTGTGTATCACGTATGAAAGGTGTGTGAATGGCCTGTAAAGCGGTTGGGGCCTTGACGTGGCTTTACAGCTCACGAGCTGCGAGTCACTGGTTCAGTTTTTTGTCCTTTCAATTATTGACAGTGCATTTCATTTTTGTGAAATCTCTTGCTAATAAAATTGTATATACTGAACCATCACTTGCCCTCGTGCCAAATCCAACCAGTATGTGTGTGTGTGCTTGAGGAATAGATGGCTGTGCAGTAATCTTTGTCTTTTAGTCTGTCTGCCAAGGTGTACATTCCGTCTAAGAATAACCTACCAACTGTAGATATTGTCGTAAACGAAACACCCATGGGAGTACATGGTGATATCTCTCTTGTGGATCCCAACAAGTTATGGTACCCACAATGTCCTGCAAACCTCAAAATGTCTGTCACATTTTCCTTGCAATATTGCGCCAAAATTTTCACGCTGCAGAAATAAACACACATTATCTCAAAATGACCTGGTTTTGCAAGGGGGGTCACCTGGGTTTTTGGCCCGGGGCTCGGCGGCCACCTAGGAAAACCTACCAAACCCACACATTTCTGAAAAGTAGACACCCGGGGGATTCCAGGGAGGTATGGCTTGCGTGGATCCCCCAACGTTTTCTTACCCAGAATCCCCTGCAAACCTGACATTTTGCTGAAAAAAAATCACTTTTTTCACACATTTTTGTGTGGTAAAGTTGTGGCATCACCGGGCTGACACAAATTTCCTACCACCCAGCGTTCCCCCAGGTCTCCCGATAAAAATGGTGCCTCACTCGGGTGGGAGGCCCAAGTACCCGCGACAGGCAAGGGCCCACAACGTATTGAGGCAACCTCAAAATGGCCTACCACAAACGACGTGGTTTTGCAGGGGGTCCCATGACGTTTTGGCCCGGGGCTCGGTGGCCACCTAGGGAAACCTACCAAACCCACACATTTCTGAAAAGTAGACACCCGGGGATTCCAGGGAGGTATGGCTTGTGTGGATCCCCAACGTTTTCTTACCCAGAATCCCTGCAAACCTGACTTTTTGCTGAAAAATCCCTTTTTCACACATTTTTGTGTGGTAAAGTTGTGGCATCACCGGGCTGACACAAATTTCCTACCACCCAGCGTTCCCCAGGTCTCCCGATACAAATGGTGCCTCACTCGGGTGGGAGGCCCAAGTACCCGCGACAGGCAAGGTCCCACAACATTTTGTGATAGGCAATTTTAATGTCGCCTCAATACGTTGTGGGCCCTTGCCTGTCGCGGGTACTTGGGCCTCCCACCCGAGTGAGGCACCATTTTTATCAGGAGACCTGGGGGGACGCTGGGTGGTAGGAAATTTGTGCCAGCCCGTTGATGCCACAACTTTACCACACAAAAATGTGTGAAAAAAGGGATTTTTTCAGCAAAAAGTCAGGTTTGCAGGGGATTCTGGGTAAGAAAACGTTGGGGGATCCACGCAAGCCATACCTCCCTGGAGTCCCCCGGGTGTAAACTTTTCAGAAATGTGTGGGTTTGGTAGGTTTCCCTAGGTGGCCGCCGAGCCCCGGGCCAAAACGTCATGGGACCCCCCTTGCAAAACCAGGTCGTTTTGTGATAGGCCATTTTGAGGTTGCCTCAATACGTTGTGGGCCCTTGCCTGTCGCGGGTACTTGGGCCTCCCACCCGAGTGAGGCACCATTTTTATCGGGAGACCTGGGGGGACGCTGGGTGGTAGGAAATTTGTGTCAGCCCGGTGATGCCACAACTTTACCACACAAAAATGTGTGAAAAAAGGGATTTTTTCAGCAAAGTGTCAGGTTTGCAGGGGATTCTGGGTAAGAAAACGTTGGGGGATCCACGCAAGCCATACCTCCTGGAATCCCCCGGGTGTCTACTTTTCAGAAAAGTGTGGGTTTGGTAGGTTTCCCTAGGTGTTGGCAGAGCTAGGGTTAAAAAACTACAGCTAGGCACTTTGCCAAGAAAGGGTCATTTTTCACTGTGAAAATGTGGTGCGTCCACGTTGCGTTTTGGGCCGTTTCCTGTTGCGGGCACTAGGCCTACCCACACAAGTGAGGTACCATTTTTTTCGGAAGACCTTGGGGAACGCGGGGTGGGTGGAATTTTGTGGATCCACGCAGATTCCAGAACTTTCTACCACAGAAAAGTGAGGAAAATGTGGTTTTTTTGCCAATTTTTAGGTTTGCAAGGGATTCTGGGTAACAGAACCTGGTGAGAGCCAGTCAAGTCACCCCATCCTGGATTCCCCTGGGTGTCTACTTTTCAAAAATTTATAGGTTTGCTAGGTTTCCCAAAGTGCCGGCAGAGCTAGGGTTCAAAAACGACAGCTAGGCACTTTGCAAAAAAAGGGTCATTTTTCACTGTGAAAATGTGGTGTGTCCACGTTGCGTTTTGCGCTGCTTCCTGTCGCGGGCACTAGGCCTACCCACACAAGTGAGGTACCATTTTTTTGGTAAGACCTTGGGGAACGCGGGGTGGGTGGAATTTTATGGATCCACGCAGATTCCAGAACTTTCCACCACAGAAAAGTGAGGAAAATTCGTTTTTTTTGCCAATTCTTTAGGTTTGCAAGGGATTCTGGGTAACAGAAACTGGTGAGAGCCAGTCAAGTCACCCCATCCTGGATTCCCCTGGGTGTCTAGTTTTCAAAAATGTATAGGTTTGCTAGGTTTCCCTAAGTGCCCGCAGAGCTAGGGTTCAAAAACTACAGCTAGGCACTTTGCAAAAAAAGGGTAATTTTTCATTGTGAAAATGTGGTACGTCCACGTTGCATTTTGAGCCATTTCCTGTTGTGGGCACAAGGCCTACCCACACAAGTGAGGTACCATTTTTATCGGGAGACTTAGGGTAACACAGAATTGTAGAGCAACTGTTATTACCTATTGACTTTCGATGCATTTCTGCCTTCCAAATGAAAGACAATGTGTAAAAATAAGTCATTTTGAAAAATGACCTATAATTCTCATGCTAGTATGGGTACTCCTAATTTCGGAAATGTGCAAATATCTACTGTTTCTAAAATCTACATTTTGTTCCCATTTCAGAAATACATAGGTGTCTTTCATAACAATTTTTCCAAGTATACATTTTCCCAAAATAATTGCTATATACCCGGTACATAATAAAAAACCATTGCAAGATGCTGCTCAGTTATTGGCTCTGGGTTCGTCGGGTTCTTGGTGAACCTACAAGTCCTATATATCCCCACAACCAGAAAGGTCCAGCGGATATAACGGTATATTGCTTTCAAATAACTGTCATAATTAGAAGAAGTTACAGGTGAAAACGTTGACACAAATGGCTGTTTTTTTCAACTAATTTTCAATTTTTCCTTCATTTAACTGTTAGTTTCTATAAGGAAAACTTTAAGGATCTACACAAATGACCCCTTGCTGAATTCAGAATTTTGTCTACTTTTCAGAAATGTATGGCTTTCTAGGATCCATTATTGGTTTCATACCCATTTCTACCATTAACTGGAAGGAGGTTGAAAGCACAAAAAATAGCAAAAAAATGCCAAAACTGTGTAAAAAAAGTTGGTTTTCTGACAAAAGTCTGCTTGTCCCTGAAAGCTGGGAAGATGGTGATTTCAGCACCCCAACCCCTTTTTTGATGCCATTTGCAGGGAAAAAAACAAGTCGCTTTCATCTGTAGCCCTTTTTTCGCATTTTTCCCCAAAAAAACAACATTTTGCTGTATTTTGGCTAATTTCTGGGTCCCCTCCAGGGGAATCCACCAACCCTCGGTACCTTTACAATCCCCATGATGTTAGAAAAAAAGGACGCAAATTTGGCGTGGATACCTTATGGGGTCAAAAAGTTAGAGGGGCCTAAGCGCGCACTACCCCAAATAGCCAAAAAAAGGCTTAGCACAGGGGGTGGAAAAGGCCTAGCAGCGAAGGGGTTAATGTATATTATGTTTAATTTTGGTGTTGCTGAAAAATGCGCTAAAACGTATGGGATAACTCTTCTATGTACTATTGGATGTATTTCTAGAGGGAGTTGGTGTGAGGCAAAACACTTGATAAAGGCTAACGCCGAAACGCGTCGTCCTTCACGTAGTGCACAATAAATTATTGTGCCTTCTCCTGGTGTGCCGCCTTCTTTGTTCTCGCCGATTGGGGCGTCTACTGGGACTTACTGTGGAAATTGAAGTGGCCGCTGCTGCCGCTGGCAGGCACCGACGGCAGGGAACCGCTAACTGCAGCATCGGGTGGGAAGTGTATATATATATATATATATATATTATATATATATATTCTCATAAAGCAGTACTATTACTACTAAAGCTAGACAAAACGTACAGGTCTGAGCAGTAGACTGGTTGCACAAAACTTATTGCCTCATGTTTCAGAAAGCAGCAGTGATAATAACGATCATAAAACGGTTCACTAACATAGATGATAAATAGCTGGAGAGATAAAATAATAGGTGCTCGCTAACACCAAGGAAACAACATCAACACTAAGTCTTCTGAACTCGGAACTAATTATCACTTAAATGGAAGTTTTAAATAATGAATTTGGAAATCAATATGTCCCATACATCAGCATGTCAGTTTCTTAAAAAATAAATTTAAATAAAACACTTTGCTATCAGATATAAGCTTTTCGTTTTCGCTAAATAAATTTCCAAAAACAAAAGCTTGGCATCTGCAAAAAAAAGTTAAGCTGAATTATCGTTTTTTTTTTTTGCTAATTACGTTTGCTGCTTAAACATCAGTTTGCCATTTTCGAAGTGTTCACTTGTACTGTTTCCACCCATTGACATATTCTGCCTTTCATGCCCACGTATCATCATCACACCATGATAGGTTCGCCCATATTATTTCAGGAATTCCTCCATCGACGACCGCAAAATGCTAAGAATTATCACCATTATCCGAGGCCCAGCATTACACCGTAGTGCGCACCATCATGCCATGGTTGCTCATAACACAGCAAGAATTACCAGCATTATCTCAGGACCAGCAATCTACCATGCATACATGAAATCACAACAATAATGGCCACAATATGCCACACACAACTATTATGCCAGGAGTGTGTCCTACTATGCCAAAGATGGCCCAGCATCTTGGAGGGGAGGTAACACCATAAATATTGGGTGGCGGCTTGGGATCAGGTGTCTGGTACAGATAGCACTTCAACACTTTGGCACAACCCAGACATGCAGCAATCAAGACTCATTCTTTGTTTTTAGGTCGAGCCTGGTCAGCGCATGCGCTGCTCAGCAAGGCATGATGTATTAGAGTATGGACTTGAAGCTCCGCCCACTCTCCCCCCATATTTTTCATTGGTTTGTGTCACTGTCCTTTGTAAATGCTGGCTTCTTATTCGTTAATAGGCTTGTTAGTTCCTCCTTAGTACCGGCTTGTCTTCATTTGTAACCTCCCATGAGGACTGGCCCCTTTTACTTCTGTTGTTAAATGGTATGTGTTATTTAGTCTGTAAGCACTATTTTTTTTAATGAGTTTCTCGTACTGCAGGCATGACGTGCTTTCCTGCAACATTCAGAACGCCATGCGCACTTTCACTTTCCAAGCAGCCGGGGACAATGGCGGTCCCTTCTTTTCAAGGAAATAGGTCTCGCATTTACAAGAGTTTCAGCTGCTGGCATTGTAAATGACAATGCCTTTTATTTGTGTGTTAATTAGCAAAACAGATAAATAAAAGGCATTGTCATTTACAATGCCAGCTTAAACTCTCGCAAATGTCAGACTTATTGCATTGCAAATGCTTGTTCTTAACAGTTTGCTTACACGCATACACAAACACACGAGCATCTACACAGAGCACATTTTCCCAGACATTATGACGCTGTGTGGCTGCTCTCCAAATAGTCATCTCTACACAAATCCAGTGTCAAGATATGCCAAGGTAGAAGTAAAGAAATGGGGACTTAGTTGGGGAGCTGTGGGTCGGAATTGCAAACTGATCAGCTCTCAAGGTATGTTTGATGCTGCTTTTGCCTCTGGTCAGAATCAAAGATCAACGACATCAATGCGAAAGGGCAGAGCCTGGAAATTATGGTAGTCGGCCATGTGGTAACGACTGGAATAATTGCAGCGCCGTTATCATTGAGGATTTCTAGGTTCGGTCCAATAGAAAACTTCCGACTCAAAGGTGACAACAAGAAACCGAAAATGTGAACTGCTGGGTTATCACTAGTGCAAACAGTGCAGTATACAAGAAGCATAAAGACATAACAGTTTGTCCTGGCAACTGCGCATGTTGGTGAGTCTCTATTCACTCATTCCAGTTCGCACCCGTTTCTTCCTTCCTTCGAGTGAATGTTAGAGGTGTTCTAGCATTTCCCACAGCTTTCTATTTCTAGAGACTTCCCTCCCTATTTCTCCAGTTCAAGTCCTCCATTCTGCTCTAAAAATCCTGCTGTTCTTCTACAACCTTATGAAGATGTGCTTCCTAAACCTCTTCCCTTTTTCTCCCACAGTCTTTGTCAGGCACAAAATACCACAGCATGTTCTGTCATTAAGCAACGGGGAGGCAATGACACGTCTTACGGATCAAAGCATCAAAGCAATGTGACGGAACGGACAACCTGTTTGTTCCCTCTAGTTGGGCACCATGGCAAAAGAAGGTCCGAGAGAGATACCCTTATAATGCTGGGTAATGTTTCACACTCTTATGACACCTACAGTAACATTCACATCAATCAAAGGCAGCTGTGCCTTTTTTTATTTTTTTATTTCTCAACCACCTCTTGTTTTGAACCCGCGCCTACTGTTCGGTCCTTCACCCTCTCCCTTTCTACCGCTCTTTTCCCTTCCTCCTAACATCCCATTGTGCCTGTGTATATTACTCATTTCCAACTGTCTCTCAAGGTCTTTCTCTAATTTGCCCCCGTGTCTCTGTTACCTTCACCACTCGCTCTAAGCATAGCTCCATCTAACCACCATTCAGTGAAGGGATTTTCAGCACAGCACGTACACAGGATCAGCCTTTGCAACCCTGCACGTTTACACTGTTTAACATAATCCCAATGTAATGGCATTACAAAATGGCTGGAGAAGCGGAGAAGGACACTGAGTTATGGAATTGTGCAGGTTTCTGAGCAACTGACCTGTGGCTGGGTTGATGCATGCTGCTATATGAAAGTGACACAGGGAATTGGCATGGTGAGAAACATAACGGTGCACTTCAAGCGTGTCTTCTTGACTAGCTGCCATTTCTGTGTGCGCTGCAAGAACTGAAGATCTTCTTTGGGCTCGTCTCAAACGCTTTAAATTGTTAATTGTCTGTAGTTAATAAGAAAAAAAATGAAAAATAAGAAAGAGAAGCAAGCCATCAGAAATGCATGCCAGTCACTACAGTAATCAGAGTTAATGAATTAAAATGCATACATTTTGCATGAGCACATATTGAAACTATACAATGGGGAACATCAAACATTCGATTTCAAGCAAAGGATACAAGCAGAGCTGATCACTTATTTTTAAACATGTTGCACGTGAACAGCTTTTTCAGTACATGCATTAGTGCAATCCTATTACCTCCAATGCATGTTGCACGTTGTCTTTTTGCCTTTCGGCATGGGGCAGGCTGCTGATTATACTTGCAGTACTTTCTTCAGAAATGTGACCCCCAAAAAGGCTATCTTCCGGTAATAACGTCTCCGCCCATAAACGACAGATGCCGTCTTGACATGAGGTGAGCAATACATTACACACCGAACCCCTGCAGATGAATAAAATAGTTTAATTCAACAAAACTGTCTAACAATATAAGAGTATAAAAATAATGGCAGAAATGTAACGAGACACAAATAATGTTTACGTTATTTAAAAATCGTATGTTTTTCGTTTCTGTACAGATTGGTTGGCAGACAAACTTGAAGGATCTACCATGCAAATATTGAAGATGAGAATTAGTAAAGCCAAGAGGTCTGCCTGCATTTTTAACCCTGACTAAAATATTTTGTAAAGTCTGCAGTATTTAAAAAACCGAAATTCCTGATAAGTTTGATTAATGGAATGATGTAGAGATTGAAAAGAGTGGGGCTGAGGGATGCACCCTGGGGGACACCGCATGGAAGTGAAAAAGATTGAGATATGTAGCCATTTATGGCGACTCGCTGTTCCCTCTCATATAGGAAAGAGGCTAGAAGAGATAGAGCGGTCGGTATCTCGGATACCTAGATCATGCAGGCGTTTGATGAGGATCTTGTGGTTAACAGTATTGAAAGCCGCAGACAGGTCTAATAAAACAAGAGCCGCACCATCACCTCGGTCAGTGATGGATCTTATATTCTCTGCTGCCATAATAAGGGCTGTTTCGGTACTGTGCTTTTTGCGGAACCCAAATTGGTCAGCATCGAGTAGATTATGTGCATTGATAATAAAACGCTATTATGTTGTTCAGGAACTATTTTATGCCAAGGTCTAATTGTTTTCTGTAAGGAAGAGGAAACAGTGGGATATGGATTTCCAATGCTAATATCAAATAGAATGGCTGAGTGATCATCTCAGGTGAGAGGGAGAGCGTTGCCGAAGGAGAGAGAGGGGTGGTCCGTAAAGATTCCATTGAAAGTGTGTCCGGCCTTGTGGGTGGGACAGCTAACGATTTGTTTCAGGCCGAAACTAGACATTATGTCTATAAGATAACAGGCCTCTTTCTCAGAAGTGTCTTCCAAACGATAATTAATATCACAGAGGATGGTGAAATTTGTGTGACAGAATCTGGATTCAAGACAGGTGTCAATAAATTTAGAGAATTGGGTTTTGTTCGTTGGAGGACAATAAACGAGAATGCCATTCAGAGTATTTTTAGCATTTAAGTTTAGTTTGAAAGTAAATGCATCGTAGTCCTCATTAAAGGGGAAAGGCGTGCTAATAATAGAAAAAATCTTCTTAAAAATGATAGCGATACCACCTATTCTGCGCGCCGGTATGTCTAACCCAAGAATGGAATATTCGGAGGGCAGGGCCTGGGTGATATCTGGTCCTGAGCCTGGATTTAACCAAGTTTCCATTAAAATGGCTACATCAATGAGATGTTGCTTGATAAAAATGTAGAAATTTATGCTATTTTTAACTAACAATCTGGAGTTAACAAGCAAACATTTTATGGGTTTGGCTGATTGTTTATTGATGAGCTCTGTGTTTGGAGGAACTTTCTCCTTTGTTAGGTCTCGCCTACGCAGCGTGCATGCGCTGCATAGGAGGAGACCTCTTGAAATCGATTCAATTTTTAGGCCAAAAACGTGCACGCATTGCATTGCTTTCAATGGCAACGCGTGCACGTTTGGTGATTCCCTTGCGGGAGCGAGCTTTGGCGACATCTGTTTGTAAATATCTTGCAAACAGATGGTGCCCCTGCTCGCTCCCGCAAGTGAAACGCTGTGTGTGCTCTCGGCCGCACTCCCCCCACTGCATGCACGAGTACTGTTTCACTTTCGCGGCCGCGGGGCCGCGCTTGTGTTTCAGCGCTTGTTTCTTTTATGAAAATGTCAGTGGCCTTGCCCAATCTCTGCAGACTTCTCGTTCTCAGTCACTGACTCTTTCTTTCTCTTTGAATCCCTGCCTTTTCCTCCATCTTTCCATATCTCTGTCTCCTTCTTTCATCTCTCTTTGCCTCTCTCTTTCACACCCTCTCTCCCTCCCCCTTGCCCTCACTTTCTCTGGCTCTCGGTATGAACAGGGGAAGAATTTCTGCAGTAGCGCTTTGCTCGTGACAGGTAACATTTACTTCGTGCGCTGCTGTGCCAAACTTTAAAGAGCCCGTTGATTAGTATTTCACACATTAAGGTCCATTGACACCTTACTCTTCGTCGGAGGAGGTGTAAATAGCTAGATCAATCCCACCCGCTGCCTTTGAAATGCAATTACGAAGATATGAAGCGGCGCCCTTCACGGGGACGCCATCATAGCTTGCAAATGGCGCCTGCCTCAGCAAGAGAGCCCGAGAAACAGAACAGCAGAGGGGAGCAGAAGATGAATAGCCTCAGTTTAAATCATTGGAAAGATAACAATAAAGCCAGCACTATCTTTTGTTCATGCTCAAGTCGAGCTTATACAGGGTGTTTGTTAGAACACGCTATTTAAAATGTCACAGCGAGAATAAAGGGGAGACAATATAACATGACACTCATTGCAAACATACTGGTGACTTATACAAATGAGGGAAGCATGTTTAACGATGGATGGTTAGCATAGTAAGGAGAACCCTCATCAGAGTCAGGCAGGCAGGCTTTACGCAGGCGGCTCTCTCCTTGCCAAGCATCTTATGCTCAGGCTTTCATTAATACGCGGGCTGGTAGCAAATTGCATCCTTCCGTCCCTGCTCTGCACTTAGTACAGATTCCAGGAGAATTGGCAGGTGCCAGGTTTCGCTTTCAAGTCATTACACATGGATGGGAAAAACATGGATATGCGACTTAAAGCAGCATTCACTGTATCCACCCATCCGGAGAGCTTCCTCTGAGAGCTGGTGCTAATTGGCTAACCAAGAGCACCTATTTTGGGATATGTCTACTAGGTGTATGACAGCAGTCCATCACTCAAGAGTTTTTAACATGTAGACTCGATGCAGTGTGTGTGTGAGTGAGTGAGAGAGAGAGAGATACCCTTTACTTACAGTTCAGGCTCATTTTCTATTTAAAATTTATTTTCTTGTTCTCTTACAAAGTTGTCAGTATTTGTCTAATCTCCAAATAGATTTGGCACACCCTCAGACAAACTGAGGTAATTGTCACCATACCAAGCTTCGTGCGCATCCGTTTAGGGGAAAACATGTTATGAGGGAAGGTCAACAAAGATGCATTTCACATTTTAGCTCCTACACAAAGTTTTGCTCTGTTACAGTAAACACTACAGAAATGACTTAAACCGACGACCGCTGGAATTATGTGTCGGGGTCAAATTATGCAAATGAGTTTACTAAATTATTCAGACAGAAAGGGCAAATTAATTGGTGTAATGCAGCACATTTTGTGACCTATTAACTTATTATTTTGACATTGTTACTCATGTTAACAGTATGTGGGCAAAGGTTTTATCTCATTAGTACCAGCATGACACCCAAATACAGCAATAAGCAACAGAAAGATGAAAAGTTAGCATTTCGAAACAGCCTTCCAGTATGCATCAACATATGTTTCAGCGTTTTAGTAACGTTTTATACATTTGAACTATAATTTTTTTTTCAATTCGTAGATTATGAGGCAGATGATGGCCCTGCTTATACCAAACTTTTCATGAAAGTGGAACTTCACTCAGAAAGTGTGCTTCTTTAGTGTAAATATTTTTATTAGTTTTTGAGATGTTAGTGTTTTAAAAAGCTGTCGGGCACTGAAGAGTTAAAAGTCAAAGATACATTGACAGTTGAAAGGTGCTTTTTGATTTACCTATATTTCTAGTGCTGTTTGACAAATTTGCATATTTGTCGTAAGTTTAGCATGTTTAGATTACTGTGGCACCCTTTGTCAAAGCCACAGGAAGTTTGGCAGTCTTTTATCATGCTTACCTGTTGAAATGTCAAAATGTGTGTAAATCCAACAAGGTGGGGCAAAGTAATAGTGGGGAAGTTTTAATGTGCTCATAGCTTTAGCACTGTTTAATGAATCACCCTTAGGCCTTGGCAATATTTTAATTATGGCAATGTATTTTGCGTAACTTTGAGAATATCGTGTTACATTTGCTGCGCAAAATTCATGAAATTGAGCTATTATGCCATGTTGCTTAATTACACCCCATTCATAGTAAATATTTACCTAGAGTGTGCCATTGGCATAAAAGCTAACAGTCAGCAGACACAAACATAAGAAAATGAGAGGATGTTGTTCATGGTGCTTTTGTGTTTTATTTTTTAGCTCAAAATGTATCCTTGTGGCAACTATTAATGTGGGCACGCAGTTCGAGACTAAATTATAACGCTTAGTTATAGATTTGCATAATTATGACCAGCTTTGCTGAGATTTCACATAATTATGCAAAAGCAAATTACATGAATTTTGCACACCTCTAAAGTATGTAATTTATCAGTCTTTTACCAAGTTAAGACCAGTGGAGGGGTCTTAGGTTTAAAAGATCTGGGGGAGTAAGGGGGGAGGCGCAAAGTTAAGGTGGAATAATACATTGATGATTTGCCAGTAACTTTATTACAGTTTCACAGATCTGCAAGAAATTTCAAACTGTAGGTAAGCGAGCCATTAGGATCCAGAGCCCCGGGATCCCGGCCACGCCCTCCTGATTCTGGGGTCGCCCGATTGGCGGCGGTGAGGAGGGAATTACTTCCGGGGCAGGACGTGATGTCACTTCCTGCCGGGACCGGCGAAGGGGGGGGGTGGGGGGGGAGTAGGTGGGGGCCTATTTAGGGCACCTTGCCCGGGCCCTCATCCTCTCTTTCCTCAGCGCCGGCCCCGGTCACAGTGGACTCCGTCTCAATCTTTGAGGAGTCCTCCTTTTTAGGTCTCGCCTATGCAGCGCGCATGCGCTGCTTAGGAGACCTCTTGGAATCGATTCGCTTTTTGCCCAAGAAACGTGCACGCTTTGCATTGCTTTCAATTGCAACGCGTGCACGTTTAACGTTCCCTTGCGGGAGCGAGCTTTGGCGACATCTGTTTGGAATTATCTTGCAAACAGATGGTGCCCCTGCTCGCTCCGCAAAAGCTGTGGTGTGTCTGTTTTTTTTTTTACTTAGCTAGGAGCCATGTTTTGAAGCAGCCTTTTACGGAATTAAAACATGACACCCGACCCAGTCGTGAAGGACTGACAACAAAGGAGAAATTAAGCAGAAAGTAAACAGGAAAATCGCAACGACGCCCTTCAGAATGCCGCTTCCTTTCCTGTTTACTTTCTGCTTAATTTCACCTACCCCCTGGTTTGCTTCCGGCTACCCAAAGTCCCGCATCCTGGGTCCAGGCTTATCAGAGACGTACAGCTGATACCTGACTCGGGAGATTGGCCCCTTGTGAGGTCGTGGATGAGAAAAGAGGCTTGGCAGTAGTGAAACTGATGTGAGCAGTCTGCACACACCCTCGTGCTTTCTTTGCGGATTCTCTGTTGACCCCTCCGGTTTGTGGCACCGCGGTCTCATCTTCGTCAAGTTGCTGAGACGAGGCCTGAGCTGTATTACAATCTGCGAGGCCTGTTACCCTCTCATGACCAGGCGCGGACTCTCCCACGGGCATATACTGAATGAGTCCCGCGGACGCCTCGCTGTTCTCGTCAATCACCCGGCGTCACAGCTCGGAGTGAGCAGTCCACATGTCACGGCTTTATTGGATTCCTGTGTTGACCGAATGCCGCAGCAATTTTGCAGGGACGACGAGCTGATACAAGGTGTCGATTAAATATTCATTCCTGGTACAAACACATTATTGTGCGAGTGTGGAGTTCGGCCTCGATTTGCCAGCTCTTGTAGCAGCGGAGGGCCGGCATGCCCCGAGCCATCTAACCTGCCGCTGATTCATAGCTTGTCAGGACACTAACCAAATATTGCATTTTGTTCTCTCTTTACTCTACTCCAATGACCCCCGCCCTCTCTTCCTTGCCTGACCTCTCTTTTACTCTCCATCTGTCTTGGATTGTCTGGCGTTTAACTCGTTTGCGCCAAAAATGCTGTTTTACCGGACCCGGGCTGTGGCAAATCTCTCTGGTTGTTTGAATAACGGGAATTGCTGTCTCCCGTCAGCCATGGCCGCCCTGCAGGGTCGGGGGCCCCCGACGACAGTGATGTTTGTGCTGGATTTGATAAGGGGGGCATGACCCGCTTTCCTCACTGCAAGCCTTTGGATTTTGCCGGCGATTATTGCGGAGGAGGAGAGAAAGGGAGCCGAAGGAGGCTCATACCTCCGTTTGGCAGGATCCGGACTTGGCGCATTATTGAAATTGTGGGACACATCAGGCATTGGTTGTGTGCACCAGTCAGTCCTGACACACCATACTTACCATCAACATCATGCCAGAGTTTACAGCGTTCAATACATCACTGTGAGACAATGGTTACTTTCGCTGTATCTTGAGGTGAATTATGGGACTTGTAGTAAGGTGTGTGCAGGCACGTGACTTTATCACCAATTATATCACCTGGGACACTGCACACGTGATGTTGCACCTTTGATAAAGGCAATTCGCCGAAACGCGTCAGGTTCATCACGCTTGAATGTGTCTGCGCCAATTGAAAATAAATGCTGTTTTACCGGACCCGGGCAAATCTCTATGGATATGGATATGGATATATATATATCAAGGCCCAGGTGGGGCTGAAACGCGTCATGGCGGAGATGCAGGGCATATGAAATAAATACATTTGCACAAGGAACTTTGGGTCCGCGTTCGTCTGTCCGAGTGCAGTGGATGTTTGGAGACGAAGCCTGCAAAATATATATATCACGCCATACGCTCAAAACACCCCTTTCTCGCCTATTCAGTGGTACAGAGAACGCACCATTTCTAGGCTGGGACTTTGACGGCTCCCACTTAGCGGTCCTGACCTCTGCTGGCCATGGCTTGACCACCACTTGGTTGAAGATGCTTTGCCAAGCACTTATTTCCAAAAGTAAGGAGTTTCAGTTGTATGTCCGGATGAACGCGCTATCCACGGACACTGTTGTTTACTGTTCCTGCTTGCCGTGGGTGTCTGACAGCCTTTCCAGACTGCTCTTGCTGGGGTGACACTGAGGAGATGCTCCCTTGATCCTGTGGACATTCTGCTGTTATTCCTGGAGGGAGCCGCGGGGGACTACATATCTCACAGCACCCTGCCAGCACCTCACCTGTCTACACTTAGCGCTATGAAGCGTGGCGCAGTCCCGTGGTGTGGGGGACACGCTATCCATGGAACACTGTTGTTTACTGTTCCTGCTTTCCGTGGGTGTCTGGCAGCCTTTACAGATACCCCTTGCTGGGGAGATCCGAGGAAATGCTTCATTGATCCTATGGACATTCTGCTGTTATTCCTGGAGGGAGCCGCTGCAGCGCTCGGGACTACATGTCTCACAGCCCCCTGCCAGCACCTCACCTGCCTACACTTAGCGCTATTTAAGAACAGCGCAGTGCCGTGGTGTGGGGGACACGCTACACCACAAACTGTTGTTTACTGGTCCTGCTTTCCGTGGGTGTCTGACAGTTTTTCCAGACGCGCCTTGCTGGGGAGACGCCGACGCTCCCTTGATCCTGTGGACATTCTGCTGTTGTTCCTGGGGGGAGCCGCTGGGGACTACATGTCTCACAACCCCTTGCCAGCACCTCACCTGTCTACACTTAGCGCTATTGAGCGTGGTGCAGGCCCACGCAAAGCCTGGGCCTGTCTGCGGCCGACCGAGGCTGGGCCTACCATCTTGTCTGACGCATTCCGGTACATCTTGATTCTTTTTCTGGTAATGTTACTTGTGATTACATCTTGTGTGACAACCATGTAGCTGATATCTATTGCGCCCATTATGGGAAAATGTAAACTAACCCAAGCCCCTATGGCCAAGAGCACGAATCCTGTGAAAGCTAGTAATGTCATTATCAACTACCTTACCGACGCCATGGGTTTGATACAATGGGATTACCGAGGCTATTGTTGAACCTCTAACCACAGCACCTAATTCTCCCTGACCCTCCTGCGTGCTTACGGAACCATTAGAGATCATAGAATTGTACTCAGCCATGAGTTAATCTCACCCCTGCCAAAAAGAGCAGACAGCCTCGCAACAATGGGGCTGTCAAGACTAAAACAAGCATTGGCATAGCCTTTGGGACCTTATAAGTATTTAGTTATGCAGCACAATATCCCTGGTGCAACAACATCAACTGTTGCATGGCTAAACACTTATACGGTCCCAAAGGCGAGACCTATTGGCTATGCCAATGCTTGTTCTTACATTACTTAGGGTGAGTTTACAGGCCGTGCAGACCTTGGTGTTTGCATGGTCCCCAGGTTGCAGAATCCTGCAGTGTGGTGACTTACCTGCCAGATGTCACGACAGCAGGGTTTCTCTGGTATAAGAGCATTTAGGGATGAAATCTGGTATAAAACGGATGAGGGGGCTGTTGCTGGTTGCGTTCCGGGCGCTGACGGGCGCAGAAGGGCTTCCCTCTGGCGCACCCGCTACACGGACGAGCTCCGGCCGTCATTTTGAGCTGCCAGATGAAGGGGGGAGTGTCAGGGGGCGCGGCCACTCAGCACTAGAGCAGTAAAGCTAAAAATCGTGAGGGAAATACAGAAAGCAAAAAAGGGGTCCAGCAACCCCTTGTTGCCTATTGCGGGCTCCCCTGCTGGTAGGCAACTACTGGTAAAGCAAATGCTAATTAACAGAAAAGGGAGTAACAGCACAAAACATAAAACCAATTAAAAAGACCAATCGGTCTGAACACATAGGGCGTAGCCCTTGCGAGATGTCGCTGCTAAGCGCAGGGAGCCAGGCACCTCCCAAATACAAGGAAAATAATATGGGTAAGGACAGCGAAATAGTTAAATCAGGCTACCTTTTCTCAAGTCTGCGCGGACACGCTCCGGCCATCATTTTCAGCTGCCGGATGAAGGGGGCGTGGCCACTCAGCACTAGAGCTAGAGCGGTAAAGCTAAAAATCGTGAGGGAAAAACAGAAAGCAAAACAGGGGTCAAGCAACCTCTTGTTCTCTATCGCAGGCTCCCCTGCTGGTTGGTAACTACTGGTAAAGCAAATCCTAATTAACAGAAAAGGGAGTAACAGCACAAAACATAAAACCAATTAAAAAGACCAATCGGTCTGAACACATAGGGCGTAGACCTTTCAAGATGGCGCTGCTAAGCGCAGGGAGCCAGGTACCTCCCAAATACATAGAAAATAAAATGGGTAAGGACAGCGTAATATTTACATCAGGCTACCTTTTCCCAAGGCTTGTAGTACTCTTACAAGTTAGATGCGCAGAACATTCCGTATGCTCAGATTCCAGGAGCGGAGGATAGAGTAATACCAAACACTGATCGCAGATTGGGATTAATACTAGCTGCACACGAGAGTCTGGGTTCTGCACATGCAGGGATCACTGCTACAGTTTCACTACAAAAGCAGCGCTATTGGTGGCCAGGTCTTACTAAACAGACCAAGTACCTGGTCCTCAAATGCGACATCTGCCAGCAGATGAAGGGCTCCACCATTGCACGTCCACCACAAACACCTTTACTGATCTCAGACAAACCTATTGCGGGTGTATATTTGGATCACTGCGGCCCCCTTACACTCAGACGGGGCTTACAAGTACATCTTGGTAGCAATATATTCATACTTCAGATTCCTGCGGGTTTGGCCCCAGCGCTCGGCTGACGCTCAAACTGTTATAAAGGATTTGCAAGTCTTTATCTGCACATACGCAATTGGCACACTATATTCCGACCAGGGTCCGGCCTTTAGCTCTTGGGCTTACAAAGAAGCCATGGGAAGTTTGGGTGTGGCCTTGCAGTACTCCTCCCCATACCATCCTGAGGAAAATTTGGTCTTTGAGAGCAAAAACTGACAAAGCAATCCTTAACAGCAAGGCTATTAGGCTCGAGTGGCAGTTTGGTCAATCACCTATCTGGGGTCAATCAATCAATCAATCAATCAATCATGTCACTTATAAAGCGCACTACATACCCGCGAGGGTCTCAAGGCGCTGGGGGAAGAGGGGGGTGCTGCTGCTACTGATCGAAGAGCCAGGTCTTGAGGAGTCTTCTGAAGGCCAGTAGGTCTTGGGTCTGTCGGAGGTTGGTGGGGAGGGTGTTCCAGGTCTTGGCGGCGAGGTGGGAGAAGGATCTGCCGCCGGCGGTCGTTTTCCGGATGCGGGGGACTGTGGCGAGGGCGAGGCTGGTCGAGCGGAGCTGGCGGGTGGGGGTGTAGAAGCTGAGTCGTCTGTTGAGGTAGGCTGGTCCGGAGTTGTGGAGTGCTTTGTGTGCGTGGGTGAGGAGCTTGAAGGTTATCCTCTTATTGACAGGGAGCCAGTGCAGGTCTCTCAGGTGGGGTGTGATGTGGCTGCGTCGGGGGATGTCGAGGATAAGACGTGCAGAGGCGTTCTGGATGCGTTGCAGCCGTCTCCAGGAGCTTAGCCGTCGTTCCTGCGTAGAGGGCGTTTCCGTAGTCCAGCCTGCTGGTGACGAGGGCCTGGGTGACTGTTTTTCTTGTTTCGGTGGGGATCCACTTGAAGATCCTGCGGAGCATTCGGAGGATGTTGAAGCAGGATGAGGAAACGGCGTTGACCTGCTTAGTCATGGAGAGGGTGGGGTCGAGGATGACCCCTAGGTTGCGTACGTGGTCGGTGGGTGGCGGGGCTGTTCCCAGTGATGTTGGCCACCAGGAGTCGTCCCAGGCTAAAGGGTTGGAACCAAGGATGAGGACCTCCGTCTTGTCCGAGTTCAGCTTCAGGCGGCTGGTCCTCATCCATTCGGCGACGGCCTTCATTCCTTCGTGGAGGTGGGCTTTGGCGGTGTGAGGGTCTTTGGTGAGGGAGAGGATCAGCTGGGTGTCGTCGGCGTAGGAGATGATGTTGAGGTTGTGCTGTCGGGCGACGTGGGCGAGGGGTGCCATGTAGATGTTGAACAGCGTTGGGCTGAGGGAGGAGCCTTGGGGTACGCCGCAGATGATCTTGGTGGCCTTGGATCGGAAGGGGGCGAGGCGGACGCTTTGTGTTCTGCCGGAAAGAAAGGATGTGGTCCAGTCCAGGGCCTTCTCTTGGATCCCGGCGTCGTGAAGGCGTGTTCGTAGTGTGTGGTGGCAGACCGTGTCGAAGGCGGCTGATAGGTCCAGGAGGATGAGGGCTGCTGTTTCTCCGTTGTCTAGCAGGGTCCTGATGTCATCGGTGGCGGCGATGAGGGCGGTTTCGGTGCTGTGGTTGCTGCGGAAGCCGGACTGGGAAGGGTCCAGGATGTTGTTCTCCTCGAGGTAGCGGGTCAGTTTGTTGACGATTTTCTCGGTGACCTTCGCGGGGAACGGGAGCAGAGAGATGGGTCGGAAGTTCTTGAGGTCCTTGGGGTCTGCCTTGGGTTTCTTGAGTAAGGCGGTGATCTCGGCGTGCTTCCAGCTTTCCGGGAAGGTTGCTGTCTCGAAGGAGATGTTGATTATTTTCCGGAGATGGGGCGCGATGGCTGTACTGGCTTTGTTGAAGATGTGGTGAGGGCACGGGTCTAGCGGTGAACCGGAGTGGATGGTGTTCATGATCTCGCTGGTGTCCTCGTCGTTGATGTTGGTCCAGGAGAGCAGGCGGTTGGTGGTTGTGGGGGCAGTGGTCTCGGTGGTTGCCGGGGCGGTCGTGGTGTTGAAGCTGTCGTGGATGTCGGCGATTTTGCGGTGGAAGAAGGTGGCCAGTGAGTCGCACAGGTCTTGCGACGGCTGGATGTCGTTGGTGTTGGAGCTGGGGTTGGAGAGTTCCTTCACGATGTTGAAGAGCTCTTTGCTGTTGTGTGCGTTGTTGTCTAGGCGGTCTTTGAGTGAGGCCCTTTTGGAGGATCTGATGAGGTGATGGTGACTGCGGGTGGCGCTCGTGGGCGGCGTAGCTGTCCGCTGTCCGTTCGTGGAGCCAGATCTTCTCCAGTTTTCGGCATGTTCGTTTGGAAGCCTGGAGGTCTTCGGTGAACCAGGTGGCTTTCTTGCTGGTGTGGCTGTTGGGCGGATTCTTGAGCGGGGCGAGGGTGTTGGCGCAGTCGTCGATCCACTGTCTGAGGTTGCGGGCGGCGGTGTCGGGTCGGAGGGTTCGGCGGGTGGGCTCAGGGCGAGGGTTGTGGTTAGCTGGTCTTCCGTGACTCTGCTCCAGCAGCGGCGAGGCATTTGTTCGGTGCGGTGGTGCGTGGTGGGCTTCCTGTAGGTGAAGTGGATGCAGTGGTGGTCAGTCCAGTGGGGTTCGGAGGTGTGGTTGAAGGAGACGTGTGGGCTTGCGGAAAAGATGGAGTCGAGCGTGTGGCCGGCGGCGTGGGTGGGTGTAGTCACGAGCTGTCCGAGTCCGAGGGTGGCGAGGTTGTCGATCAGGGTGGTGGAGTTGGTGTCCTTGTTGTTCTCGAGGTGGAAGTTCAGGTCCCCGAGGAGGATGTAGTCCGTGGAGGCGATGGCGTGTGTGCTGGACGAAGTCAGCGATGGAATCGCTGAACTGTGGTCGGGGTCCGGGGGTCTGTAGATGAGGGTTCCTCTGAGGGTGGTGTTGGGATCGGTGTGGATCTGGAAGTGCATGTGTTCGGCGGTGCTGAGGGTGTCGTCGGTGTTGGTTGAGACTCTGAGGGTGTTCCTGTGGACGATGGCGATGCCTCCTCCGACTCCGTTGGTGCGGTCCCTGCGGGTGATCTTGTATCCGTCCGGGATGGCAATGGCGATGTCGGGGCTGAAGCGGGATTCAGCCAGGTCTCCGTCAGGAATGCGACGTCTGGGGAGGTTGAGTCGAGAAGGTCCCAGAGTTCGATGGCGTGTTTGCGGGCGGAGCGGGTGTTGAGGAGGATGCATCTGAGGTAGTTGGGTTCTTTCCTGGGCGGTGGTTTGGCGGGGCGGGTGCTGGCGAAGCTGCAGTTCCGGCAGGTGAAGGGCCCTTGGGTGCGCTTCGGGGTGGCCTGGTAGCAGGCGTGATTTTTCCGGGGTTGAGTGCGTGGAGGGTGCTGGCGTCGTATCGGCGTCTGTTGATGTGGCGGGCGCGGGGATGCCCGGACCAGGGGTCTGGCGCTGGGCGCGGTCACGGCGCGGACGGGCGCAGACGGGCTTGCCTTAGGCGCGCCTTTGGCGCGCCAGCGGCGCGGCCGCACAGCGGCCGCCATAAATGGGGAGGTGGGAGGGAGGAGCAGGGAACGGGGCAGCGAAGGGGCGGGGGCGCAGCGGCGGGAAACAGGCACAGAAGGGAAAAGCGAGCACAATCAGGGGCAGCAAGGGGGCACAGAAAGGAAAACTAGCACAATGAGGGGCAGCAAGGGGGCACAGAAAGGAAAAAACTAGCACAATGAGGGGCAGCAAGGGGGCACAGAAAGGAAAAACGAGCACAATCAGGGGCAGCAAGGGGGCACAGAAAGGAAAAACGAGCACAATCAGGGGCAGCAAGGGGGCACAGAAAGGAAAAACGAGCACAATCAGGGGCAGCAAGGGGGCACAGAAAGGAAAAACAGAGCACAATCAGGGGCAGCAAGGGGGCACAGAAAGGCAAAAAAAAAAAAAAGAGCACTTAACAACATGCCAAGAAAATCCCGGGGGGGGTTGTACACCTTATGAACTCCTGTTTGGGGTGAGGATGTGGGTACCCGGACCTTGATAGTGTCAGCAAGGTGGCAGCTGAGACCCCATTTGACATCAATTTATTTATTTATTTTATTTATTTATATAGCGCCTGAATCGACCCCCGAAGGGGTATCTCTGCGCTGCGGACACGGCTACAGGGCTAGCTGAAGAGCAGAATCAAAATAGGATGGTCTTAAGGCGCTTCCTGAATTGAAGATGATCCGAACATAGTCTCAGGTTGATGGGAAGCTGATTCCAGTAAAGAGGGGCCAGGTGGGAAAAAGCTTTACCACGCAACCTGGCTCTTCTGACTCGGGGGACCACAAGAAGGGATTTGGTTCCCGAGCGGAGGGATCTGGAGGGCACATAGAGAGTGAATTTCTCTGCAAGGTAAGAAGGACTGATATTATGTAGGGCCTTATGCACAGTGCAGCAGATTTTAAACTTAACCCGCTTACGAACTGGGAGCCAATGCAGCTGACGGAGGAGGGGAGGGAGGAAGTTTTAGGAGGGGCATTTAAGACCAGGCATGCCGCGGTGTTCTGGACCACCTGCAATCTACATAACGAGGACTCATTGGCTGAGACCAATAAGGCATTGCAGTAATCCAGGCGGCTCAGTACAAGTGTCTGCATCAGAGTTTTACGAGTAGAATCAGGGAGCAGGGGAAAGACCCGGCGAAGAGACCCAACGTGTGAAAACAAGCGCCGGCAGTCTGCGCAGCATGCTCTTTCAAGGTGAGTGCCTGGTCTAAGCGTATGCCCAGGTTCTTGACAAGGGACTTTGGGGCGGGAGGGGTACCGAGGTCCTCCGGCCACCATTCAGGAGTCCACAGCAGAGGGGCCTCTCCGAAAAGCATGATCTCCGTCTTTCCAACGTTGAATTGGAGGAAGTTACATCTCATCCAGTTGGAAATGGCCCTCATACCAGCGGAAAAAGCCGACTGAACAGAGGGAGTAAATTTGGTGAAAGGGAATAAAAGCTGCGTATCGTCGGCATAGGATATGGGAATAAAACCACATGTTCTAAGGAGCTTGGCCAAGGGGGCAACATAGATATTGAACAAAGTAGGGCTCAGACAGGAGCCCTGTGGTACTCCCTTGGTCAGTTTCGTAGTTGCCGAGCGGTACGGGCCTAAATTGATGGTTTGGGAGCGGGAGGAGAGAAAGCTCATCATCCACTGGAGGGCAGAATCTCGGAGTCCAATCTCCTCCAGTCTCCTCCAGGCTCCTGAGCAGGATCTGGTGAGAGACCGTGTCGAACGCGGCAGAGAGGTCTAACAGCACCAGAATCGTAGATTGGCCCCTGTCCAAGGTCATCCTGATGTTATCCGTGACCGCCAACAGGGCAGATTCTGTGCTGTATTTGGGCCTGAAGCCTGATTGAGAGGGATCCAGACTGCCTGTACGTTCGACATGGTCGGACAGATGTTTAACATGTTTTTCAAGTAGCTTGCTCAGATGAGGGAGTAGCGAAATGGGCCGGAGATTGAAGAGATCTGTTAAAGGGGCATTGAAGTTTTTCCGGATAGGTATCACCTGTGCCGCCTTCCATTCCATGGGAAGATGGCCCTCTCTCAAAGAGAGGTTGAGCAGAGACCCTATGGGTAGGGACAATTGATGGGACAAGGAGGCAGTAATTTTAGCCGGCATGGTGTCAAGAGGAGAGCCGGACTTTACTGTGCGTAGGAGTGCTTCAACGTCTTCCAAAGTCAGTGGGGGAACACTCTCCAACAATTGAGTATTAATACATTCTGGCATGTTGTGTGACATAGCGACCGGGGCCTGGCGCCCTGATGAGATAATTCTGTCATATACAAGCTCAATTTTTTCCGAGAAATGCTGTGCTATATCATTACAAAGAGATTGGGAGGGGGCCTCTACGTTGTCGCAGGCCTTGGGATTAGTAAAGGACTTAAGAATTTGGTAGAGGGTTTTTGGGGCATTCCCTGTTGAGCAAGCTGAGAGGCGATAAAGGCTTTTCGTGCTGCCTTTATGTTTTTATGATAGCGGGAAAGCGTTACTTTGAATCTGTCCTTGTCCCTCACATCATGGGTGCTGCGCCACCGCCTTTCCAGTTTTTTGCACTGCCGTTTTTCGGTCCTGAGCTCAGGGGAAAACCAGGCTGCCTGGGGGTGCTTGGTTGAGTTGGGGAGTAATTTCAACGGCGCGAGCTGGTCAATGGCACAGGAGACCGCAGAGTTATACTTAGCGAGTCCCTCCTCTATATTATCTGGTGCTATATTCCAAGATGCCGAAAATAAGGCCTGGAAGCGCTCTGGGGAGATTTTTTTCCATTGTCTGCGGGCGCATTGAGTGGCGGGACCAGGAGTGGCTACTGCCCTAGGGCCCTGCATGAAGAATTCAATAGATGCATGATCAGACCAGGTCAGTGGCTGGGGGGGTTCACACAGAATATTGGATGAGTTGAAAAAACTGATATCCAGTGTATGACCAGCTGTATGTGTTGGACCCTCATTAAGCTTGTCAAGGCCTAAAAGCACAAGATCTGCTAGAAGCGAAGACGCCTCCTGGTTAATAGTACATTCGCTATGTACGTTAAAATCTCCCAACAAAAGGAAATTGTTGGTCGAAATTACATGAGGGGCAATTAATTCAATAAGTTGGAGGGAAAAGTCTGCCAGAGGGCCAGTAAACTAAGGCCCCCTTCCAACTCAATTGTGAAAGGAGGTCGATCCGGAAGACCGTAATTTCAATATTGGCATTGCATCGGTGCTCAAGTGTGGTAACTTTAATACCATCCTTATGGATTATTGCTATCCCACCACCCACTCTAGGCTGTCTATCCATTCTTATAATCCTATAGCGGTCAGGTAGGGCCAGAGTGATGGCAGGGGTAGAGTGAGGCTTGAGCCACGTTTCTGTCAGGAAACCTAGATCTGGGTTCACCTCAGAGAGAAGGTCCCACACCTCAATTGCATGTTTTGGTAGGGATCTGACTTTACATAAGACCCCTTTCCACCCTGATTTGGAGTTATAGGGTGGCTTCACTGTATCCACAATGGAGGAGTGGTGTATTTAGGGGGGGAAGGTCGTTTTCTGTGGGAGGAGCACCGGGATTCCCCGTTGGTAGGAGCAACCTTTATGAAAGAGCCTTGATACCGGCAAGCAAGGCAGGCAAAAGGGCCCTCAATGATTGGCCAGCGTCCAGACCGACAGTGGGGCAGTGAGACGGTCCTCAGATCTAATAACTCCTTACTTGTGTAGGACAGTGAAGAAATCTGGCCCTGCTCAGCAACAAAATGAGCAGGGTCCCTGGCTCCTGGCGACGTCGGGGCGCAGACGGGGTTGCCATTGGCGCGCCCGCTGCGCGTCTGGCCGGGCATCCTGTTTTGTAGAGGGAGCCGGGGCCGCTAGAACGCCGACCTCCCTCGCAAAACCGAAAGTTACCTAATCTCCCTCCACAACAAACGAGTGAAATTCGCGGTGGACCGGGGAGCAGTAATCTAAGGTGAGGAGCAGTGTTTGGGTGCCCAAGGAGGAGTATGTGCGCCAGTAAAATAGGATAGATGTCCCAGAAATATAAAAATTATTAAAATGAATTGTGCAAAATACGCAGTATCGCCGCAATCATCCGAATTTTAGCAGAGCACCAGCATTATCTGCGCGCGTCCGTTGCATGTCTGGCCTGGCATCCGGTTTTGTAGAGGGGGCCGCTAGAACGCCGACCTCCCTCGCAAAACCGGAAGTTACCTAATCTCCCTCCACAACAAACGAGTGAAACTCGCGGTGGACCGGGGAGCGGTAATCTAAGGTGAGGAGCATTGTTTGGGTGCCCAAGGAGGAGTATGTGTGCCAGTAAAATAGGATAGATGTCCCAGAAATGTAAAAATTATTAAAATGAATTGTGCAAAATACGCAGTATCGCCGCAATCATCCGAATTTTAGCAGAGCACCAGCATTACCTGCGCGCGTCCAATGATCATTTGGATGTTTTACAGGATCTTAAAGAATACGAGCTTCATAAAGCAAAGTCCAAGTAAAACGCACCGCCACTGGGGAAGTGAAAACAGTACCAGCAAGATCTGCCTGTGTCCCAAAGATGGGGGACCTGGTCAGAGAGAAAATTGTGGACAAGAAAGAATTTGGGCCATCTTAAAGAGCGCCTGTACTTGCCCCGGATGTCGAAGGTACTAGAACTGTACTTCTTCCGCCGCTTGCCGGTCACTGAGACAAGAGGTTTGTCACAATTAATCTGATCAAACCATACTATGTGGCCGATTCTCAACAGTAGACCACATGGGCTCCTGGGTAGCTGCAGCACTCCTCTCGCTACCATATAGGAAGTTCAGATGGAAACTTTAATAACGACTGAAGACTCCACTTTCTAAAGAGACGCTGTAAACGACAATGAAATGATACTTCTCCCCTTTGAAACAACTACAACTGTACAATCAACAAGTAGAGAAATTTCAATTCGAAAAATTGACGTCATCTATGTAAACATGCCACAGATCGAGTCATCTACCAGTTCTTCAAAACCTGCTGAGCGGTCAATCACAGACCAAACAGCGTCTGGCTACTTCGTGCATTATGGCGATTTTTCATCAGATCCAAGTGAGCCTGAACTGTCAACACAGCCTCCTCCGTTCAAGCTCGTATACTCGTAAGTGTATGCTTTAACCTTTGGTTGAAAAAGACTTACTTAGTTGTTCCCTGGATACATCTCTGCATTACAATTGGATTACTTTTCCTGGTACTTTGGATTGGTGTAGTGACTGTCTTTTTCCTACTTCTGAAGGGACACTTTCTCTCAGAAAGCTACACAGTACAACTTGTGAAATTGGTTCCTGCACCACAAGCACCATCACACCATGAACTAAGAGACTTGTCCCTGGTGAACATTACAGTGGTTCCAGTTCCTGAAGGAATTGTATGGGGCAGGGTATCGCATGATGTATATGATCCTACGGAATTATTGCAAATTCCCCATTTGTTTAAAATTTCCTTAAATGATATCATCACCTCTAGTACTTTCTCTGATGATTAGGACATTGAAACTGTGCATAATATGCTTTCAGATTTAGAGGAATCAGCTGCATTTTCTAATGATGATTTGTAGAATGGGACAAGTAATTTTGGAGACATGCTCTGTTTCCAGCATTATGGTTACCATTTTTTACATAAAGCTAGTATCCCACACGCTATTTATAATTATACACAGTGGGAACATTGCCCAAGACCGCGGAAAGGTATTTCAAAGACATTTTGCACAGAACTTTTATTTTTCAGGTTTTGAAACATCAGACCAGGCCTCAAATTACTATAGGCTTACACCTACACCTGAAAAGAAAAATATGTTAAACACCAAGCTGATATACTCTACTGACTTTATTTCCCAGCTGTCCTTTCAGGGTTTCGACCTTTGGAAAGCCACCATAGACACAAATCTGTCTGGGGGACAAACAATTGGTAGGTTCATGGTTTGGAGGCCTTATTTAGAGCATGCCTTATACCACATCAAATGATTTTCCTGAATAAAACAGTGCAGCAAACATCTTGTCTTGATATAGCCAAAATGACGGATTTGAACACACCACATATTCCCGCATTCTCACGCTTCAAGAATTGGCAGCACTTTACACAACTCAATAAGGATACACTGGATACCATAATACGTAATGGTTATTTCAATTCATCATATCCCAATTGGAAGGGATGGTTGGTTTGGCCTGTGGACACAAACGGGTGTCAGTCCAGATTCCTGGGTAACACCGAAGGATTTAGGATCTATAAGCCTGATCAGCGATATGTACAAACAGAACACTAGGGGTGGTGACGTCATATAGCGTTAGGAAGTTATGCCTAGATTGGCTACACACCTCAACACTCTCCCAGGGGAAACAACACTCGTCCCTCTCTTTCTGATGACATGGATCTCGGGGATTTTTTTTTAGGCCCCCCGAGATCCACGTCAAAAGCGATTTTTATACGGAATATACAACGAACTGCAGAAGATTTCTCAACAGGAAGTTGATGAGAGATCACGCGAGATAGATAGGGTTAATTTAGAAAAGGCGTTGGCTGACAATGGTATGACCACTTCATCATCCAGAATTTATTCACTGGGCAACAGATTCTTCCGCAATTGACATAATACAGCAAGACATGTCTATATTACAGCTAGATCAGGTAAAACAGCCTTTCTAATTGAACTACGAATGTTTATTATTATCACTAAAAAATTGAGTAGTGTTTGGTAAAGGGGCAAACTATAGAGATTATCAACTTATTTCTCTGTATACCCTAGAGACTTATAATCTATATAAAAATAAGAAGAAAGCAAGTGAAGTCTCAATCACGGCCACTCTGATCTACGGTGACACGACATAGGTCCCTTTTCGGGTATGGTTTTGTATTATGGTATTTTTGTTTTTAAGAGTATCCTCATTTAAATAAATATGATTTAGTAATTTATTATTTCTGATTACTTTGAAGGATGTTGCATCATAGTTTCTAAATCTATCGGTGGCTCCCTCGATCGTTTAAAAAAATTTGGAATTGAACTACAAGGTGCGTTACTGTTAAGACATAATCAGGTATAAATTAGTATACTGTGATATTGGAGCTATTTTTTAATCTATAATTCATTCACAGGTAATTCCGTGGTGAATATAATCGACATATGTGGTTTGGTGAACAATCAGACGAGTAACCCCACAAGTTTCCCTAATGATTTCAAAAAAGGAAAACTTTAGATATCCCAAATAGGTAAATAAATCTCCTCATGTGTTCTTTTGTGCCTCATGAATTATATACTTTGTAGAAATATGTTTAATCATTGGGTTCATATCATCGATAACAATATTAGTGATGGAATTTTTGGAACCCCTATGATGTTGTAGTTTATGTACTAGTACAATGCAATAGTGTATTTTTGTGGTTTGAGATTATGTATTTTAAATAAGGAACATAAACTGTGATATTTTTAATATCTTTTATTGATTTTGCCATTAATACAATGTATGTTTTTCTCAAAAGAGTCGTTTTTTGAAAACTTTGTCCTGAGGAAGGTGATTGATCATTAAAACACCGAAACGCCGCGTCGACTTTCTGTAGTTTTCGTATTTGATGAGCATTTGTGTGCAGCTTTTATGACATTAAATTGTATGTCTTTCAAATGTGTTTTTAATTTGTAATATGGTTTTTATATTTGTATGATGTTTTTAACCGCAATGATCAATAAAAATTAACTAAGTCTAGCAGACGCATGAATATCTTTTTTGGATTGGTTTTTATATTTGAAATGTTGTGTTACTAGTACTTTAAAATGACCAATTGATAACAGTGTTTGTTTTATGTAACCCCTTGAGTGTCACAAGATTACACATGAGTGCATTGATAATATTGTTTTAGTTTTAGGGACTTTCTTTGTTTTGACATACTATAACCCCGTCCCTATCTTTTGAAATAGGGTTTCTTCCTTAATTTTTAATTAATTATATTACAACATGGACAGTCACAATTACAGTCAATAGTAATACTGAGCTGGACATTACAAACGTTACATTCTGGCCATGTGCCATGGCGTTACATCAACAGTACAAATCTGTTTTCAGCATACGATCTTACAGAAAGACAGATACCAATGGCGCGTAGAGTTGCAAAATATACCATGTTGCACTTTAAATTTTTTTACCAATTACAGTTCACCGTGGCTGAGACGTAATCCACCAACTGGATAATCCATGGTTACATCATCCTACCGGTCATGACTTTTCAATTCCAATATTGTCTCCAATACCAACAGGTAGGCAGATATGAAGCGCTAGGGGAATTATATGTGCACGAGTATTGGGAATTACCATTTGGGAATTACCATTCAGGTTTAGATGCAGAAATGGGGACACAGACGTTTTTCTAAGTGGCTCTGACTATGAAGATGCTTTAAGCAGCTCCTTGGTTTACAAGGGCACTTCTCTCCATGGGGCATGCAATGCTTCAGTGGCAACCTTGTCTTGTTATCTGAAGGGTTCCCCAACTGCCGTGATTCATCCTGTGTTCAGACTGCTCTCGAAAAGGAGCTATTTGATGTGGAATGATCAAGGTTGCTGCAGAATGAAACCGGGCATCGCTTATCTAGTGACGGTTAATTCCATATTTGCTTGTTGATCACAAGTACTGTTTCCGCCTGCCCGCACAGTTATGGAGGCAGCGTTATGGCCTTCAATAAATCTTCCCAACATAATATTTGATTCCCCACGCAAATGAAAGCAATGCTCTTGCAAAAAGATGTGGCCTTAACTTTAGCTAAAGAGAAGTTTGACTCCAGGTTACAAGGTCCTTGTCTGAGATACAGACACTACTCCACACTAACTTCCCGAAGCATTTTGGGGAGCTGATCCATCGCATCCTTAACATGTCTGATACGAAAGGAATAGTGCATTTTTTATAAATGTTTCGGGTCTGGTTTGGTTAGCACCTTTCAGACGATTTTAGGAGTTATACCATCTTTCATACACTCTGTTGGGATACACTGCTTCAGCACACCTCGGCTTCAGGAACTAAATGAGCATTGGTTCTTATCGTTCACACCGGTCAGGCTTGACTGCATATAACCTCTCTTCCGCTGTCTGCTTTGCATCTACGAAAGCGTCCTGAATATAGGTCTCGGATCAGAATTGGTTGTGCCACCAGACATTGAAGTACTGATAGACCCCTTAAAGGCCCATGCACATTGCTGTCCCCAGCGCAGGGGTGGGGAATTCCTATCTCCCGACGCCCGAGACATCTAGATTTCTTACAAGGGCAAGAGGTTTTAATTTCTAACTTGTCCAAAGGACAAGTAGACAGTCTTACGGTAATCCGATACACAGCTGTTCAACCCTTTTGGTCACAGCCAGTTAATAAGGAGCTCTGAGCAGTTTATTGGGAGTGAAAAGGGTCAATGCAAAAGCTGGGGCTTACACTTTAATTTCCCCAAAGCAGAACAACATCATGATGGAGCCGAGCTCAAAGTTGCAGCTACATATAAAACATCCACAGCACTGTCAGGTAAGAGTCTTTTGCTTTCTCCCGAGGCTCGTGTGTGGCTTCCAGGCCCTCCTCTGGTCCTTTCATTTTCTTCGAGCACGGAGCACGAGACGCAGCTCCAGAACACTCACATCACTGGAATGTAAGAGGCTGCCTTAAGGGCCTCTTGGCTCCTGCTCTGACTTTAACCTTGTGACCCCCTGCCTTTTATTCTGTGCTTCACCCTTGAGCCTCAAATCGGCCCCAAGATCCCTCCTCACCCTCGCCTCCGGGGGCCTACAGTAAAGCCCATGCTTTCCCTTGCTCATGCAGCCCCTGCACAACCCTCCTTTGCACTTTGCTTTGCCTGTACACCGTATGTTTCACCCGGTGCCTGTACTTGCTAATCCCACCCCTCTGCTGCCCCCTCTGACTGCCCTGACCCGATCCCCTTGGCCTCTCATATCTTATCTCATCCAGGGCTTACATTAAAGTTCATTAGTTTCCCCATGGGGAATTCATGCAATCCTCAGGCGCACCCTCATTTCTCTCCTTGCACTGGACCTCTCGTCTCACTTTGTGCATGCACCAGGGGCATCTGAACACGCCGCTGTAGCAGCTACAGCAGCTGTGGAGTTCTTAATGGGCCTCTTCTTTCTGCAGGTCCAGGCAAAGGTTCATAATTGACATGAAAGGGTGGCTGGATATATACATGGATGAATGAGTGAAAGGATGGATGTAAGGATGGATGAGTGAAAGAATGGATGGATGGATGAGTGAATGGGTGGATGAGTGCAAGGGTGAATGAATTGATGGATGGGGTGAAAGTGGATGGATGAGTGAAAGGATGGATGGTTGAATAAAAGGGTGGATTGATGGATGAGAGAGTGGATGAATGGCTGATGGAGTGGGTGGATGAATGGCTGATGGAGTGGGTGGATGGATGGCTGGGTGGATGGATGGATGGCTGGGTGGATGGATGGGTGGATGGCTGGATGGATGGGTGGAAGGATGGCTGGGTGGAAGGATGGATGGCTGGGTGGAAGGATGGATGGCTGGGTGGAAGGATGGATGGCTGGGTGGAAGGATGGATGGCTGGGTGGAAGGATGGATGGATGGCTGGGTGGAAGGATGGATGGATGGCTGGATGGATGGATGGCTGGATGGCTGGGTGGAAGGATGGATGGCTGGGTGGAAGGATGGATGGCTGGGTGGTGGAAGGATGGATGGATGGGTGGGTGGATGGGTGGATGGATGGCTGGGTGGATGGCTGGGTGGATGGGTGGAAGGATGGATGGGTGGAAGGATGGATGGGTGGAAGGATGGCTGGGTGGAAGGATGGCTGGGTGGAAGGATGGCTGGGTGGAAGGATGGCTGGGTGGAAGGATGGCTGGATGGATGGATGGATGGCTGGATGGGTGGATGGGTGGAAGGATGGATGGATGGCTGGGTGGAAGGATGGATGGCTGGGTGGATGGATGGGTGGCTGGGTGGAAGGATGGATGGGTGGGTGGAAGGATGGATGGGTGGGTGGATGGGTGGATGGATGGGTGGGTGGATGGGTGGATGGGTGGGTGGATGGATGGATGGGTGGATGGGTGGAAGGATGGAAGGATGGATGGGTGGAAGGATGGAAGGATGGATGGGTGGGTGGATGGGTGGATGGATGGGTGGATGGGTGGGTGGATGGGTGGATGGGTGGATGGGTGGGTGGATGGGTGGGTGGATGGGTGGGTGGGTGGGTGGGTGGGTGGATGGATGGCTGGATGGATGGCTGGATGGGTGGATGGGTGGAAGGATGGATGGATGGCTGGGTGGAAGGATGGATGGCTGGGTGGATGGATGGGTGGCTGGGTGGAAGGATGGATGGGTGGCTGGATGGGTGGGTGGATGGGTGGATGGGTGGATGGGTGGATGGGTGGATGGGTGGGTGGATGGATGGATGGATGGGTGGATGGGTGGAAGGATGGAAGGATGGATGGGTGGGTGGATGGGTGGATGGGTGGATGGATGGGTGGATGGGTGGGTGGATGGGTGGATGGGTGGATGGGTGGGTGGGTGGGTGGGTGGATGGGTGGGTGGGTGGATGGGTGGGTGGGTGGGTGGGTGGAAGGATGGAAGGGTGGAAGGATGGAAGGGTGGAAGGATGGAAGGGTGGAAGGGTGGAAGGGTGGAAGGGTGGAAGGATGGATGGGTGGAAGGGTGGAAGGATGGATGGGTGGATAGATTGATGGGTGGATAGTTGAGTGAAACGGTGGATGGAGGGATGAGTGAAAGGGTGGATGGATATGAGTGGAAAGGAGGATGGAGGGGTGAAAGATGGAAGAGCAAAAGGATGGCTAGATGGAGGGATGAGTGAAAGAGTGGATGGATATGAGTGAAAGGGTGGATGGAGGGGTGAAAGTGGATGGATGGATGAGTGGAAGGAAGGAGGGATGGATGAGTTTGAATGATAGATTTGGAGCTGGAAGGATAGGTTTGGCCCCAAGGGCGTTGTGAACCACTCGCTTTAGCAGGTACAGCGGGGGTGGAGCTCTTGATGAGCCTCTTCTGTCTGCAGCTAAGCAGACAAAGGCCCATAATTAACGTGTAAGGGTGAGTGAGTGAAAGGATGGATGTGTGGGTGAAAGAGTGGATAGATATGAGTGTTAGTGTGGCTTGCTAGATGGATGAATGAGTGAAAGGATGGATGAGTGACAGGGATGGTGGATGGACGATGGATGTGTTGAAGGAAAGGGTGAAAAGATAGATGGGTTGCAGGGTGGATGGATCAGTAAGCGAAAGGATGGATGAGTGAAAGGGTAAATTGATGGATGAGCAGAAGGATGGAAGAGTGAAAGGGTAAATTGATGGATGAGCGGAAGAATGGGTGAGCGAAAGGATGGACAGATGGCTGAGATGGATGGATGGGTATGTTTGGGGATGGATGGGTAGATTTGGATATGGATGGGCGGATGGATGGATTGACAAACAGAATGGTGAAAGGCTGATGAAAGAATGAATGGAAGCCAATGTAAAGCTGAAATGCTAGAGATCAGTGGGTGAATGAAAGGATGAATGGGTAGATCTGCAGAAAAGAGGCAAAATAAGGAAATCACTAGTATTCAAATCCTTCTATACGATGAGCCTGACATAACCAGAGAGGCTATTATTCGAGCTCTTCTATAATGAGTGCTGCCATTATTTGACGGTGCACTACATGATGGCACCAAAGGGACAAGTGGATTTTGTACAGGACAAGTAGATTTATGAAGCTACCTGTCCCATGGACAAGTAGATATTTTAATAAATTCCACACCCCTGCCAGCGTATTCCATTGATGATGAATGCATTACTTGAGCCCCCTGTAATGCTTCAGCTCCTAGTGATGTAAACAACAGCTCTGCAGAAAATTTATGGGATACAACGCCTCCCACAGCAGCAGCTGTGGGAACTGGATGGAATCACCTTTGCTCCATAAACATGCTACAAGGTGCGCCTTTGGGAACGTCTGCAGTAGTGGGCAACAGTAATGTTGCGTCTACCACTCGGAACACAAACAATTGGCCTTTTCCGTGTGTGAACAATTTGGTCTCTTTTTCAAACAAGATGAACCAAAACAGCTTTTGCTTTTTCTAGGCACTATGGCTTTCTGAGTGCTTGGGATCTTAAATGATATAACGACTTAACATTTTTAAATAGCTATTTTAATGGGAAGCCTGCTTTTAGATGCTTTTAAGAGTAGTTTTTAACGTTTATAAAATTGTCTGCTGGCTTTTTAGATATCGACCCTTAATAGGAGGAGTGGGTGTTATATTCCCAAGTTAGGCCCATGTAGCGAAGCAGCTTATTTCTTACACTGTCCTCACAAATAACATTTACAGCTGTGACCTTTTGCACATATTTGCATGCGCGACAATGTTGGATTAGTTTCTCTGAAACGAAACTTGTTTTCGCATCTAGTTTTGCACATTATCACAACGCCCTGAACATCATGTACAAGGTCTTGTTTTGCACCATGTACAAATGTCATCACTATCTTCATCCACGGGGCGACAGGGCTCTCTAAATATCCATAACATCACTAATCTATAAGCACATTGCAAGGCTGCTTCCTATTATAAAAGATGAGCATCCCAATAGATTAGCAGAGGAGGCACTTCCGTGGACACAAGGGTCCTTGCATGCTGAGAAATCACCATGCAGCAGTCTGTCATCTCGTGAGGGGTGTCTGGTTCGTGACCAAGACGGGGTCCTTCACTCTTTCCCATCAGGTAATGGGGCTGGTTCGCCCCTTGGGGGGGGAGGGGGGGGGAGGGTATTCCTGGCTTTACACCTACACACACTCTAGGTACACTTAGAGTAGGGTTTGCATAGCAGGAGTACCCTAGATTACTGCCTTGTTTTATATGCCTGCATATACACATTGTTTCAGCACCATGGTTAAACTATATCTACTATTTACACTTTCGGAGCTTGTAATCACGTTTATCTGCTTCTGTCTACTAATCATTGCAGCACACGTATTTTATGCAAGAATAGCGTTGGTTCAATTAATAGTATTGAAAACGTCCCACTGTGTATTCTCTGTATATTTCTCTGAGAAAAAGTGAGCACGAGTGACTGAGCAACAGGTTCCGTACATTTTCCACGATCCCTGGGGGGGTCAGGGTTGTCATGTTCAGTGGTTGCCAGAAACCGTTCGTTCCCTGGTAGGTTAGAGGGGCTTAAGGTGGCACTGTGAGCTAGCTGGTCTATCGGCCAACATATCCTGTGGGGGCGTCCGGAATCAGTCTAGATACCAAGCCCCTAGTTTATGTTGTCCAAACAATGCGCAGATCCAATGGATTAGTAGGAACTACACGACACCGGTAAGAAACACATCACTTATCACTTCGGGTATCATCACACCTCCACGAGAATCAACTACTTCCTTATCACGTACACATCTCTGACTGGATTCTGTGATACCAGGTTTAAGGCGCGCGGCATCTCAGAGCATCCACCAGCTTGGGTTGAATTTCGAGGTCCGATCTCGGGGCCTAGGTGTGGATGGAGGTTGAACCCCCTAGTACCCGGGTAAGGAGGAAATTATTGACAATAACAGGAAAGGTCCCAAATCGAGCTTCCAAGAATATGTGGGTATGATGCAGTCCCTAGTTGTGATATGGGAGGCCAAAAGGTAGTCCTGCGGGACCAAGCCATGTTCTTGATAGTGGGCACTGTTCTATTCCATATAGGTACCCTATATATGCGCAGGTAACATTGCAACCTTTCACCTATATTCTTCCCCACATGACATACATAACGGTTCTTGGGGACTGACCTTTTACCTAGATACGACACTGCATTCAGAACGCGGGTTTCCCCCTAGTTCGAATCTCATACATTATGCATGAGGCTTCTTGGAAGCACAGCAGGACTATCAGCAGGAAGAACATCTCCTGTATAATATCTCTGTATAAAGTTCAGGCCCGACGTCATCCTTTAGGGCGACACAGTAACACAGCAAGGTAGGACCCCTGGGGAGACCTATGGGTATATATACATCACATCTTGCTTAAAAGGACAGAGGAGACCGAGACTTCCTGGCTGACACACTGACCAGAGACGCTGAGATTCCTGCATGCAGACACTCCAGCTTGCAGTGGTCTAACATCCCTCGCGGGGTGTCCAACTCGAGACCAGGACGGGGTCCCATATTCTCTCATTCTCAGGTAATGGGTTTGACTACATCCTAGAGGGATTCTTGGCATAACACCCACATAGATGCTAGGTACATTTAGGTACATCTAGTTAGGGAGGCATCGTAGGAGTACGCACTTTTTATCATGTGTTTTATATACTCGTATGTACTCATGATTATTGTAAGATGGTAGAACTTTACCATCCCTTTACTTTCGTAGTACTTCTAATCATATATCTCTGCTACTGTCTAATGGTTGTTGCAGCTCATCTATTCTACACTAGAATAACAACTGTTCAATAAATTCTTATTGAAAACGCCCAGCCTGTTTAGTCGGTGTATCTCTCTGAGACAAACTAAGTGAGCACGAGTGACTGAGCGAAAAGTAGTACATTGTTTCCACGATCTTGAGGGATCAGGGTTGTCATGTTCTGAGGTTGCCAGAATCTATTCTCTCCTTGGTAAGAGGAGATTATAGTGGCACTGTGAGCTAGCTGATACAGACAGGCTAACGTATCCGGTGGGGGTGCACGGAATCAGTCTGCCACCAGTCCCACAGTTTATGTTATCCAAACGCGCAGATCCTTTATAGGCTATATTGGAGCTATATATGGTGCCGCCAACGTTGGTTGGGTACTTATTTAACAGTATAATCGGAGTAGGCCAGTCGTGCTATTCTCAGAGAACCCTACTCACAAAACACTAGAGACGTCTGGAGTGGGTGGGCACCATCTCCGCCACAGCTGAGTAGGCTAAAAAATCCTATTTATTGGCTGTTGGTTAATCAAGCTTGAAGGACACAGTGTTCCTAAAATTGTGCAAAACACCTTATCTTAGTTTCCTTGAAAAATACTTCTTCCTCTAAAAAAATGACTGAAGGCGTGGAAAACGGGGGGAGTTGTGCATGGTTTGCACCTCTCAGATGAAGCAGAAAATGCAGATGCAATTCCGATTGCAGAGAATTTGAGAAATACAGTCACCCTGAAACTACTTGCGCATGGTGTAACAGCCAGGGGTGGCATAGTAGCTTTCGTGATTGAGTCTCACGAATCAAATAGAACAGAGGTATTTTATTCGTGGGTTACATTCCCAGCAGCACATGCAAGAAGAAAAACATTTCACTCCTACACAGAAGGAGATGCACCACCGGAATATTGTCCATAGGACATTGAAGTTCCGCTCACGTACCAGGAACACTTATATTGGTTTAAAGGCGCACTACCCCATATAAGAAGAAGAGTGAGACTCAGCCCGTTCGGAAGAGAAGGGGCAACATGGACAATGTTAGCGGCCTACACACCACATCCTGACATTGAAACAATGGCAGTAGGAGACTTACTCACACAACAGAAAGAATTAATAAAAATCTACAGAAACTTGACGCAATTCGTCATGAGGACACTTACAGTCCAGCCAGCAATGGTTGCAACAAATGGAACTCAAGCTCAGAGTACAGCAACTAAAATCTCACCACAAACATTACACGCGGTGATGGGTAAAATGCCCACAAAACGTGAACAAATGCCATTCTGGGTAGCTCAGAAAATAAAACAGCTAGAGGCAGTATTCCCAAATACTACCCCGTATGAAAAACACAGAATGCTAACAATCTGCTTGCTCATGGGGATAACACCACAAATAGAGGATTGTACCACTTGGGGTACAGTCTTTGCTGCCATTTATACCAGAACTCATGGTATCCCGTCATTAGCAGTAGTACCAGACTTATTGAGACAAATACAAAACGAGTAAGGAGCAGAGCCTGCCATGAACTTGGGGATGAAGTTACTAGGTAACTATGCACAGGTATCAGCCATAATATAAGCTAATATTAAAGGGGAAGCAGCTTCAGTGGCTATCCGCCAACGCCTAAGGGAGTTCAGTCCTTTAGAACAGGAACACGAACTACCAAAAATAATTGAAACTGCATATGCAGAATTAGGCAGAGACAGTTTGGGTGGGAAAGCTTAAAAACCACAACTGATGGGCAGTCCTGAAAAGGACACTTATAAGCAGACACCTGCTTCAACGAAAAAGAAGTGGGACAATAAGAAACAACAAAACTTTAAAGAAAACAGATCTCAATCCAGAGGTAGATCTCCTCTACAGGAGCCCTCTGAAAAGAGGTATAACTTTAGGAATAGGGATAATATTAGGAAACCTGACAGGTATCAGGATTCTGATACGCGTTCCTCTCGTTCCTTTCAGGGTTCATCAAAAAACTCCGAGAGGGAAGGACGGTCAGACAGACAAGAAGAGCGTACAAAGTCCAGAGACAAGCAGCACGCTCAGAATTACACTTCTAAAAAAGAAGAGAAACCAAAGCAAAAGCCACAGTTCAAAAAGAAGAAGGTTGCAGGTCTAAAGATCAGACATGCCCAGAATTCTGAGGACTCGACTACTGAACGGGGAATGAGCTCTGACGATGCTAGACAGTGCGGCAGAATTAACAATAGCTCGCCAGAACCTGATGGAATTTCTGGTGACAGCGGACTTGAATGATATCACGGTGGAAACACCTGATACTAGGGTAAGTGTCCCACATAAGTTATATGAAATAACACTCCAAACGGAGGGGGACAAATGTAGGACAGTTAAAGGTCTCTTTTGGTAGAACTTGTCGTTTGGCTATGACATTTTGTTAGCTGAACAAGATTGGCCACCAGCATTCGTCATGGATTGCCCTAAAGGAGAAACGGGAATTTTACCGGCATTCTCAGACCATATTCCCAGGCACCTAAAACACACATATGCGCAGGAGTGGGCAGTCGCTCAAGCCCCTGCATTATACAAAAACCATGTAGGATGGGATGAGGATGCAACCCACCACATAATTCCTTTAAAAAATACTCCAACTGCACAAAGGCAGTATCCAATAAAGCAAGAAGCTAAAAAACAGGTCAAGGAGATCTTAGATCAACTTGAATACCAAGGGGTGATCGAAAATTGCACCTCATCAATGAATAATCGTTTGTTTCCGGTCATGAAACCTGACAATTCATATCGTTTAGTTTTAGATTTATAGACATTTAAACACTTCCACTAAGACATTTGCAGTCCAAAATGCACACAGTGCCGCATTAATGAATAACATTGTGCGGAAAAAATATAAAACGACACTAGATATCTCAAATGGATTTTTCTGCCAAAATATAGCGCCTGAAAGCAAGTATCTAACAGCATTCTCAGCGCTAGGGTCCCAGCAGCAATTTTGTCGACACCCCCAAGGGTATAAGAACAGCCCAGGGTTGTTTTCTGCCGGAGTAACTGAGTTACTTCAAAATATGGATGAAGAGGCATTGTCCTATGTGGATGATATCAATCTAACGGACGATGACCTAGAAGAGAACTTGAACAGAGTGAACACCATAATTTTGGGATTTGCATTGGAGGGCTACAAATTCAACTTTAAAAATTCAAAAATTGCCCACCTCAGTGTCCTGTTTTTAGGATATGAGCTTTCAAGTGAAGGGAAAAGCCTGGCAGCCAATTTTGTTTAGAAACATGCGCGCTGCTCCAACCTCCTAAATCATTGAAAAATTTACAATCAATCCTGGGATTCCTAAATTTTGGTAGAACATACATTTTAGATTACGCAGAAAGAGTAAAACCTTTCTACGATTTAATAAAACCTGATTTTTCAGTTAGACAATGGACACAGGAACACACAGATACACTTTGTTCCTTACAAGCTGACATGATAGCTTCCAAACACTTACAGACACGCGTAAACGTATGCAACCTGGTGATCCGTATAGTTGCGGGTCAATCTGGGTACACCCATCTAACATATGATGAAGGTGAAACAGTACCAATTGCATATAGATCACATTTGTACACAAATGCTGAGATGCGCTTCGCATCTACAGAAAAGATCCTGACAGCAGTACAAACTGCTGCAGTGAGAGAAAGAGCACTGGCTATGGGGAAACTAATAATAGTAGTGACTCCGGTTCCAGCCTTAGAGGCTGCGACAAAGGCAAGCGTTCCCAACGCTAAAGCCTTACATCCGAGATGGATACAATGGGCTAATTCTCTCACTGCAACAGATGTAGAATACAGGTACGACTCAAATCTAAAGACACAAGCATTTCTGCAATACAAACAAGAATATCCTCTACCAAACGAAATAATGCCGCTAGATTAGTATGAATATATAATTTACACTGACGGATCTGCTCAACCGGCCATAGGTAGTAAGCAACAATATAGCGCGGCATGCGCAATCGTTAAAGGTCGCATGTGGGATGGAAAGTTCCACCCAAGTTGCACAAAAACGCAATCTCTAGGAGACTGTACGGCACAGCTGGCAGAGTTAAAAGCCTTGATACTGGCACTGGTAAATACGGATCGAGAATTCCCCACACTAATTGTGTGCGATTCATTTTACTATGTACAGTCATATAATGAATATTTAAAGCACTGGGTTCAAAACGGGTTCAAAGATGCAAAAGGTGGCACAATTAAGCACAAAATGCTATGGGAACAGGTAGTGGAGTTGAAAACCGAACTACCGAGAGCTCACGTGATACATACACCGAGTCATCAGCGTGATGGCGTTCACGTTGAAGGAAATTCATTGGCTGATGAAGCCGCAAAGGGGGCTGTACGAACGACTTCCGTAGCTCCAATCACTCGTTCTAAAACGAGAATAGATGGTGAGCTGTCATTGCTTCACGCAAAAACAGCAAAGCAGAACCAAAAAGGTTTCCACTCAAGTACTCCTACAAGTTAGATGCCAATAACATTCCATTTGCTCAGATTCCTGGAGTGGGGGATAGAGTAATTCCAAACATGGATCGTAGGTTTGGTTCAATTCTAGCAGCACACGAAGGGATAGGTTCTGCACATGCAGGAGTTACAGCGACTGTTTCTTTATTGAAACAACGCTATTGGTGGCCTGGGTTAACACAGCAGACTAAAGACTATTTCTTGAAATGCAACATCTGCCAGCAGATGAAAGGTTCCACCGTAACACGTCCAGCACAGGCACCTCTATTAATATCAGACAGACCACTAGCGTGTGTTTACTTGGACCACTGCCGGCCCTTACAAAGAGATGGGGCTTACAGGTATATCATGGTTGCAGTGGATTCCTGCTCAAGATTCCTATGGGTGTGGCCCCAACGCTCAGCTGACACTCGAACGGTTATAAAAGATTTGCGAGTCTTTATAGGGACATACGCAATTGGCACATTACATTCTGACCAGGGCCCTGCGTTTAGCTCTTGGGCTTACAAGGAGGCCATGCGAGGATTGGGTGTAGCATTGCGGTACTCCTCTCCGTACCATCCCGAGGGAAATTTGGTCGTGGAGAGGAAAAACCGAGACTTAAGCAGTCTTTAACAGCTAGAGTATTAGGCACGGGTGAGAGTTGGGTAAAACATCTGTATGGAATGCAGCGAGCATTGAATAACATGCCAAGAAATTCTCTAGGTGGGGTCACTCCATAAGAGGTCCTATTTGGGACAAGAATGTGGGTACCTGATCTTGATTGTGAAGGCGCAGTGGCGGATGAAAAGCCTTTTGACATCCATGATCGTTTGGCTGTTTTACAGGATCTAAATGAATCCAGGACACAACAAAGTAATGTCCATGTGAAGCAGACCGCCACTGGGGAAGTCAAATCAGTCACGGCAAGATCTGTCTGGATCCCAAAAGTCGGGGATCTGGTCAGAGAGAAAATAGCGAACAAGAAAGAATTTAGGCCATCATACAGAAAGCCTGTACAAGTTCTAGCAGTTGAAGTAACAAGAACTGTACTTCTACCGCCTCTTGCCAGAAAAAAGGAGAAACGATTTGTCTCAATCGACCTAATCAAACCACACTATGTGGCCGATACGGAGTAGTAGGCCACGTGGACTCCAAAGTAGCAGACGCCCTCCTCTCACTACAATTCAAGAAGTTCAAACGGAAAGACTCATCACGTTCGAAGAGTCTCCTGCACGGAATGATGGACTATGCAATAATGCTATGAAACTCGTTCCCCTTGAACCTGAAGTTCAAATTCAGAATCACAATGAAATGCAAATTTCAATTCGACCAAATACAGATGTCTACATCAACATGCCTCAACAAGAGCAAACTACGATTTCCACAAATCCTGATGCAATACCAACAATTGATCGAACTGCTTCTGGCTACTTCTTAAACTTTGATACGTTTTCTTTGGATCCAAGTGAACCTGAAACGATGCCAGCCCAGAAATCGCACAAGCAGCAAGTTAAAGACTTTCTGAACTTTCTTAAAAAGACTTACCTGGTGTCACCTTGGGTATTACTATGGGTAATCACCGGGATACTTTTCTTTCTTTTCTGGGTAGGCTTAGTAATAGTTTTTAGCATGCTTGTTAATGGAAAATACCTTTGACAAAGCTCTACAGCCCAAAAGGTGAATTTAATTTTAAAACCACACCAATCATCTCATCGAGAACAAAGAGACTTGTCATCAGTGAACATTACAGCAGTTTCTATACCTGATGGTATAGTTTGGGACAAGGTTGATTTCGATGTATTTGGTCAGACCGAATTTTTAAGAATTCCTCATTTATTTAAAATATCGTTGAGTGATACCATTACCTTAAGTACATTTTCCGATGATTGGGATTTTGAAACTGTAAATAATATGTCTGATTTAGAAAAATCTGCTGCATTTTATAATAGTGGAAACATTGGAAAGCACATCAGATTTCGACACAATGTTTTGTTATCAACACTATAGTCATCACTTTTTGCATAAATCTGCTAATCCTAGAAATGTGTTCACATACCACCAGGGGGAATATTGTCCAACACCGCCGAAAGGCAGTTCAAAAACATTTGTACAAAAATTTCCATATTTTTCAGGTTTTAATATGTCTGACCCAGTCTCATATTATTATAAAGTTGCACCAACATCAGCACAGAAAAATATGTTAACAAACATCAAACAGATTTATTCTGCTTCCTTTATTGCCCAGTTGTCTGAACAAGGTTTTGACTTATGGAAAGACAACACAGACTTAAAATCAGTCTGAGGTACTAGAGAATGGCAAGTTCAGGGAACGGAAGCTTTATTTAGAGCATGCCTTTTCCCTCAACAGATCATGTTTTTGAACGAGACAGTGCAACAAACGTCTTGCCTTGGACTAGCCAAGAACAAGGACTTGAACACACCTCGGATGCCAACTCCATCACACACCGAGGGTAACATTACATCACAGAAAGAGATTACAGTAGATGACATTATACAATACAACAGATTAGACCCCGATTGGAAGAAATAGTTGATTTGGCCCACAGACACCAACAGTTGTCAAGCAAGATTCATGGGTAGAACGGAAGGGTTCAGTATCCATAGGCCAGATCCACGTTATGTACAGAGAGAACATCCAGGGGTAGTGACTTCCTACAGTGTTGGGAAGTTGTGCCTTGACTGGCTAAAAACCTCAACACTCACAAAGGTTAAACAACACTTATCCTTACTGTCACAGGATGTGGATCTCAGGGATTTTTACTAGGTCCCAGGAAACCACGTCAGAAACGTTTAATTTATGCTGTCTACAATGAAATATGGAAAATATCCCAACAAGAGGCCGCAGAGAGATTACGTGAAATAGACCATATAAATCTAGAAAAATCTCTAGCAGTGGATGACCATGGGTTAACTACATTGACCTCCAGGATATATTACTTACGCAACATAGTATCTTCTGCGATAGACATACTAGAACAAGATTTGGCCATATTACAACACAGGCAATGTCCATTATGTTCTATTATGTTGTTAAGCTGGACGCTGCAATCTGCGTACAGACTATGTACCTTGGCGTTATATTAACAGCACGTCTCTGTTCTCTGAATACAATCTAACAGATAAACAGATAGAAATGGCACAAAGGGGAGCAAAATATACAATGCTGCGTATCGAAAAACTGGATAGATTAGCATTTACAGTGGCAGAATTACCGTCCACAGAATGGCTAATCCATGGCCACATAACTCTACTGGTCACTACTTTTCAGTTTCAGTATTGCCTTGAACAAAAGCAGGCAAGCAGATATGAAGTAATGGGTAAGGAATACATTAAGGAATCATGGGTATTACCATACAGATTTCGATGCCGGAGTGGGGATCGAGAAGTGTTTCTAAGCGGTACAAACTGTGAGAACGCTTTAAGTGGATCACTCATATGCAAGGATATAATGCTGCACGGGGCTTGTAATGGTTCTGTAGCGAACTTGTCCTGCCATTTGAGGAATGCCCCAGCTGCAGTGATTACTCCAGCATTCAGGCTACTTTCGAATGGGAGTTACTTGATGCTGAACAGTCATAGCAGCTGATGAATGCTCCCGGGCATCGCTTATCTGGTAACCGTGAGCTCCAGGGTTACTTGTTGTATGCAAGTATTGTTTCCACCGACACATACAGTCAGGGAGGCGCCGTTATGGCCTTCACTGAATGTTTCTTTAATACGGTTTGATACTCTAAGCAGAGTGAAAGCCATGCTTTTACAGAAGTTTGTGCCCTTAACCTCCGCTCGAGAGACTTTTGATCTCCAGATCGTAAGGTCTTCGGCAGAGATACAGGCGCTTATCCATACAAACTGCCCTTTCCATTTCGCAGAAATGGTAAATCGTATCTTTAACATGTCTGATACGACAGGTATAGTCCCCACCTATTTAAGAACATAGGTTCTGGACTTCTAGGCACCTTTCCGACGGTACTTAGAGTTATACCAAACTTCATACACTCCATATTCGGAAGCATCTTTGGAGGACTTCCGCCATTCCCGTTTCTAGTAGCAGGTATCTCGATTGTTTTCCATCTGCTACGCAATGGACCTCCCAGTCACCAAGGAGATGGAAAAAGCACTCCTGGAGCATAAATACCGTGACCGCATGGTACAACATCTAGGCACGCCTCGCCTAAGAGAACTAAGTGCATCTTGGTTCTTGTCATTTCGACCAGTATGGATGGACTTCATATTACCTGATCTCCGATGCCTGTTTTGCAGAGAAGAATGCGTGTTAGACCTTTGTTTGACACTCCCGTCATGTGCGCAACCGGACGTGAATGCTTTACTGGACCAGATAATGGCCCATGTTCTGCAGTGTCCTCAGCGTATTCCGATGTTGATGGCGGCATTCCTTGAGCCCCCACAGGTAGTAATAGCACCTATTGGTATGGACACCGGCTCCTCCTAGGACACCCAGGCTTTGGACGGCACACAGGCTGCCCCAGCACCCACTGCGGACAGTGTGGAACATCATAAGTGCACAATTGACGTACTCTGCGAGGTGCTACAGGGGCCTTCTACTGCGGAAGCAAGCAACGAAAATGTTGCTTCTACCAGCCAGGACACAAACATTTGACTCATTTGGCTCGTCGTGTGCTGGAAGAAATTCACCCTTTTTTTAAACAAGCTCAAATTTGGAACTCGAAAACAAAATTGACATTCCTTTCATTTATTGGGCATACATGGCTTTCTAATGCTTATAGTGGTTCGGCCTATAACTACGGACACTTTAGAGCTATGGCTTGCAAACATTCTTTTTTTTTTAAAACATTTGTAAGTTTTTTTTTTTTTTTTTGTTTTGTTTTTTTGAAGTTTTAAACATTTTAGCAAAACAAATGTTTTTATAAACTTTGTGCGTAGTTAGGCTGGTAGTACGGTAATAAGTTACATATGTCGTCCAGTCGGAAGAGGAGTGGGTGTTATATTCCATATAGGTACCCTATATATGCGCAGGTAACATTGCAATCTTTCACCTATATTCTTCCCTACATTACATACATAACAGTTCTTAGGGACTGACCTTTTACCTAGATACGACACTGCATTCAGAACGTGGGTTTCCCCCTAGTTCGAATCTCATACATTATGCATGAGGCTTCTTGGAAGCACAGCAGGATGACCATCTCCTGTATAATATCTCTGTATAAGGTTCAGGCCCGACGTCATCCTTTAGGCCGACACAGTAACACAGCAAGGTAGGACCCCTGGGGAGACCTATGGGTATATATACATTACATCATGCTTAGAAGGACGGAGGAGACAGAGACTTCCCGGCTGACACACTGACCAGAGACGCGGAGGTTCCTGCATGCAGACACTCCAGCTCGCAGTGGTCTAACATCCCTCGCGGGGTGTCCAACTCGAGACCAGGACGGGGTCCCATATTCGCTCATTCTCAGGTAATGGGGTTGACTACATCCTAGAGGGATTCTTGGCATAACACCCACATAGATGCTAGGTACATTTAGGTACATCTAGTTAGGGAAGCATCGTAGGAGTACGCACTTTTTATCATGTGTTTTATATACTCGTATGTACTCATGATTATTGTAAGATGGTAGAACTTTACCATCCCTTTATTTTCGTAGTACTTCTAATCATATATCTCTGCTACTGTCTAATGGTTGTTGCAGCTCATCTATTCTACACTAGAATAACAACTGTTCAATAAATTCTTATTGAAAACGCCCAGACTGTTTATTCTGTATATCTCTCTGAGACTAACTAAGTGAGCACGAGTGAATGAGCGAAAAGTAGTACATTGTTTCCACGATCCTGAGGGCTCAGGGTTGTCATGTTCTCAGGTTGCCAGAATCTATTCTCTCCTTGGTAAGAGGAGATTATAGTGGCACTGTGAGCTAGCTGATACAGACAGGCTAACGTATCTGGTGGGGGTGCACGGAATCAGTCTGCCACCAGTCCCACAGTTTATGTTATCCAAACGCGCAGATCCTGTATAGGTTATATAGGAACAACACGACAGCACGGGAAAGGAGGAAAGGGAGTGGGCTGACAAACTTGAGGAAGACATTTTGGATCTTGAGACTAATATGGGGGCTCCCCTTACACCAGAGCAGTATCATAGTCTCAGGCTTAAGCAAAAGGAATTTAGGGACAGGACAGAGAACTCAGCCCGAAGATTGCTTTGGCCACACACAGGTCAAAGTCTATGGAGTATGATCCAATTCGTTCATGCTAAACCGGGGAACCAGGCCCTAGAGCCCCTGGTGTGTTGGGTATGGGCGGACCAGCTGGCGAGTTGATTGGACTTGGGAGGGGGCTGGGTCGACAGAATATCCCTTTATGCTGAAGATATCCTTCTGTACGTGACCAGTCCTGAGTCTACCCTCCAATGGCTAGTTCATATATTCCATCTTTGTTAGAACTGGGGGTCTCTAGTTGGCAATGGTATACACCTTTGACCAAATAGGGACCCTTGCTTCTAGTCAGGAAAGGGGGATTACACTACTGGATAACCCCTGCTCACCCCCTTGGAAGCTTGGCACGAGCAGACAGGCTTATCTCAGAGGCAGTGTGTTAAGCATTTGCGAGCACATACAGTAATACAGTGAAAACACTACAGATGGACACTACACAGGTTTTATAAAAATAAGTATTCTTTATATAGACTTAACACAAGACCACAAACGACAAAAATCCACGATACTGTACTCAAAATGGACTTAAAGATGGTAGAAGTAACTTAGTTCAAGTTGATGATAAATGCGACACGTTTCTCACAAAAGTACCTTGGATGCGTAACGCAAAACAAACAAAGGGTCCGCAGGGAGGGCGATGCGGCAAGCAGGCGCTTCGATGCGGTGCGACGATCCGGTGCGATGCGATGAGAGTGCGCCCGCGATGCGACGACGTGAAGGTGATGCGTGCACGCCCGACGGCCGTGCGGCAAACTCTGTACCTTTGGAGCCGCGATAGGCCCTGCGACACGCCTCTCCGGTGATGCGACGGCAGGCAGCTGCGACGGCGACACGCTTCTCCGGTGATGCGACGGCGACCCTTGCGGTGGCGACACGCTTCCCCGGTGATGCGACGGCAGGCAGTTGCGACGAAGACACGCTTCTCCGGTGATGCGACTGCAGGCAGCTGCGACGAAGACACGCTTCTCTGGTGATGCGGCGGCGGCGACACGCTTCTCCGGCGATGCGACGGCAACAGCTGCGACACGCTTCTTCTCGTTGAGTCGCGCTTCCAGCTCCCAGTGACACGCAGGCTTCTGCAGACAGAATCCCCAGCAAGGGAATTCAGGAGGGAGCTGGTGGTGAAGTCTTGTAGCCCTGAGACTTCAGCAGGAGGCAAGCTCTAGTTCAAGCCCTTGGAGAAATATTCTGCAAGATGATGAAAGTTCTTTGAAAGTTCCTTCTCCTTTCCTTGGCAATGAAGACCACTGCAGGCCAACCCAGCAAACAGCACACTGGCAGAGGGGCAGTCCAAACTCCTGCAGCTTCCTTGGTTCTTCTCCTTGGCAAAGGTTTGTCTTGTTGTTCCAGAAGTGATCTAAAGTTCTGGGGTCTGGGCCCCACTATTTATACCAGTACATCCTTTGTCCTCTGAAGGCAGAGGGTCCTGTACCTAGTTCAAACCAGTTCTGGGTGCATTCTGCCAGTGCACAACTTCTTCCTTTGTCAGTGTGGGCCAGGGTCATCAGACACACCACAGGGGGTGGAGACAGTATTGTGGAAGGCAGGCACAGCCCTATTCAGGCCCAGGTGCTACTCCTCCCACCACTCCCAATGCAGATAGGTCTATTCAGACTAGTGCTGATTCACCCCGTCTCCTGGAGCCCCCCCAGCCCCGGTCACTCACAAAACCAGACATGCAATACACAAGCTAGCAGAGGCAGGCTGGATAGTTAGGCAAGAAAATACCTACTTTCTAAAAGTGGTATTTTCAAACACAGAATGTTAAAACCAACTTCACTAAAAGATGTATTTTATCATCCTGAGTTCAGGCATACTAAATTCGAATTTCTACCATGTTCCCTGGGTCAGTTAGGATTATAAGATGTTATAATCAAGCTGCCCAATCTGGCCTATGGGGACAGGCAGCCTTGCAATAGTGAAAAACGAAATTGGCTGTAATTCACTATCAGGACATGCTACAGATACAATGCACCCTGCCCTTGGGCCTACCTTAGGGGTGTCTGATATGCAGAAAAGGGAAGGTTTAGGGACTGGCAAGTGGGTGCACTTGCCAAGTCGACATGGCAGTCACAGACTGCACACAGGCTCTGCAATGGCAGGCCTGAGACACACTTTACAAGCTGCTTCTGTGGGTGGCACAATCAGTGCTGCAAGCCCACCAGCAGCATTTGATTTACAGGCCCTGGGCACCCATGGTGCACTATACTAGGGTCTGACAAGTAAATCAAATAATCCAATCATGGAGTCACTAAACCATACATCAATTTACAATAGGGAGAGCATATGCACTTTAGCACTGATCAGCAGTGGTAAAGTGCCCAGAGTCATAAAACCAACAAAAACAGGTCAGAGAAAATACAGGAGGAAGGCAAAAAGTTCAGGGATGACCCTGCAAAAAGGGCCAAGTCCAACAATCTTTATGAGACCTTCTCAGGCTTTCGGATCAACTGGGAAATCCCTTCTCAATCCCTTATGTGCGTGGGCTACAGGTCGGCACCTTCCGGAGGGTCTAGCGATGGAACAAATGGGCTTTAAATATCTCAGCCTTTATGTTACCAGGCGCCTTGATCTCTAATTCTTGGTCAATCTACACACTGTACTGGACCACTTAAGAGCCGATGGGCAACATTGGCAGGGGCACCCATTATCGCTTCTTGGCAGGGCGGCTTATGTATAAAATGATGACCTTGCCGAAGCTCCTAATGTCACTACAGAATTCGCAATATCCGGTTTCGCCCGAGTTCTTTGGACTAGTTAACCAGACGGTTCGTCAACTCCTATGGGACGGGGGAACAGCTAGGATAGCACTCCCCAAATGCATGGGGAGTTCCTCCGATACTATCAGCTGAGACATGCCTAATTAGCACATCTGGAGCAGAACATGCTACTGGAGGATGCGTCACCTCTTGAGGATGGGCTGTGAACTGAAAAGCTGCGTAAGAGTGCGGTCGCTCTTACTAATAGTAAATTGATTAACAATGCCCCTGATCACCTGATGAAGCTTCGGGAGGCCTTGGAGGTAGATGTAGGAGCTATGGATGATGAGGAACAGGAGGAAGTGATTCAGTCACCTAGGGAAGTGACCATAAGAGTGTGTTTTTGTTTTAGTGCAGTTGCGCTTATTGCACCGGTCCTAGTATACCAGAGTGCTTATGCCACGGCCCTGAACACGGCTAAAATATGCATCCTCCACCAATGGCGGTCACCACACCCCCTTCTCAGGAGGACTGGACAGTGGCTACGATCCAAACAGCGTTGCATGAGTGTGTTATTTACAATCTGCAGGACCACGCAAAGGTGTTCACGCAGACGTGGGCTCCTTTTTTACGAGATGATCCCTGAAGTGAGAGATACCACTACCACGCCCTCCGTTGCATTCCACCCGAGCTCCAAAGCCAGCAAACTTGTGAGTTGTGCAGTCGACTCTCAACGAACACTTGAGAGACCCTGGGCCACCCCACCCTCGGCACCCACACACTGCTGTTCTCCCCCACACCTTCCTGCCTCCTTTCTCTTTCGTGGCCTCCCCCTCTCTACCCACCCCCGCACATCCCACCTTTCCCCCATTTTCTTTCTTTCCCCCGCCCTCCCCACCTCTTTCCTGGTCTCCTCCTTTACTCTGATCCCCCCCCATGTCCCCTTTCCCCCTAAACACCCTTCCCAGTTGCCTCAGCTTCTTCCCCTTCCCACCCCTTTCTTCCCTTCTCCCCAGACGCACAAGTTACTAACTTGTGTAACGATATATCTGTAAGAGACAGTAGTTAGTGACAGATTCCTTACCTTAGAATATCCCCAGGCGTCAGGCTGGATCCGGAAAGTTTTGCGTAGCACTACCCTTGCGTGTCGGTAGGCGGCGTCGTGCGGCTCCGTGTCCGTTGTCGGCGTTGAGATCGCCGGGATGACGTCGCGGCCAGTACTTAGACGCCGCCCATGCGTGCTCACGTCAGTTCTGTACACGACTTTCCGCGCCAGGAACGCAGAGCCATGCAAGAAGCTGACATTGGTGTCTGAAAAAATACTAGGGCCCTGAAAGGGATGTCCTTAACCCTAGAAATCAGTTCGCAGAACGGGGAGGATGGGTGAGGCGGTAAGGAATCTGTCACTAACTACTGTCTCTCACAGATATATCGTTACACAAGTTAGTAACTTGTGCATCTGAAAGAGACACGTTAGGGACAGATTCCTTACCTTAGAATAGATACCCCAGCAATACCAACCCCGGTGGTGGGTCTGCGAACAGATTCAGACAAGGAAGTCCCGGAGGACAGAGCGGCCAAAGAAGCCGTCCCTCCGGACCTGGCTGTCAAGGCAGTAATGCTTGGTAAACGTGTGCAGCGAGGCCCACGTAGCTGCTTGACATATCCTGTAGCGGAACACCGCAGCCTAAAGCCGTGGTAGCAGCTGTTGCCCTGGTAGAATGGGCACGTAGCCCAACAGGGGGCTCCTTCTTAGCCAAAGAATAGCAGGCTTTGATACACAAGATTACCCAGCGGGAGCTGGTCCTCTTGTGTACCGCCCGACCTTTTTTGGCGCCCACGTAGCCAACAAAGAGCTGGTCATCCACCCAGAACTGTTGTGTGCGGTTGAGGTAAAAGGAAAGCGCACGTTTTGGGTCCAGACGGTGGAGCCTCTCTTCCTCTCTGGAAGGATGCGGAGGCGGAAAGAAGGTGGGCAAAGTGATGGTCTGCCCAATGTGGAAGGCAGTAACCACCTTTGGCAAGAAGGACGGACGCGTCCTAAGAACAACCTTGTCTGGATGGACAGACAAAAAGGGGGGTTTGCACGAAAGAGCCTGGAGCTCACTCACCCGCCGAGCGGAGGTGATGGCCACCAGAAAGGCTGTCTTCAGAGTGAGAAGACTAAGAGGACAGTTATGTAGAGGCTCAAAGGGAGCGCACATTAAAAAGGTAAGAACCAAGTTCAAGTCCCACTGAGGCATTACAAACGGAACAGGAGGGAAGAGGTGTGTAATGCCTTTAAGAAACCTGTTAACAACAGGGGACTTGAAAAGGAGGGCTGATCAGGAAGCCTGAGGAAGGCCGAGATTGCACAAAGATAGCCCTTGATGGTACCCAGGGCAGAGCCCTGTTGGGCCAGAGAAAGAAGGAACAGAAGAACCTCAGAAAGAGGGGCAGAAAGGGGATTCACAGCCTTTGCTGTGCACCATGCCACAAACTTGTTCCACCTGCAGGCGTATACCACCTTAGTGGAAGGACGCCTGGCTGCCAGAATCACATCACAAACTTCGGGAGGCAAGTCGAAAGGAATCAACTGCCGCCGCTCAATCTCCACGCAAGGAGGTGGAGACTGGACAGGTTCGGGTGGAGGACCGTCCCCTGCTGCTGCGACAGAAGATCCTCCCGAAGAGGCAGACTGATCGGGGGATCGACGCTCATACCGAGTAGCTCGGGATACCAAACTCTTCGAGCCCAGTCCGGAGCCACAAGAATGACTTTGGCCCGGTCGCGCCGAATCTTCTTCAACACTCTGGGTAGAAGTGGTATAGGCGGAAAGGCGTACAACAGACCGCAACTCCACTCGCGACGAAAAGCGTCGCCGAGCGAGTGCCGCCTTGGAAATTCCAACGCGCAGAACTGATGACATTGCGCGTTCTCTTCGGTGGCGAATACATCTAACCAAGGCTCTCCCCACTGTAGAAAGAGTCCTTGCGCCACCTCCGAGTGAAGATGCCATTCGTGATCCATCATGCACCTGCGGCTGAGTTCGTCCGCCCTGGCGTTCAGGGAACCTGCCAGGTGGTGAACCATCAGGAATATGCCCTGATGTTCCAGCCATGTCCAGAGACGCAGAGCCTCCTGACATAGGGTCCACGACCCCACCCCGCCTTGTTTGTTGCAGTACCACATGGCGGTGGTGTTGTCTGTGAACACCTGCACTAACTTCCCTTTGACAGAGGGAAGGAATGCCTTGAGTGCAAGTCGGATCGCCCGGAGCTCCAGAAGGTTGATATGGAGCCGGGACTCCGACGGAGACCAGAGGCCTCTGATCTTCGCCTCTCCCATGTGACTGCCCCATCCCAGAAGGGACGCATCCGTCACAACTGTGTGCTCTGGCTGGGGAAGGGAGAGGGATCTGCCCATGACCCATTGCCGGTTCGAGAGCCACCACTGCAACTGTCTTGCAGTTCCCTCCGAGATCTGGACGTAATCGGACAGGTTCCCCTGATGCTGCGCCCACTGGAACTTCAGGTCCCACTGCAGAGCCCGCATATGCCATCTGGCATGATCGACCAGCAGGATGCAGGAGGCCATGAGGCCCAGCAGCCTCAGGGTCATCCGTACCGAAACCCAGGATAGAGGCTGAAAGATCGGAATCATAGCCTGAATATCCTGGACTCGCCGTTCAGGAGGATAGGCCCGAAACTGCGTCGTGTCCAGAACTGCCCCGATGAAAAGGAGCTGTGGAGAAGGAATTAGGTGCGACTTCGGCACGTTGATGGAGAACCCCAGCGAGTGCAGGAGTTCAGCCGTAGTCTGGAGGTGGGAGATGACTGCCTGGGACGAGCCCGCCATCAGCAACCAGTCGTCGAGGTAGGGGAAGACTGGAACCCCTGCCCGGCGCAGATGAGGTGCGACCGCCGCCATCACTTTCGTGAACACCCGAGGGGCGCTGGTAAGGCCAAAGGGGAGCACGGTGAACTGAAAATGCTCGAGGCCTACCGTGAACCGCAGGTAACGCCGGTGGGCCGGCAGGGACGAGGATGTGAAAGTATGCGTCCTGCAAGTCCAACGCTACCATCCAGTCTCCAGGGTCGAGGGCAGTCAAGACCTGAGCTAGGGTGAGCATCTTGAACTTCTCCTTCCGGAGGAAGCGATTGACGTTCCGGAGGTCCAAGATAGGACGCATGTCCTCCTTGTCCTTTTGGGCACCAGGAAGTAGTGGGAGTAACAACCACGCCCTACTTCTGGGGTCGAAGCAGCGCTCGATGGCCCCCTTGGCCAAGAGGGCCGCAACTTCCTTTTGAAGAAGCACCAAATGATCCCCCGACATGCGGTGGCATTGAGGTGGCATGGCTGGGGGGGTAGTCTCGAAGGGGAGGGAGTAGCCCCTTCGGACAATGTCCAAGACCCACTTGTCCGATGTAATGGCACGCCAGCGGTGAAGGTGATGGCGGACCCTGCCCCCCACTGGCATACTGTGGACCTGAAAGGAGGGACTAGGAGGGCTTGGAGGCCGCAGACGGGGCGGAGGTGGTGGCCTGACCCGCATGCTGGTTACCCGACCCGCCTCGGCGGGAGCCACGTCCTCGGCCACGCGAAGACGCTTGCTGCGCGGGCCGGTGGCTGGGCAGCGGACGTGACTGGGCGCCCCTTCCGTGGCCACGAAAGGGGCGAAAAGCAGACTGTTGCGGAGGGCGCACAGCAGAAAGGCCCAGGGACTTGGCTGTAGCCCGCGAGTCCTTAAAGCGCTCCAGCGCGTGGTCTGCTTTGTTGCCGAAAAGGCCAACACCATCAAAGGGCATGTCCATAAGTGTGTTTTGGACATCGCCCGAGAAACCAGTGGCCCTCAGCCAGGCGTGACGGCGCAGCTCCACTGTCGTCGCAAGCGATCTGCCTAGCGAGTCGGCGGTATCTAGGCCACATCGGATGGTATATTTTGCTGCATCTTGTCTTGTGGATTGTTACCTGCCTTGTTATGTTGGCCTAGGCCTGGCTGCCATGCTGCTTCTCTTTGCGCACGTTACACTGAGCCGGGCCTTCCTCGCCCTTTGCTCGTGCCAAGTTCTTTTGCACTGTCTGCATTTTCTGTTGTTCACCTTTTTGGGCTCAGTCTGCACAAACATGTACAAGGTCGCATAACAATGTATTCTGGTTCTTCCTGATATGGCCAGTCTCGCGCACCCAGACATAACATTATGTGCAATTGCCATGAAGAATTTGATATGCTTTTAATACTGTGGTTTACTAGCGCTTAAACACACTTGGAGAAATCCCTTTCAGTGAGAAGAGCTATGATGTCCTGCTGATGTAATTCTGCATCTAGAGACTGAGGTATGGGGGTTCGCTAGCCAAAGCCCAGAGGTCTTCTATTATTATAATAAACTATCTTACTGCAAGGGGAGGGTGGTAATGTTATTTATACGTTTATCCACTGAGCTCTGAGATGCTTTCCCCGTTTGTATTCTATGGAATTGTAACCATGCTGCTTATATTAGTCATATGCATTATGCTATTAGTGCTGACACGTGTACTGTACATTAGAGCACGTAAGTTGGAATAAACATTTTAACCTATCCAGTGTCTCTTACTACGCACCTTGTGGACAAGTACGAGTGAGTGGCGAAAGAGTGTTCTTGCTTCAGTGAGTCCTGAGATAAAGATACCGTGTTCTGGGTTGTCCAAACATTAGTGCTTGGGTGCTAATGGGATGCTAAGCTAGTTGGGTTGGGGTTTTTGGGTACTATGGTATATGGTGGCAAACCACTGTATTCCAGGGTCCCATTTTCCTGTGCATAGCTCTGTGTATGTGCAGAAACCTTATGACATGGCGCGACCACCGTGGGGCAGCTTATCTGCGAGACGCTTGAGTAGTGCTTGTGCTTGTCCACAAACCCCTCGCGTACGCTTCCGGAGGCGTATGTGACGGTGATACCTCCTATATTGAATATTTTATAGGTTCTTTCAAGCTTGATATTATTAAAAAAGGTTAGTTAATAGACCCATTTTTGTGCTCCCTGTTAGGTTGTCGAATATAATTGTTTAGTCATGGCTGGTGTGGCGATAGCTGCACATAGTCGAGGAGCACTCCGAGACCACTTAGCTGTGTATGGAGTGCCCGATACTGGGGTCGAGTTGGTCTTTGTGGTTCAAGCCGATGCGGCTTATCACTTTGAAGTGTTTTACACTTGGATCACTTTTGAAGCGGTGGATGCAGGTGATAAGCTGTTTCATGAATATAAGCCCACCGCTGTTCCTGCTGCCTATCGACCCTATACTGTTCTTGAAGTGCCTCTCACGGCTTGGCAGCACCGTGTTTGGTTCAATGGCGCCCTACCACAACCAACTACCGCAGTTCGTTTAGGCCCCTTATCAATTCAGGGGGCCACTTGGCCTGTATTGGCCGGGTATACCCCGCATCCAAATTATCTGGCATTACCGATTGCGGAACTGCGCACTATGCATACCGAATTGGTGCGAGTGCATCGAGCCTTGGTGACATACGTTACAGGTAGCCTCCATGGAGCTGCTCCTGTAGTCGCAGGCCAACCAGCTATTGCAGCTGGAGTGACTATAAGTCCTGTCATGGTAAATTCTGTGATGGGCAAACGTCCACAAAATAAGGACGACTATCCTTACTGGCTTGCAGAAAAGTTCGATCAGATAGAAGCAGTGTTTCCACATACATCCCCAGTAGATAAACACCGCATCCTCACGATAAGTTTGCCAAAAGACATAATCCCCGATTTGACATCATGTGAAAACTGGGGTAAGGTATTCGCAGCAGTTTATTCAAAATGTTTTGGAACTCCTTCCATGACGGTTCTACCCTCTGTAATTAAAAAGTACAGGATGAACATGGCCCTGAAGCGGCTGTGGAATTAGGGATGAGACTAGTGGGAGTGTTTGATGTAGTAGCTGAGCTGATCCTTGGAAATGTCAAGGGCGATGCTATGAACTTTCAAGTAGCGAATGCTTTGGCTTTAGTCCCAGAGTTGGACAGGCCTCGCGAATTACCGAAAATAATAGCCCGGGCTTATAAAACAATTGGAAGAAATAGCCTAGGCAACAAGCCTTTTGTAAAAATGCAAACTCAATCGCAAACACAAGTTATACAAACAAAAAGTGCATCTGAGAAAGATGATAAACCAGTCTTCACTAAAAAGAGTTGGAGACAGAAAAAGCAGGGTAAGCAACAAAAGAAGCCGGGGTCGAGAGGCGCTTCCCCAGTTTCGGTTTCTTCTGAACGTACTTATGATTTACGTGATAGGTCAAGGATTAAATCACCAGAAAGGTTTCAGAGCTCTGATACGCGTTCTCCTCGTTCTTCACAGGCCCAGACGTCGTCACAGGCTGGTGGAGGAGGACGGCAAGATAGAGGAAGGGGCCGAGAGGCTCCCCAGGAGCGAGACCAACCTCGACAACAAGTCAGAGGGAAAGCAGAAGATTTTCATCTTCCTCGACCGCAATTTCAGAAGAAAAAGGTTGCCGCTGTCACAGCGAAATATGCCTCAGACCGTGAGAACGAGACTCCAGAATTGGACGTGGGCAGTGACCCTCCTAGACAGCGCCGCGGAAGTTACCATAGTGCGGGAGGCGCTACGTCCTCATATGGAGGCGACAGCAACTGAAACATTCGTTACTGTAGAGACAGCTGACACGAGAGTGGCACCCCTGACAGACTATATAATATAGTCATACAAATTGAAGGTGACATACCGCGTGAAATAAAAGGGATTTTTTGGGAAAATCTAACCTCTTCATATGACATTTTGTTAGCAGAGGTGGATTGGCCACCCCCATTCGTTTTAGCTGCACATAAAGGAGAGGAGGTAATCCTTCCAAGCTTTTCAAAGCAAGTCCCAAAAGACAAAGCTGAAGCACTTGCAGCTGAGTGGGCTGTGTACCTGGCACCAGCGTTATACCGCAACCATGTGGGATGGGATGAAGAATCACCTCCTCATGCAATACCTTTGCGGTCACTACCGCAGCCACAACCCCAATATCCCATCAAACGGCAGGCAAAAGGCCCCGTCTCCGAAATTCTGACACAGTTGGAATATCAGGGAGTAATTGAACCATGCGTATCACCTATGAACAATCCCCTTTTCGTGGTTTCTAAACCCGATGGATCGTACCGCTTAGTTTTGGATTACCGGCATTTAAATACTCATTGTCGGAACTTTGCGGTGCAAAATACACACAGTTCTGCGCTTGTAGACAGTCTTGTTCGTAAAAAATACAAAACGACACTTGACCTTTCAAACGGTTTCTACACGCACAACCTAGCCCCGGAGAGTGGTCAATGGACCGCATTCACATCCGGTGGTAAATTATTCCAGTTCCGGCGATTACCCATGGGCTATAAAAATAGTCCGGGTATATTCGCCGCCCGTGTTGTTTCTTTGTTAAATGACATTGATCAAGACGCATGTTCGTACGTTGATGACATCTATCTGACAGACGACGAGTTATATCAGCATCTGTCCCGTGTGGACCGCATTATTCTTGAATTTGCGGAGCAGGGTTACAAATTTAACTTTGCTAAGTCACACATTGCTGAATTTACCGTTCTGTTCTTGGGCTATGAGCTCAATAACGAAGGTAAGGGCTTAGCCCCCATTTCTTGGAAAAATGTGCACATTTGTGCCCCCCAAATACTCTGAAGAAGCTTCAGTCTTTGCTGGGTTTCCTGAACTTCGGGCGTACTTACATTCCCGAATATGCCCAGCGTATCAAGCCTTTGTATGCTTTGATACAACCTACTTATTCAAGGTCTTGCTGGCTGCCTGAGCATACCTCAATTCTGCAGTCTTTGCAGACAGACCTTTTGGAGTCTAAATATCTTTTGACTCGTGATAACCACACAAACCTGGTGATTAGAATAATTCCGGGGCGGTGGGATTCACCTATTTAACCTTTAATGAAGGTGATACAGTACCTATCGCATACAAGTCACATCTGTACACTTCCGCTGAATTGCGCTTTACATCTGTTGAAAAAGTTCTGACTGCAGTGCAAATGGCGATTCTAAAAGAACGCGCACTGGCACAGGGTAAGCGGATTCTGGTGGTAACACCCTGTCCTGCCCTAGAGGCAGTAACAAAGGCAAGTGTACCGAACTCAAAAGCAATGCATCCCCGTTGGATACAATGGGCTACATCTTTGACGTCTTCGGACGTCACTTTTGTTTTTGATTCTTCTCTTCAGACTCAGGAGTTTTTGCAGTATGAATTCGTTCATCCTCCTCCTTTGTTTTTATTACCGCTTGAGGATTACAAATGTGTGATCTACACCGATGGTTCGGCGCAACCGGCCACTGGGTCCAAGCACGCTTATTCTGCTGCATGTGCTATTGTTGCGGGATCCTTTGTGGATGGCAAGTTCAAATCCACTGTAGTGCACACACGCACACTTGGAGACAGTACCGCACAATTGGCCGAGCTGCATGCATTGCTACTTGCACTTGAGTTCGCTTCACAGGATGAGACCACTCTTATTGTATGTGATTCTTTTTACTGTGTACAATCTTACAATGACAATCTGTTTTTCTGGTCGAAAAACGACTACAAGGACGCAAAAGGGAGCACAATTAAGCATAAAATGCTTTGGGTTCGAGTGGCAGAATTGCAACAACGTCTGCCCCTCACACAGGTGGTTCACACCTTAGGCCATCAGCGGGTGGGCGCACACGCTATTGGTAACGATCTGGCAGATGAAGCTGCCCGTTCAGCAGTAGTCACGTGTTCAGTAGCAGCGGTTACCAGGTCCATGTCTAAAATAGACCCTGTTATATTAGCAGCTATTGCTGCAACCAAGGAAGGTAATAATTACCCTACAGGTTTCCCTTCCAAGTATTCTTACAAATTAAGTCCCGATCAGGTTCCTTATGTAACTATACCTGACGTTGGAGATCGGCTGATCCCCAACGCGGACCGCAGGAGTGCCTTGATATCAGCTGCACACGAAGGCATGGCCTCCGCTCATGCAGGTGTGTCAGCTACGGTTTCCATCTTGCAGCAGCGTTATTGGTGGCGTGGGTTATATAAAGACACCCGTGCTTTTGTGCTTTCTTGCGACGTTTGTCAACAGATTAAGCCTTCCACGGTAACACGTCCACCACAAACACCGCTCTGCATTGCTAACAGACCCTTTGGGTGTGTTTACTTGGATCACTGCGGTCCATTCTCATCAGACACTGCTTATAAATACATTTTAGTGGCAGTGGACTCGTGCACACGGTTTCTCTGGGTCTGGCCACAACGGAGTGCTGACGCCCGAAATGTAATCAGGGATTTGCGTGTCTTTGTGGGAATTTTCGCATGCGGCACCTTCCATTCGGACCAAGGTCCAGCGTTTGCCTCTAGGGCTTACAAGGATGCAATGGCTTCGCTTGGGGTGCGGGTGAAATTTTCGTCTCCGTATAGGCCTGAGGGCAACTCTATCGTTGAACGAATGAACCGTGACTTAAAGCAATCCTTAACAGCTAGGGTTATAGGTACTGGCAGGAACTGGCTGGCCCATTTGTATACCGTTCAGCGTGCACTTAATAATCTCCCTAGAAGACCTCTGGGTGGGCGGACCCCATACGAAATGCTCTTTGGCATAAGAATGTTTGTGCCTGACCTTGAGGGTCCAGACATCGCGGCGCAATCCGCCAAGTTTGATGTAGATAACCATTCTGCTATGTTACAGGACTTACAAGAAGCCCGAGACAAACTTGCAACTACACATTTGCCTTCAGCCACAGATCCTGCGTTGCAGATTCCGGTAGCCGGCTGGCTTCCGAAAGTTGGAGAACTGGTTCGAGAGAAGGTTGAAAACAAAAAGAATTTGGCCTCTCTTTTCGTGCACCGGTTCCAGTTCTTGGCCTGAAGGGAACACGTACAGTCATTTTACCACCGCTTCCTGGTCGCAAAGAGAACAGATACATCTCAGTTGAAAATGTCAAGCTACAGCGCCTGGCCGATCCTGAATAGTGTCACACCAGCGGTCTCTTGTCCTGCCATTTATCGGACATATGTTCATAGTCCATCTGCACGAACGATCGCTGATGCTGTAATTGAGATGGTTGATTTGCCTGAATCCTCTACTTTGCCTGAAACTATGATTGATCCCCAACTCTCCACCCATATCAACGAGGACGAGTATATTTATCCTGCATCAGAATCGGTGGCACATCAACCAACAACGCCACTAAGCCCGACTCGTTATTCCTTTGATTCGGATTCCACATCTTCAAAAGTTCCATCCAAGTTCAGTATTTTTATATCCTGGTTTAGAGACAATTTTTTGATTTCCCCCTGGACATACATCTGGTTGGTACTTTTCTTGATATTTTTGTTCATGTCCATTGGCTTTGTCACAGTGTTTTTTCTACTAATCAATGGTCACTATTTACCTGAACGCTCTGCTGTAGACTATGTTTCTGGAACTTTGGCTCCTCATTCCTCGTCTCACATCATGAAGCGTGACCACACATTTGTGAATATTTCAGCTTTCCCCGTTGCTGATGGCATCGTATGGGATGCAGTGAACTATCAAATCCATGGTCCGACGGAAATCATTAATGTACCTAATGTCCTTCGTGTTTCAATGGGTGATGTAGTACAAAATAATATTCATTCTGATGATTGGGATGTGCATGCCGTTGAAGCATTGTTTGCCGATTTAAAATATTATGCATCTTTTAATGCTGAAGATTTATATATGAATTCTGCTAATTACGCCGATTTGTATTGTTACCAACATTGGGGTAATCATTTTCTCCATAAGCCCAGTGCCCTGCGTAGTACTGTTAACTATACCCAATGGGAACATTGTCCAAACCCCTTGCCAGGTAGCTCTCAAACTCTTCGAAATAAGTTTAATTATTTCACTGATTTTAATCGGTCGAACCCTGCATCCTATTATTTTAGACTAAATAACACATCAACTCAGAAAATTATGTTAACACACACCAAATTGCTTTATTCAGGTTCCTTTCTAAGTGCCTTAGCTGTGGGTGGTTATGAGTACTGGGATAATATAGTGGATTTAAAATCTATTTGGGGCTCCAAGCCATGGCAGGTACAGGGAACCGAGGCGTTGCATCGTGCGTGCCTCATCCCTACCCAAATTATGTTCATAAATGCTTCCATCTATCAGACTACATGTTGGGGCTTAGCAACCACTAAACAATTGAATACGCCATCAATACCATCCCTGTCGAGTTTTCCAAATGAAAGCTCACGATTCAATATGTCCCTCGTGTCCCTGCAGGCAATGTTACAAAATAATTCGTTTAATGTTTCTGAGCTGGTTCAGTCACCCTGGTTAGTATGGCCTATATCATCTAATGCATGTCAAATGCGTTTTCATGATACTGGTGCTAGCTACACACAGAATAGGCCTGATCCGAGGTTTACTGATGCCCGTACTGTCACTACATACTCTGTTGGTAAATTATGCAAACAATGGCTGCAACATTCGTCCCTTGATTCTGTTAAACAACATTTGTCCCTCCTTACAGGCAATATTGATCTGTCCGACTTTGTTTTGGGACCTCGTGGTCCCCGACCTAAGAGATTCATTTATGAAACATATAATGAACTCTGGAAGCTATCACAAATTGAAGCTGCCTCCCGTCTTCGGGAAATAGATCAAGCAAATATGGAAAAGGTGCTTGCTGTTGTTGACAATAGTATTAATACCCTGTCTTCTCGCATTTATACTTTAGAGAATATTGTGTCCTCTGTTGTCGATATTGTACAAGATGATGTTTCTGTGTTATATCATGGTCAGAATCAATTGCGTTCAGTTATGCAGTTTGCATGGACTTTACAAACGCTCAAGTTAGGTAAAGTTCCTTGGCATTTTTTGAACACCTCTGCCTTATTTCTACCTTTTAACTTAACTGACAAACAGCAATTTATGTCCATGAAGGATGCAACTTACACTCTATTACATATCGAAAAGGTGGATCCTTTGCCGTTCTCTGTTGCAGAACTCGATTCTGCTGTATGGCTAGTCCATGGGGTTATAGCTTTACCATTTTCCTTGTTTGAATTTGACTCGTGCATGAAACATTATCCTGTGGGCCGTTACCGGCCATTGGGCAGTGCTTTCCTGCATGAACTCTGGTCCTTGCCTTTCATGTATAAATGCCTTCGGGACGGCAAGGAAGTCTTTCTCACGGGGAGTACTGCGACTCGACTATAGGTCATTCGCTTATTTGTAAACACATTAAATTGCATGGCTCATGTAGCGTTTCCTCTCCTAATCTTGCTTGTGTGCTGAAAGGTATTCCTGCTCCTGTTATTTCACCTACTTTCACTCTCCTTTCCAATGGTAGTTATTTACTTTTAAATAACGAAAACTGTTGTGGCCTGCAGGCTGGCATTCCTTACATTGTAACAGTTTCACACAGGGTTGTCTGCTGCAAAAATGTGCTTTTTCCTCCCCCTCATGGCAAGGTTGATATCTCTATTTGGCCTTCCATCCCTACCATGGAAGCAGATTTCAATAGACTGAGCAGAATAAAGGCACTATTATTAAACGAGGAAGTTATGCTCACGTCCGCCCGGGAGACATTCATTCTCCAGGTGGCGAGTACCCACAGTGAAATACAGGCCCTTTTAAACACTAATCTCCCCCAACATTTTGGGGAGTTAATACATCGTATTTTTAACGCATCTAACACTGAAGGCCTAGTACACTTTTTTAAGGTCGTTGGGTCGGGCTTGGTGTCCTCCTTCCAAACTATTTTTGGTGTCATCCCGGCTTTCATACATTCTATATTTTCCAGTGTCTTTGGCGGTTTCCCATTGATCCTCGCTTTAGCGGCTGGTGTCTTGCTCTTAATTTGCTTTCTGCGCAATGGCTGCTCCCCGATGGGACCTGCTCGATCCAGAACGCCTCCAGCTGCTCCGTGAGCGCCTTTTGGCCGGTTTTGGTGTCTTGCCATTGGCGACACTGAGCGTGTCATATACTCTTTCATTTCGCTTTGCGTATTTCACTTGCGTGCAACCTGTGATGACTTGTGTCCGCTGTCCTTTCACCTGGACTCTGGATTATTGCCTCTCCAATTCGTCATTGTCTGTTCCGGATTTTGTTCAGTTGATGGGTCCCTTAGAGGCCCATGAGCAGGACTGTTCCGTCGCTGGCTGTATGGCGCGTGCGGCTGCACTGGGGATTTTGGCGCAATGGGATATCTGGGCGGCTGCCCAGGATCTCCTACAACGAAGCTGTTTTATTTATCACGCAAGCTGTCCCGCATTGCTTATGGATGCTCCCTTTGCTGAGGAGCATTCCTGCTCTTTCGAACTCATGGATTGGATGGCATCTATGTTTTTTGACGATTCCAATGATGAACTCTTGGAGGGTATGGCTTTTTTCTGCACTTTCACTTTCATGGATTGACCTGCCCTTCGCCGTTTGGGCGCTCCCTGTGCTCCGACATCTGTTTTTCTCCTCTGATGGGCCTCTGTCCTGGCCGCCGGACTGTCCAGGGGAGGGTGTCTTGTGGATTGTTACCTGCCTTGTTATGTTGGCCTAGGCCTGGCTGCCATGCTGCTTCTCTTTGCGCACGTTACACTGAGCCGGGCCTTCCTCGCCCTTTGCTCGTGCCAAGTTCTTTTGCACTGTCTGCATTTTCTGTTGTTCACCTTTTTGGGCTCAGTCTGCACAAACATGTACAAGGTCGCATAACAATGTATTCTGGTTCTTCCTGATATGGCCAGTCTCGCGCACCCAGACATAACATTATGTGCAATTGCCATGAAGAATTTGATATGCTTTTAATACTGTGGTTTACTAGCGCTTAAACACACTTGGAGAAATCCCTTTCAGTGAGAAGAGCTATGATGTCCTGCTGATGTAATTCTGCATCTAGAGACTGAGGTATGGGGGTTCGCTAGCCAAAGCCCAGAGGTCTTCTATTATTATAATAAACTATCTTACTGCAAGGGGAGGGTGGTAATGTTATTTATACGTTTATCCACTGAGCTCTGAGATGCTTTCCCCGTTTGTATTCTATGGAATTGTAACCATGCTGCTTATATTAGTCATATGCATTATGCTATTAGTGCTGACACGTGTACTGTACATTAGAGCACGTAAGTTGGAATAAACATTTTAACCTATCCAGTGTCTCTTACTACGCACCTTGTGGACAAGTACGAGTGAGTGGCGAAAGAGTGTTCTTGCTTCAGTGAGTCCTGAGATAAAGATACCGTGTTCTGGGTTGTCCAAACATTAGTGCTTGGGTGCTAATGGGATGCTAAGCTAGTTGGGTTGGGGTTTTTGGGTACTATGGTATATGGTGGCAAACCACTGTATTCCAGGGTCCCATTTTCCTGTGCATAGCTCTGTGTATGTGCAGAAACCTTATGACAATCTCTTCCTTCCGCAATGGCGCGGGAAAGCAGTGCCTGGGCCTCCTCAGGACACTGGGGCAGGATCTGCACCACCGAATCCCACAAGGAGTGGGTATATCGGCCCTAGAGGCAAGTGGTGTTGACAGACCTCAAGCCAGCACTGGTGGAAGAAAAAACCTTCTTCCCAAATTGATCCATTTTTTGGGATTCCCTATCCGGGGGAGCGGTAGGGAAGGCGCTTTGAGAGGCAGAGGCTTGGACAACCAAGCTCTTAGGGGTGGGGTGTTGGGAAAGGAACAGGGGGTCGCCCGGAGCAGGGCGATGGCGTCGGGCTACGTTCCTATCCACAGGAGCCCCTGTGGTGGGCTTGGACCAGGTGCCCAAAAGAACGTCCGAAAGTGCTTCGTTGAACGGCAGCAGTGGCTCCGAGGAGGTAGCCGCCGGCTGAAGCACTTCCGTCAGGATGTTAGTCCTGACAGCCACTGTAGGTAACTGGAGGTGCAAGGCCTCAACTGCCCTACGCAACACCGTAGCAAAGTTTGCTCCCTCCTCCGTTGCCACGGAAGGAGGAGACAGCATGCCAATGTCAGGAGAGGTGTCCAGACCACTGGCATCCCCAAGTTCCTCAGCCCAGTCCCGATCATACTCACATTGGGCAGTGAGAGGGTCCTCAGACCCTTCCCAGTTCTCTTCGTCTTCCAAATCAGGGTCAATGTAAGGAGGAGGGACATGTGGGACCCAAGGTCTTAGCGGCGCCGGGGCCGGCGTCGATCGACGTCGGTCCGGCGCGGAGTCCGGATCCGGAGAGAACCTGGGAACAACGCCGCCCGGAGCCCCGGGCGTCGTCGTGAACGGCACCGGTGAAAGCGACGCCGGTTCAGGTGTCGTGAGGTCAACGGGCGTCGACGGGGGTTGTGGCAGCGCCGGGGCTGGTGTCGCTGGGACCGGAGTCGCCGGCGGCGCCACAGTAGGAACCCCACTAGGGCCCGCGGGGCCCAAAGGCGCGCCGGGGGGACCTTGAGGCCCGAAGAGGCGGGCCATGGCCGACAGGAACTCCTGTATTTTGGCCGGAGTCGCCGCCGAACCCGGGAAGGGTGGGTAATGCGGCAGCGGCTCCACAGGCACTCCCGGAGCCGCGGGGACGGTGCCATCGGGACCCTCAGCTGAGTCGCGCTACCGGCGAGGGGAAGTCGTCGAGCGATGACGCTTTTTCGACTTCTTGTGCTTCGACTTACCGGAGGAGTGCGAAGACTTTGACCCCGAAGAACGATGAGGACTCTGCGACCGGCCCCTCGACCTCTCTCGTGACCGGGGCTTGTATTGGCGCGGAGCCGACTGCCGGACCTCGAGGAGCTTTCGAGACCGCTCTCGCAAAGCCTTCGGATGCAAGGCCCGGCAGTCAGGGCACGACTTAGAGTCGTGGTCGCGCCCGAGGCAGTAGAGACAGTCTCGATGCGGGTCCGTGATCGACATCATCCGACCACAGGCGTCGCATGGCTTGAAGCCGGGCATCCCTACCGACACCGTTGGAGTCAAACGACTCGAGAAAAACAGTGACAAAAAAAATCACAAAAAGTTCAGTCAAAAAATTACTGGGGCACTGCTCTCTCCGGATCTGCGCTTACTGGCGTGGAAAAAGAAAGAACTGACGTCAGCGCGCATGGGCGGCGTCTAAGTACTGGCCGCGACGTCATCCCGGCGATCTCGACGCCGACGACGGACGCAGAGCCGCACGATGCCGCCTACCGACGCGCAAGGGTACTGCTACGCAAAACTTTCCGGATCCAGCCTGACGCCTAGGGATATTCTAAGGTAAGGAATCTGTCACTAACGTGTCTCTTTCAGATACACAGTTATGTGGGCAGGTACATGGACCCCTTCGACGTGGGGACCCACTGACGCAAATCACCATCAACCTTCACGCATTCTTGCTGGGAACCCATCCTTCCTCTCTCGATGGTGGGCCATTGAACGAGCTGGCTGGTTCCAAGGGGTCCCTTCCCTTCTCCAGCGTGTGTGCCCCCCGACCCTACTGTCCACACCACCTGGTTCTCATGGATGCATCTTCTACCCGATTGTTTGTCTGGACCCTCACTCCTCCCCCCTCCTCCAAGTGGGCCGATGGCTCTTTGACACCCGATATATAGAGGGATCTCCAGCACTAGGATTATTGGTTTCATCAGTCCTATGTGTAATATGCCTTCTCCCCCGTACACTTTCCTTCCCCCCTCCCTCCCAACTTGCATTGTATTGCCTGTTGTTTATGTACCTCTGTTCCAAAATGTGCATACGCTGTATGGTTTTATTCCAATAAAACAATGACACAAAAAAAGAGTGCTTATGCATAGGTTGGGACAGGCTTCCTCCGACAGTGGTAACAGGGGGTGTGAGTTACAAGGGGGCCTCCTACACACTCTTTGGGACTGCAGAAGCACTTCTGGGCCAGGGTTCAAGAAGTAGTATATCCTTTGTATGTGAGGGGAGGTCTGAAGAATTGGAAGGGCGCATCCGGGGAAGTTGTCAAACATACTGTTGTGGTATCCTGCATGATACAAAGTACCAACATGGGGTTTTGGCTGTTTTTTTTTGCAGCTATAACAAAACCTTTAAGTGCGTTCCCAAAGTAATATAAAGCAGAATATGAAGTGTGTAGCAGCACATTGCAGTAAGCATATGTTCGTTAGACATGCTGATATATATATATTTTTTTTAACACTTTGTTTAATGGCATTTTTGGTACAACATCACAACAAGTACAGTGCAAGAAAGGCATTACATTTACAGTGCGTGGATACGTCAGTACAGTGCAAAAACTGAGTCCGGGTAAACAGGACCCAATACATGATATCTGGCATAGGCAGGAAGGGTATACATAATTTCAGAGCAATATTACTAGAGATCGACCCCACTGTTGTGTGGCGCTGCGGCCTCGGCATGTGCAGCGCTATCTTCCGTGTCACTTGCAGCCATTCTTAGCAGGTAGGTGGTGAGAGGTGCCCAAATATCACAGGGCCATGAGCGGAGGGGTAGCAGCTCAGCGTATATATTGTTTTGCTCCTGACAATAAGTGAGGTCTGCTAGCCAGTCTTTAAATTTGGGCGCCCTGTCCCTCCCCCACCTGCACTCAATTTTATGCTTGGCTACGAGTAGGCCCATCGCCAGGTAGCGTTTGATACGGTCCTTGTACCCGGGAAGGTATCCTAGGAGACCCATTTCAGGTGAGAGATCTAGCTGCCCGCCAACCATGTCTCCCAAAGTCACCCCCACCTCGGTCCAGTATTGCGCTATGGGCCTGCATTCCCAAGCAATGTGTAAAAACCCCGCTCCCTCCTGTTTTTGGTTGTGTTTTTTGACAAAATAAAAATCTGTTCCAAAAAATAAAAAACATTGTATAGCACAACAGCGTTCTGGCAACATACTGGACTGTAAACAAAGATAGATGCATACAATCCCAGAGACTCAAAACAGTCTTCTGACCCCTGGATAGTGGAATCCTGCAAGCAACAGAAAGCTTGAATTCTATGAGAGGACAAAGGTGAGAATCATGTTTTACTTTCATTACTACCTTTAAACTCTTAACTAAACACATTACATGTCATCAGTATCAGAATATTTGTCAGTACTCTAGATCAGTGGTTCTTAACCTTTTGAATTCTGTGGAACCCCCACTTAATCATTTCTGCAACCCGGGGATCCCCTGTAAAGCATTATTGGTATCCGGAGACCCCCACTTAGTCATTACTGGAAGCCTGGAACCCCAGACTAAACATTTCCAATGATTCGTACCACAAAAAATACAGAAACAAGCATTCATCAAACAAGTACACAAATGATTAAATATTTGATTTAATTTACAAACATAATTAAAAACAAATCTAAATTTTAAGGTTAATGGGAAGGTTGGAGCTTTTCTAAATTCAATTGAGGCCACTGATTGTCCATACTATGTTCTGCTTGATGCACTTGCACCGTTCCCACGAACCTACCAGAGGATACTAACTTATTTTTAGCCTCCAATTAAAAATCCCTGAACATTTACAGTACATCTTAAAATTTCAAATTTTACATTTTGTTTCTTTATTTATATACACTTTAATAATCTGTTAATATTATTTAATTTTCTAAGGCGTCACGGACGCCCTGAGCAAACTCCGCGAACTCCCTGGGGTCACCGGACCACAGGTTAAGAATCACTGCTATAGATATTTGAATTGGGCTTAGCCAATTAACATCAACACAGTCTACTGCAGGGGCCTGTGTTCGACCTCATGGTCACAGGTTCAAATCCCGGCGGGTCCACTTAGCCTTTCATGCATCTGAGGTCGATAAAAAGAGTACCATTGTGTTGGGTAACAAGAAACATCTGTTATTCAGCGCCAAGATGCCCATGGGTGAACGTGCGCCTTACAAATACACATTATGTTATGTTACCTGAGCAGCCATGTTAGCCTCATTCTTTGCAAGACTGGCACAAACATCAGTTATGGTACAATATTACAAATGCATGGGCACATTTCACAAGCTTTGGAAGCACTTAATTTGCTACCCAATACCAGACCCTGTGCATCATTCATAGGCCATTCACAGCAAAAGACCAGCCTTACAAGCAGAGACAAAATGAGTATTACAGAAAGAAACAAACAATCTGCTCCAGGGTGCCACTAGAGCGGACCATCCCTATTTTTAAGAATAAACACATCAGTAGGATATTGTTCAAGGTGCAAGCAGACAAACTATTGAATGTTCTTCCAGCAGAGATGAGAATTATCAAAAGCCACTCGCAATGTAGGAAGGCTTTGAAGACCTGGCTTTTCCCAAGAGGATGAAATAATTAATACATGCTACCATCACACAGGTAAGGTGAAACAAATGAAGACTGTACTGCTCTGGGTGGACTTTTCAGAGCAACTGCTAGAACTACTGTACCTCATAAAGGCCACGGCAACCATCAGATATTGCACAACCCTGCCAAAACTGACAAATATATTCACAGTTGAGCGTACTTCAAGGCACCAGAACTCGCTTCGGTAGGATCGCACGCTTTATTCAAGCAGCTAAGTTTCTGAACTTTCTTCCAACGAAACCCAGAACCTTTGAAATCACCATAGAACTAAGGAAGACAGTGAGTGCCTGCCATGGTACAAACAGCGCTATGAATTTGTATTTGATGAGAACATGCTTGTTTATGCCTTTTTGCAGCACATCTGAAATCGGACTTGATGAGGTTGTTTGTAAAAATAGTGCTAACACCATAAAGGGCAGTCAGATGTATTAACTAGTCCCAATCTTGGGCTGCTCTCAAAGAATACAATATGGCTGCAGGAATACTCACCATCCACACGAGTCGCCCCTGTGCCCCTCCTAGCTAGATGGCCCACAGCCTATACTACATTTAGTGGCAAAAAACACATTCATCTGGATTGCCCTTCTGACTCTTCACCAAACCTCAAGGAGCAGAATGTCTATTGACATGGATTTGCTACTCAGACACTTTTCTAGAAACACCTGTTCTTTACTATTCTACTACTTACTCAGAAACATTAAGACCTTAATGGATGCAACACCATAAATTGCTACTCGTAATATTGATATTTTGGTATTGCTGGACCTAACATTGTTGGCGTGGTTTTCCCATAACCTTTTGCCTTTACTCCTCCTGCTTTTGCCGGCCTTGTGTTTGCTGGTTTTAGGACTGCACACTTTGCTACTGCTAACCAGTGCTAAAGCGCTTGTGCTCTCTCACTGAAACAAAGTAACATTGGCTCATACCCAATTGACACATTCAATTTACTTGAAAGTCCCTAGTAAAGTGGACCTACATGTACCCAGGGTCTGTAATTTAAATGCTACTAGTAGGCCTGCAGCACTGGTTATTCCACCCACTTCAGTAGCCCTTTAAACATGTCTCATGCCTGCCATTTGCAGCCTGTGTGTGCAGTTTTAAACTGCCATTTCGACCTGATAAATAAAATATTTTGCCAGGCCTAAACCTTTGTTTTAAATACATACAAGTCACCCTAATGTAGGCCCTAACCAGCCCAGAGGCAGGGCGCAGTGTATTAAAGAAGTAGGACATGTACTTTTACATGTGCTGGTAGTGAAAAACTCTACAATTAGTTTTGCACTACTGTAAGGCCTGCCTCTCCCATAAGATAACATTGAGTTACCTTATTACATTTAAGAAGTGCTAACGATTGGGAGCAGGTAGGAAGGTCATGTTTGGAGTCTAAAGAATTGTAATTTAAAACTTTCTTTAATGCCAAGATCGGATTTTAAGTAAAAATTCTGAAAATGCCACTTTAGAAAGCTAGTATTTTCTTCTCCTTTAACATTTGTTGCCTATAGCCTGTATCCTGTGTCACATTTGTTGTAACTAGCAACTGGTCTTTGTGTAATGCTCTCAGACATTGAGACAAAGGAAAGATAGACGTTAGCAGGATGAGCCAATCTGACTTAACAAAGGGGCGGAGCGGTCACCTCCCACACTTGCACATCACAACGGATCTGCCCAGCACACTTACAAAGGATATTTCACCATTTGTATGTGCCCCCAGGGGATGGAGGAAGGAACCTTCTAAGACCTCAGGGAGTGGACACTTTTAGAAACTTCTCCTAATTCAAAGTGGGCACCAGGTATAAACAGTGGATCTCAGACCCCAACTCTTCAGTATACAGCTGAACTTGTGGTAGACTCAGAAGAAGCACTGCTGTGCTGCTTTGCTACAAAAAGACTGCCACTCTGCTACCCTGCTGTGCTGCCCTCCTTCCTGAGTGAGAAGGACTGGACTTGCCTTTTGAACCCAGAACCAAGCGTGTGTCTCAAAGGGCTTGTTGGCTGGCCTCCTGATCAGAGCCTTCGGGACAGTACAGGCTCCAACAACCTTGAATTCAGCACCTGAAGTCTACCAGCTGCGAGTCCTGTCCTACCAAATAGTGCCACCCCAGTCCTGGACCCTTGGAAGCAGGCCTGAAGGTGCTCTGCCAGCCCATCTGGGGTACCAGCAGAACCGATGCATCACCTTGAAAGACTCTGCATAAGAACTGCTGCATGACATGTCCCTGACACAGGACTTCTCATCGCAGCCCACTGCCCTGCAGAACTACTACTGTGAGACGCACCTCCATGCAGGACCTCGCATCGCCACCACTGCTTCTCAGAACTGCCACTACGTGATGTATCTCCACGCAAGGACCTTGCATCGCCACTGCAGCTCATTCAGATCCATCGATGCAAGACGCATCTCCGCGCAAGGACCTCGCATTGCCTCTGCTGTGCAACGCATCTCCAGTGCAGGACTTTGCGACCAGGATTTAAAGTACTTAGTTCAGCTGGCTACAATGGTTCCTGTAGCCGGCCAGCGCTCCATCCCGGTTAGCCTGAACTTGTGACTTTGTACCGGTCCATCATGACCAGATAACCACAGTTGGCGCTTTGTGTTTTTTGGCACTATTTTCACTTAATTCTTTAAATTTGCATATCTCTGGTTCTACTGATTGGAGTTTTGTTCTTTTGATCTTAAATTAGTTAAAAAATATTACTCTATATATCTAAGTTGGTTTGGGATTTCTCTTGTGTATGTTTTTCACTTTATTCCGGATTTAAATAATGCATAAATACCTTAGGCATTGCTTTGAAGTTAAGCCGGACTGCCTGTGCCAAGCTAGCAGAGGGTTAAGCACATGTTGATTTGGGGTTTGCTTGTAACTTCACCCTGACAAGGATTGTGGTTGCTGCTCGAGTAGTGTTCTACCCTCCCCCAACCAGTAACCCAATTTCTTACAGGCATGGTACTTGCCCATCTTGATTGTATTAATAATGTTGTTTTGTAGATCAGAAATCTGCTTAAGTTGGAGATAACATGATCCTGATTCTTTCTTGTAGGCAACAAACAGAAGCAGGACAAAATAGGACATGGTTCATTAATGGCACAAGGTAGTAGTACTGCAACACAAGAAGCTAATGTGGCTGTTCAGATGAAGGAACTTAACTACGTTGATTTAAAGTGCTTAAAGTGACTTGTAGTTTTAATTAAAACATCATGTAAGGGTTTTGCCCACGAAGCTGTAGTTAAATCCAGTGAAAAAGGTCGTACTGTACTTACCTCTGTGCCCTTAATAAAATCTAAACTTTCATATGTAAAAGCTTGGAAACCTTGTATTATTATGTGAAAAGAGAAACTGTGGTTCAAGTATAAGGCGAAGGAAGCCTGCTGTAAAAAAAACAACAAAAAAACACTTTCTCTATGTGAAACCATTTTTCCTAGTGGAGAATGAATGCCCTTCCTCTACACCCCCCACCCCCCCACACAAACTGGGGATAATACAATACCGTTGACATACATTCTGGAAAGGGAGCGGGATGGAGTAAATTTCTGACCATTTATGGGAGAGGACTGAGTTCAGATCAGAGCTTGGGAACACCCACAAACTTACAAGACAACCATGCCTTGTAACGTCGACTTCCCACCCACGTCGACTTCCCACCCCTTGCATGTGATTCGATGTTGCAGATTTCTCCACACTCGAGGTTGTGAAATCTGCAGTACTAAATTGATTTACATTTGCCAGGACTCCTTTTGTGAATTTCTGACAGGCGTAAATGGAGGTAGTCGGCTGCCACAAACAAAGTTACAGCCATAAAAGCCTTTGCAAATGAGGCCCACTGCCTAGAGAAAGAAACAAGAGGTCCGATTTCAAGCCATTATCTGCCCATTTCCATTTTTTAGGAAGACAATTGCTTGCCCTAAGCCTATTAAAAAATAAAATCTGCATTGTTTTGAATGGAAAAGGACCAACCTTTCCTTGGCACAACGGAACAGCTTGCACTACACATTTCACCTGAGGTACTAATATGGATGCTGCTACTAAGCGGGTAGAAGAAGAAAGCATTGGAAGCCAGTAACTGATGCCAATCATCTTACCAGACTCGAGTAGTAGGTGCCTAAGCAACAATGGACACCACTGGTACATGGGAACAAGTCTTATTTCATCGCATTCAGCACGGCTCTTACTGCGAAGAGATTGTGCCATGGATGCTCAGTGATTACTGTCTAAAGTAGTTAGGCTTTGACGGCCTGAAACATTTACTGTGTAAGAAATTGCAACAAATTTCCTCTATGTAATATTTAAAATCCTGTTATGTTATCATCAAAAGGAAAGGAAGAGATCCCAAATAGACATTCACAGGTGAGCTGAAAGGCTAGGGAATAAAAAAACACAACACGCCCTGCATGTTTTAAAGAAATATGCATTGACCGTCAGTTAACATGGTGCTCAGCAAATTTAAGTTAAGTAGGCAATGTAAAGAAATAAATATTTACCATGCAATACTAATAAACACAAAGTAGTTATCAACAGTTTTTCTTCAACAGTCACCTCAAAAACATCTTTAACCTTTCAAAGAAAGCTGCTGTTAACTTTTCAGATTGCACCTATTCATTTTAGTCAAACATATTGCAACCCAAAACCTGCCCCTCAAGAAGTGTTCTTTAACCATTGCTTATCGCCAGTTCTAAGGATGGTAATCAATGGCGGATGCTATGAGGTCATAAGAAGAAAGACACAAAGGGGTTTCTGACCTGGGCATACATTTGCTCATATTGCGCCACGAAAATCCTGTTACAGCTCGAGGATGGGCGAGGTAAACAAAGGAGAACGAAGGTGGAGAAGTTTTCTTTTCTTGAATTTCCTGGGTCAGAATAGCGGACTTCCAACTGGTAAGAGGATACCACACCTTTAAGAGGCAATCATCCTAAAAAGAGAAATAAAAATACTCAAGATATAAAAAAGCTTTTAGGCATATTACTCATTAATGTAATAAAAATGAACCACTCAGCAATCAAGTAAGGAAGATTTCGTCAATAAACAATCAAGTAAGGCAGATTCCATCAAACCATAACAACAAGTAAATACGATCCATTTATTCACAGGCCTGTTTGAGTTTCTACGAACATGGTTAGTCCTAACTGCTTTAGTGTAAGCACTATTCTTGTTGGATACTAGAAATGACACCGAAAACAGCATCTCATTTTGCCGTGACAAACTTATCTAGGGGTTTCAGAGAGATAATTGCTTATGAATTAATGAAACTAGGAGGCTAAATATTCTACATGATTTTGCCTCCTTTATATGTTCATGTGACGTCAAGAACGGACCTCGGAAAAATATAACATGGTAAAATCGTGTGCATGTGTCACATAATATGCCGAATGACAATCCTGAATGGTCAAAAAGCAGTTTTCAAATCTGAATCAAAAGACAGATTAGTAAAACAACTTCTTAACAAAATAAAATTGTGACAGGTTGGGAGGATGTGAAATTGCACTCTGTAAATAACATATCAGAAATACGGGTCCTTATCAAACATTTGTTTCAGAGTAGAGTATATTGAGAGTGATCTAGAGAAGCACAATATTTTACCAGATCGCAGACAACCACCAGAATAGTGCTCAGTGAAAACATGCTATGGACTTTCCATTTTACAGCAGGGGAAACGAGACTGGTGAAAGGAGCAAGAAGTAATTTAGATATGATAAAATTAGGTCCTAGCCCAGGAGGCACTGAAATCTTCAGCAGAACTGAAGACAAAGAGCATGCAATTCAATATCTATTTTGAAACATTCTCTAGAAATAGCCTATCTGCTTATTTTTGTACTAGATACGCTGAAAATCATGAATACAATACGCAAGCAGCAGGAAGAGAATGATTCTTAATGGCTCAGCCTAGGGGATGGGTAGAGACAAATGAGCTGGGAAAATCCGTACTGGTGATGGATGAGGTGCTTCGAAATGAAATTTATGAATAGATTATCTTTGAAATATTAAAAGTGGATGCGATTCCTTATCCTCTGTCCATAACTTTAGGTGTTTTCTGGTCTTTTCCATTTTGAACTTCAATTTCAGGTACAGGAATGAAATGCCTTTTTCGGGTGCAATGGCCACCTAAGATTGGGGATTTTTTAGTACATGTTGACATGTTGCTGTTAACTCACTAATAGAAGATGCAGTAGGGTCTGGAGAGGCAGACAGTGTAAGTGAGAAGGTGAAAGGTTAGGTCTTAATATTTGTGTAGCTCTCATGAATTAATCTATGGCATGTGGAGAGCTAGAGGATAGCCATAGTGGAGCTGTGACACCAGGAAGTAACACACTGCTTCTCCACCGATTGTAAATGACCACAGCCTGGACTGGGTGCATGACGCCTGAATCAAGCAGGCACAGCTTTATTCTATAATGACAGAGGACAATACCAGATTTAGAAACGTAATTATGGTCATGTACATTTAGACGGCAACCCTTTGTGTCAGACTGAAACAAAGTTCATATTATATTTGAGTGTAGCAGAAACACTTAGAAAACTACACGTTTCTAAGTAGAGCTTGAAACTGCTAGTGGAGCCAACAGCTGCGATTATGCAAAAAATTGTATTTCAAGACTGCATTCAAATTAGGAGCTATGTTAAAAACGATGAATTGTTTTAAGTTGTTCAAATAACCATTTTGTGACTTTATAAACGTAGTCTCTACACAAGTCTTCATGGTGAACCAAGAAATCTAATGCCTTAAAAATCATGTCATTTGTAGAATTAAAAGCAATATTAAACAGTGATTTAGGACAAATTATGGTCTAAAGAGATCCCATTAAAAACTCCAAACAACAAAATAAATTAACAGAACTAGTGTGCTGCAATTATTCTACCCAATGAGGGAAGAACTACTCAATGTACTGTTTATTTTTGATGCACTTTACAGCAATCATAAAAATAAAATGTGAATTGCTTAGTTACAGAGGTCACATGAAACAAACACTTGACTTGGGTAGGCTTCTATATTCTTACCTTTCCAGCTGTTGCAAAGTATTCGCCATCAGGGGACCATTCTATCAAATGAACCGAAACAGCAGTCCTGTGTAAAAACCATACAGTTTTGCATGAGCTTATAGACATTGATTTTGTAATAAGAATGCTGGTCTCCCAAATCGTATCTTACAACCTCAGAGTTCAAGAAAGACTAAGTTGTTTTAAGGAGGATTCGAGAAATGTAACTTCTCATGACCATTTTTGGGGAGGGAATAATTTTTGTTGACATTTTTAAGTACATTTTCAGTAAAGTGCAGCTGTGGTATCACAATACAGTTTGTATATAGAGCAATTGCCCAGGAGAATTGAAAATGAACAGTACAACACTGTGGAGTTCTGCAGTCAATATAGATAGGTTGCCTGCGTGCCAATCACTATCTTATTAGCATATGATAGAACCCTTAACATGTTCAAGAAAGCCTGAAACCGCTGTTAGGCAGCCACAAGTGCTTCAATTTACAGTTGCACACTCCTTAAACTTAAATTTCCCTTTTATTGAAGCGAATATTTTGGTTGGATCAGGCCAAAGATGCAAGGAGGTTAATTCCGAATGCTGGTATTAGGAGACACCTTGGGGTTATCAGCACCAGTAGCACCTCACGAGTCTACTTCCTCCTGCTTCTGTTCTCGTATTCACCACTATTGCCTCTGAAAGAACTGGAACTTACTTGCATTGCCAGATGCAGTTCCAGTCATTTAAAACTTGATGGAATCCATCAGGTCTTCCTTCTGACCCAATATCTTCCTCATCTTCTTCAGGAATATCACTTGTTGGAGGAGCCCAAAGTTGTAAACAATCAGTTGCTGTCAATAGCTGGTTGCCTGTCAGCACAGTAAGGAATAATTACAAATAGATAACTGCATGAGTATAGTGGGCAAGTCAACACGTGGAGTATCCATTGATTGAACAGTACTTAATGGATAACACATAACCATTACTGTTACAATATTTAAACAGGTGAATCATCACCATTAATCAATAATGCAAATCATCAACAATAAATAAAAGGGTTAATACATTGGAGGCCTTAAAGAGTTGTGCCACTAAGTTAAAGATTTTTGTCATGATGAACAAGTTACTTACCTTCGGTAACAATATATCTGTAAGAAACATTAGTTAGTTATAGATTCATTACCTTAGAATTACCCCCAGGCGTCAGACTGGATCCGGAAAGTTTTCGTTAGCAGTACCTCTGAGCGTCGGAAGGTGGTGTCGGTCTGCTCCGCGTCCGTCGTCGTCGTCGCCGGGGTGACCTCGCGGCAGCTACTTAGACGACGCCCTCGCGCGCTGACGTCAGTTCTGTACACGACTTTCCGCGCCAGAAACGCATAGCCATGCAAGACACTGACCACTGGTGCACAAAACTAGGGCCCTGAAGGGATGTCCTTAACCCTAGAAATCGGTTCGCAGCACGGGGAGGATGGGTGGGGCGGTAAGGAATCTATAACTAACTAATGTTTCTTACAGATATATCGTTACCGAAGGTAAGTAACTTGTTCATCTGAAAGAAACACGTTAGTTATAGATTCCTTACCTTAGAATAAATACCCCAGCAATACCAACCACGGTGGTGGGTCTGCGAACCAAGATCACACCAGAAAGTCCTGGAGAACCGAACGGCCAAAGAAGCCATCTATCCGGACTTGGCTGTCCAGGCAGTAGTGCTTGGTGAACGTGTGCAGCGATGCCCACGTAGCTGCCTGACAGATGTCGCTTAGAGGAACTCCCCGTCCCAAAGCAGTGGTGGCTGCCGTCGCCCTGGTGGAATGGGCGCGCAACCCCACTGGAGGCTCCTTTTTAGCCAAAGAATAACAGGCCTTGATACACAAGACGACCCACCTGGAGATGGTCCGCTTGTGTACAGCCCGACCTTTCTTGGCACCCACGTAGCCAACAAAGAGTTGGTCATCCACCCGGAACTGTTTCGTGCGGTCCAAGTAAAAAGAGAGCGCATGTTTTGGGTCCAGACGGTGGAGCCTCTCTTCCGCTCTCGAAGGGTGCGGAGGCGGAAAGAAGGTGGGCAAAGTGATGGTTTGGCCAATATGAAAAGATGTAACCACCTTTGGAAGAAAGGATGAACGAGTGCGTAGGACAACTTTGTCCGGATGCATAGCCAGAAATGGAGGCTTAGAAGAAAGAGCCTGGAGCTCACTCACCCTTCTAGCAGAAGTGATGGCCACCAGGAAAGCAGTCTTAAGTGTCAAGAAACGAAGAGGACAGTTATGAAGTGGCTCAAAGGGAGCACACATTAAAAAGGTTAAGATCAGGTTCAAGTCCCACTGAGGCATAACGAAAGGAACAGGAGGAAAGAATTGAGTTATGCCTTTCAGGAAACGATTAACAACAGGGGACTTCAAAAGAGAAGGCTGATCAGGAAGCCTGAGAAAGGCAGAAATGGACGAAAGATAGCCCTTGAGAGTGCCCAGAGCAGAGCCCTGCTGGGCCAAAGAAAGGAGGAACAAGAGAACCTCAGAAAGAGGGGCAGAAAGGGGATCCACAGCCTTTGCTGTGCACCATGCCACAAATTTGTTCCATCGGCAGGCGTATACCGTCTTAGTGGAGGGACGCCTGGCTGCCAAGATGACATCACAGACTTAGGGAGGCAGGTCAAATAACGTCAGCTGCCGCTGCTCAATCTCCACGCAAGGAGGTGGAGGCTGGACAGGTTCGGGTGGAGGACCGTCCCCTGCTGCTGTGACAGAAGATCCTCCCGAAGAGGCAGACGGATCGGAGGATCGATGGCCATACTGAGTAGCTCAGGATACCATACTCTTCATGCCTAATCCGGAGCCACAAGAATGACTTGGGCCCGGTCGCACCTGATCTTCTTCAGCACTCTGGGCAGAAGTGGTATAGGCGGAAAGAAGACCACAACTCCACTCGCGAAGAAAAGCGCCGCCTAGCGAGTGCCGCCTTGGAAATTCCAACGCGCAGAATTGCTGACATTGCGCGTTCTCTTCAGTGGTGAATAGATCTAACCAAGGCTCTCCCCACAGTTGAAAGAGACCTTGCGCCACCTCCGAGTGAAGACGCCATTCGTGATCCATCATGCACCTGCGGCTGAGCTCGTCCGCCCTGGCGTTCAGAGAACCTGCCAGGTGTTGAACCACCAGAGATGTGCCCTGATGTTCCAGCCATGTTTAGAGACGCAGAGCCTCTTGACATAGGGTCCACGACTCCACCCCGCCCTGTTTGTTGCAGTACCACATGGCGGTGGTGTTGTCTGTGAACACCTGCACTACTCATCCCCGGACAGAGGGAAGGAATGCCTTGAGTGCAAGACGGATCGCCCGAAGCTCCAGAAGGTTGATGTGGAGAGACCAGAGGCCTCTGATCTCCGCCTCTCCCATGTGGCCACCCCATCCCAGAAGGGATGCATCTGTCACCACAGTGTGTTCTGGTTAGGGAAGGGAGATGGATCTGCCGTTGACCCAATCCTGGTTCGTGAGCCACCACTGCAATTGTCGTGCAGTGCCCTCCGAGATCTGGACGCAAATCGGACAGGTTCTCCTGATGCTACGCCCACTGGAACTTCAGGTCCCACTGCAGAGCCCGCATATGCCACCTGGCATGATCAACCAGCAGGATGCAGGAGGCCATGAGTCCCAAAAGCATCAAGGTCTTCCTGACCGAAACCCGGGATAGAGGCGGAAAGATCGGAATCATAGCCCGAATATCCTGGACTCGCTGTTCGGGAGGATAAACCCGAAACTGCGCCGTGTCCAGAACCGCTCCGATGAAGAGGAGCTTCTGAGAGGGAATCAGGTGCGACTTCGGCACACTGATGGAGAACCCCAGCGAATGCATGAGGTCGGCCGTAGTCTGGAGGTGGGAGACGACAGCCTGGGGCGAGCGCGCCTTCAACAGCCAGTCGTCGAGATAGGGGAAGACTGGAACCCCCGATCTGCGCAGATGAGCTGCAACCACCGCCATCACTTTCGTGAACACCCGAGGGGCGCTGGTAAGACCAAAGGGGAGCACGGTGAACTGAAAATGCTCGTGGTCTACCGTGAACCGCAGGTAACGCCTGTGGGCCGGCAGGACGGGGATGTGAAAATAAGCGTCCTGCAGGTCCAACGCTACCATCCAGTCTCCAGGGTCGAGGGCAGACAAGACCTGAGCCAGGATCAACATCTTGAACTTCTCCTTCCGGAGGAAGCGGTTGACGTTCCTGAGATCCAAGATAGGACGCAGGCCTTTGTCCTTCTTGGGTACCAGAAAGTAGTGGGAATAACAACCACAACCTACTTCTGGGACAGGAACCCGCTCGATGGCTCCCTTGGCCAAGAGAGCCGCAACTTCCTGTTGGAGAAGGGGCAGGTGATCCTCCGATATGCGATGGTATTTGGGTGGCATGGAGGGAGGGGTAGCCTCGAAGGGGAGGGAGTAGCCCCTTCGGACTATTTGCAAAACCCACCTGTCCGACGTGATGGTGCACCAGTGGGAGAGGTGATGGCAAATCCTGCCGCCCACTGGTGTTTGGTGGCCCTGAAATGTCAGATTAGGAGGGCTTGGAGGCTGCAGCGGAGGGGGCGGAGGTGGACTGGCCCGCCCGCTGGCCCCCAGACCCACAGCGTTGGTTCCCACGTCCCCGGCTGCGCTGGGATGAAACGGCCTGCGCAGGCCTGTGGCTCTGAAGGGAACGTGGTGGGGCACCCCTTCCGTGGCCACGAAAGGGGCGAAAGGCGGACTGTGCAGGGCGGAAAGACCCAAGGACTTGGCCGTAGCCCGCGAGTCCTTGAAACGCGTCAATGCACTGTCCGCCTTGTCGCCGAACAGGCGACGGCCATCAAAAGGCATGTCCATCAGGGTGTTCTGGACATCCCCCGAAAAGCCAGTCGTCCTCAACCAGACGTGGCGTTTGATCGCCACCGACGTGGAAATCGCTCTGCCCAGTGAGTCGGCGGTATCCAGCCCACACCGAATGGCGAACTTAGCTGCGTCTCTCCCTTCAGCAACAGCACGGGAGAGCACGGTCCGGGCCTCCTCCGGTCACTGAGGCAGCACTTGCGCCACCGTGTCCCACACAGAGTGGGAATAACAGCCCAAGAGGCATGCGGTGTTCACCGACCGCAGCCCTAAGCTGGAGGAAGAAAACAACTTCTTCCCAAGGTGATCCAGCTTCTTGGATTCCCTATCCGGGGGTGCGGTAGGGAAGGCGCTCTGGGACGTTGAGGCTTGGACCACCAAGCTCTCAGGGGAAGGGTGTTGGGAAAGGAACAAGGGGTCGCCCGGAGCCGGGCGGTGGCGTCGGGCAATCATCCTATCCACAGGAGCCCCTGTGGTGGGCTTGGACCAAGTGCCCAAAAGAATGTCTGAGAGGGCTTCATTAAAAGGCAGCAGGGGCTCCGAAGAGCTCGCTGCCCGGCTGAAGTACCTCTGTCAGGAGGTTAGTCCTGACTGCCACCGTAGGAAGCTCGAGGTTGAGAGCCTCGGCCGCCCTAAGCAACACCACTGCGTAAGACGCTCCCTCCTCCGTAGCCACGGTAGGAGGAGACAGCATGCCAAGGTCTGGCGAGGTGTCCAAACCACTGGCATCCCCCAGGTCCTCTCTCCAGTCCTGTTCCAGCTGTTCTGTTAAAGGATCACCTGACCCCTCCCAATCCTCCTCCTCCTCCTCGTCCTCCAGGAGTGAACAGGGGCACAAAAACCCCGCTCGACGCCGGTCCGGCTCCATGTCCTCCTCCGGAAGGAGGTCGGGGTCGACGCCGGCCAGAGGGCCGGCCAGCGCCGGGCGCGGTAGTGGTGCCGTCGGAAGCGGCGCCGGAGGAAGCGGCGCCGGCGGAGGTGTAATAAGGTCAACCGGCGCCGATCCGGATCCAGGCCTGGATCCAAGGGGGACCTGCGGCGCCGGGACCGGAGCCGCCGGCAATGAAGGTCCCGGGCCCCCCAGCCGAGTCCGCG